>JAWNKV010000254.1:600000-766595 GCA_035041805.1 Amiota mariae
TTGCATCCATGTTCATGTCCAGCGATCTTCTCATCCCAGTCAGTAGTCAGTCCAAAGTCATCCAGTCATCCAGTCATCCAGTCGTCAGTCGTCATATTGTAATTGTGGTTAGTTTCTTTTGAAAAACTCACACTCAATTTTCAAATTATCGCCTCGTTTGTTTGTTTATTTGTTTATTTTATTTGTTGTTCTTCTGTTCATTTTTTTTTTTTTTACAATTTTTACTTTTCTATTATTTTGCTTTCTTTCAGTTTAGTTTTTTTTATCCTTCGTTTTTTCTTCTTTCTAATTCTAATTAAAAAATTATTAAGAAAATAATAATAAGAATAATTTGAAGTGTTCCGAAAAATGAGCAATGTAACAGAAGGCATCCAGGCAGGCAGGCATTCAATACTCCTTCGAGTATATTGTTTGTCAATATACCTTTCACACATTTCAGTTGAGCCATGAGCGATGAGTGCACACACTTAATTTTACCTATTTTTCACTTAAAAATAAACAAAGAAAAAAACAAGAAAATGTGCGAAAATGTATCAAATTTCGTTACAATTCGCTTCAGTTTCATCAAAACACAACACAACAGAACAGAACAGAACAGAACAGAACACAATAGAACTTCCAATATCATCATTACAAAAGAAAGTGGCAGGAAGTGGCTTTAAAAGTGGTTCCTTGATGATGATAATATTAGTTATAATAATAATAATAATAATATTGTAAGGGGAAGTTGAAATGAAATATGTATAAAGAATATGGAAGAAAACTACTCACTCTCTTCTATACTCATCAACTTTGATCATTATTTAATATTTATTTATTAAATTTATTTATTTATTGATTATATTTATTATTTATTTATTAAATTTATTATTTATTTTTTTTATTTATTATTTATTTATTATATTTATTTATTATATTTATTATTTATTTATTATATTTATTATTCATTTATTAAATTTATTATTTATTTATTATATTTATTAATTATTTATTATATTTATTATTTATTTATTATATTTATTATTCATTTATTATTTATTTATTAAATTTATTTATTTATTCATTAAATTTATTATTTGATTCGTCATTTGACTGCGATTGCTATAAGATGTGTTTTCTATGAGCTTACAAATTTAAAAATCTATATCAAATAAATACCCTTTTGATTTTGTTGCTCTGTTTAACAAGTTCCGTTCAGCGAGCCTGAAAACTCCACCACTCATTCCGAACCAGTCATGCCCACTGAGAACGGTTTACCACATGCTGAATTGCTACTTCCAGCTTTGCAGTTTTCTTGGTTTTCTCACTCAGCAGCCAGTGCTGCTGTTTCCAGACGTAAAAAACAATTGAATCCCAAGCGCAAACAAAATTTTTCCCCGCAGCCAACTGCGAAACACTCCAAGGCCCTCAATGATCATAATGATGGCCCATCGACGTCCACTAAAGTGCGCAGAAGTCTCCATCCCAGAACACCCTCTGTTCGTACTCCATCGCCAAACAGGTCCAATCGTTTTATTGAGCTTTCCTCACATTCTGATGAGGAGACGGATACCGCGGATGAGGGAATGCAATTATCAAAAAACCCAACTAACCCAACAATTGGTAGCCCTCCTATTCCAATGGACTGCGCCCCTCCGGTGGTTAATTCAGATGTGGATAATTCGGCTACTGAAAAAGGCCCAAGACCTCCACCCATATTCATGGATGGAGTTACTGACATTAATGGTCTAATGACCAGTCTTGACGCGGTCACTGCCCCTTCTTCATACGTCACTAAATCTTCCGGCAAAGGATCGTTCCGTATTCTTCCAACCACTGCTGCAGCATATCGTTCAATCAGACAATTTCTTGAAGCCAACTCCTTACCTTATCACTCATATCAGCTCAAGGAGCTACGTGCATATAGAGTGGTAATCAGAGGACTTCACCATACCACCCCGACTAATCTCATTGAGTCAGAACTTTCTACTCTTGGTCACAAAGTACGTAATGTCCACAATCCAAAGAGCAGAAACAATTCTGGTTCTTTAAACCTTTTCTTCATTGAATTGGAACCGTCCCACAACAACAAATTCATTTTTGATGTTAAACGTTTATGTCGGCAAATCATCTCGGTTGAGCCCCCTCGCCGTTTCAACGATATTCCGCAATGTCACCGCAGCCAGGAATTCGGTCACACAAAGCACTATTGCCGTAAAAATTATCAATGTGTCAAATATGGTGGCAGTCACCTTTCTTCTTCATGCCAAAAATCTCCTGATCTCCCTGCCAAATCTGCTCACTGTGATGAGTCGAATACGGCAAACTACAAAGGTTGCTTTGTTTACAAAGATCTGGTAGCACGGAGGTCAATAAATCCTCCAAAGTCACGTCCGGCTATTCCAACACTTACTCAACTAAACATTAATACCTCATCAAACCTTTCCTACGCTGATGCCGCTAGAAATGACCCTTCTGTTCAGTCCAAAAACCAAAAACCCCGTCAAAGAGTTCAACCAGGTGAGTTCAACCATCAATCCCAACAACCAAATTTGACCACTAAGAAGTTTGTTGACTAGTGGATTGAGGTGAAAAATCAGCCGATCATTGTATCTGCTGGTGTGCCTATTGATTTCCTACCAAACTGAAGGCATCTGGAGATCAATGTGTAAAGTTCTATTCCTTACGAACCATGGCGCATCGGTTATTTTCTGAAGTGCTTTGTTCTGGGTGACTTGTATTCATTTGATTTGTGTTTAGGATGCCAAACCCCAGAACTGGATGCCTTAGGTCCAAGATGGCTTAATGATAGCTTTGTAAACAGTTAATTTGGCATTTAAGCTTAAAGTACTCATGGGGCGTAGCAACCAGTTTAGCTTGTGAACTTGTGCTTTTTGGATGGCTACTGCTTCGACAGAGAATATTGAGCAGTATTCTGGAAGTCGAATGTCGCTGCTACGATTCGACCTCTCTGGTTCACACATGCAAAAGCTGTGATATGCTAAGTTTTAGTTCTAACTTTCCAAAATTACTAGACTGTTTTTAGTATTGCTTCCCTTTGCTCGTCTACACAAACTTACGTACTTCAGACTATCGTGATTCAGCAAAGTGTACCAAGTAGAATAGTTTCATTTCAAATTCCTATTATTTATCAGTTTTAAAATAAAGTATTAGATCTTTTATTTTCTTTTTTATCCTTAAAATGAGAATAAATTTCAGCTTTTCTTGTGACACATCAGCAACTAATCCATTTGAAGTCCTGTCAATGTTCATTGATGCTCATGCGCCCAACAAAGTGCTGTCCATCAACAATAAAATACTTTTTACAACATTTTCAGAATGAAATTGTTGATGAGAAAATGAAAATGTTGTTTTGAAATTTATTTAGCAATAAAATTGGTGCATATGCCTTCGATACTCCTCAGTTTAGTTGAGTGGAAGGAATGAACATACACATCTAAGAAAACTATAAAATACAAGAAACAAATTGGCGCTTACTTCAGGTTCTGTTTCCGATTCATTTTGTATTGGTTCGGTTACCTTTAATATTCACCAATCACTTGTTTAAATATTTATTAAGCTTTCAGTAGTCTTGCAGTTTTGTATCTTGTTATCTTCACTGTGTTTTGTAGACTAGTCGGTCATCATTTCGCATAAACTTGTACAAAAAAAGGAGTTACATTTTATTTGTTTTTATTTTTATTTGATGTTTGTATTCATTTTTAGGGGATTTCATTTGCATTAAATTGTTGTCGTCAAGAGGCAAATTAGAAAAGGCCAGTTTCCGATGTGTAATGCCAATAACTTAAACCCCCAAATGATTGTGTGCCTGCTTGCCTGCCTGCTTGCCTGCCTTACCTCTCAACCAAAATAAAATACATTTTTTCATGTAGAATTTTTTAAGGGTTTCCTTTGATTGCGATTTCTATCCACGCAAAATAGATTAAAATATTTAATATTCAATTTACGCACGCAATGACTGTGAAAATGCCCACAAACCAAGTCTCTTCATAACAAGTAGATCTTAGGCAGTATTCAGTTATACACGCAGTTATTTCATCACTCAGTCAGTCAGTCAGTTAGTCAGTTGTTAATATTTAGGGTTGCCCGCATAAGCATAACTATTTCGATTAAATGAATTGAGTTGGTTGGCTGGTTGGCTGTTTGGCTTCCTACTACTAGTTGATGTTCAATAAATGAAGGATGCATAAATGTGTTAATGTTCAATTAACTTGTGGTTTTTTTTTTTTTTTTTGTGAAAAGGAAGAACCCATAAGGTTCTGTTCTGTTCTGTTCACAATATAAAGATGAAGAAATTGATTGATTTCATAGCGAACCAAAGCTGAAAATTCATTTCAATAATCAGTAGTTTGATTTAGAAATAAATAAATAAATAAACATTTCTAATTTACCAATAGTGCTTCCCATTGCTCGCCTATTTCAAACATATAAGTTTAGAGTTATTCAAGGAAATGAATTTAAGTATATAGACAACTAGATTTTCCCAACATTTCAATAATCAGTAGTTTGAATGGTAAATTTCCAAATTACCAGTTGTGCTTCCCATTGCTCGCCTATTACAGACAAACAAACTTGAACACTTAACTATTTATAGTCTAATCGATGTATGTCATCAAAAAATCTATTAATTTATTACAACTTGTATGCTTAAAGCTAAACGTAAGCTACAAGAGAAGAGGTGGTTGGCCTTAGTCATTTTATAATTTTCTAGATATTCATTTTAAACTTATGAAAATTTTTCTCATTTGTGAAATTCTAGAAATTTATTTTTTAGCTTTTAGGAAATTGCTAATGCTTTTGTTGTTAATGTTGTTGTTGTTGTTGTTGTTGTTGTTATTAAGCGACAATTGCAAGATCTTGAAGAGTAAAGAATATAAAAATGGAAAGGTGACTTTCATAATAAGAGGAATAACAGGAACAACAACAACAAGCTACCCAATTATTTAATTTAAGCTTCACCGCGCATAAAACCAATGCGATCCGAAATGAAGTGAAGTGAAGTGAAGTAAAGTGAAATCAGAGTGAACAATTGGCATGATTAAAATGGTGGGGGAAGGAGGTCATCGAAAGGAAGATTGGTGTTTTTTTTCTGTTTGGTTTTTCTTTGGTTTAAAGGAAAACTTGAAAACACTTGTGAAAGCTTATGAAATCTAACAAGAATTGCAAAAAATTAATAAAAAAAAATAAAAAAACTCGATGATGAAGACCATAATGGAATGACGAAGGACGAAGATTGAACGACTTACGATGAAATAGAATAACAATGAACAATAAAATAATAAAATAATACAAAATACAATATTTTAAACAATGTTAACAAAAAAATATAATATTATTTACAGAAATTATTATTATTATTTTATTTAACCCATGAATCCATATTTTAGTATGCATACAGTTTACAAATTTATAGAGTTCTAGCTATGATAATAACTTTTTACTACTAAGAAAAAAACAGATTAAAAATTACAATGATTTTACAAAAATATTTTACTAACAAAAGTTTATTTTTTGTAGAGAGAAGTGACTTCCTTTCTAATTGTTCGGTTGACTTTATCTATTGTTTTGCTAATATGCAAACTGTATGTTAGTCTATATAATCTATATATAATCCGAGATATTTGATACTATTTGCCCATACTATGGATTGGGTAGTACCAACCTGCAAGTTCGAGTTTGGCAAATAGCAGGATTTTCTTCTTCGGGTGAAGTAAATTGCATTTGTTTTGTGTGCATTAAGTTTTATCTTCCACTTATGAAAGTATGTTGCGAAAATATGTAAAGATTCTTGGAGGATCATTTTGACCTCGGAATAGTCTTTGCCAGAACAATTGCAGTAATCAAAGGTGGAGACATCATAGGTATAAATATTATAGAGAATAGGACCTAAAACTGAACCCTGAGGAACACCAGCGCTTATCAACTTTTTATTTGATTTGACTCCATCCAAAGTCACGCAAAAATATCTGTCAGATAAAAAGCTGCGTATGGTGTAGACAAGGTACCTGGGTACACCAATGTTAATAAGTTTGTGAATAAGCCCTTTGTGCCAAACAATGTCGAAGGCCGTTTGCACATCTAAGGTAACCATATCGACAGAGTTTTTCAAGTGTAGTTTATTTATTGTTAACAAATAGTTTAAGCTTGTTGAGCTCGAAATCCATATTGAACTGATGGAAGAACATTATTTCCATCGATGTACGAATTTAATCTTGATTTTAAAATTCGCTCAAAGATTTTAGAGACACCGCACAAGAGGCTGATTGGTCGAAAGTTTTCTGGACAGTCAGCAGGTTTTCCAGGCTTGGGGAACGCTACAATATTAGCTTCTTTCCATTTCAGTGGAAAATAGCCTGTGGATAAGCATTTATTGAAAATAATGGCCAACAATTGAAGTGCATGTTTAGGTAAATGCTTTAGATAAATGTTTGGTATGTATTATCTGGGCCTGGACACTTGTTAGTTTTAAGGGATCGAACCACTTGTTTGATATTAGCAACTGTGACAGGCAGCTCTACTGATGTTATACTATATAATTGTCAAGCAAGAGATGTAAGAGCTATTTATTAGCTCAGTGGTATCTGCATCTGAGAGCAATTCAGTTAAATGATTCTTTTCTTCGAAGACTTTACTTAAAACAATGACTTTTTTCTTCCCTAGTATTGAAAACGTGGTTATTGTAGCGGAAACTAGGAATAAATTGTTTTTTGTTTTTAAGTATTTTGGTTATTTTCCAAAACGACTTACTGTTTGAATCTAAATGGGAGAGTTTATTATTCGAATTTGCATTATTTAATTCAAACAATTGCCTTTTTATAAGGCGATTGAAATGATTTAATTTGGTTTTGTTGCCTAGTTCTGATCCAATGCCTCTGCGTAATGTTCCTTACTTTTAAGCTCTTGTATGTTACTAGGAATTTTTAGGTGAAGTTGAAGATTTTTAACTTTTTTTGATCGATTGCACCATTGCTCGATGAGACGAGTTGATTTAGCTATGTCCGTCTGTCCGTCTATTCGCACTCCTAGTCCTTCAGTCTTTGAGTTAGAGAGTACATAGGTTTCTTTTTACCAAACGCTGATCAGGTTCGCGAATCAGCCGAATCGGACCACTAGGGGGGGGGGGGGTTACTTCCCATACAAACCCCCTCTTAAATTAAAGTTCTTATTAGAAAAAGTTTTTTGTTTTTTGACTTATTGAACTGAAATTTGGACACTATAAGTCTCTGATCCATATCCACAAATCGTATAAATTTCATGATCCTAGGATTACCAGGAGCGGTACCTCCCATACAAACCCTCTTTTAAATTAAAGTTCTTATTAAAAAAAGTTTTTTGTTTTTTGACTTATTGAACTGAAATTTGGACATTATAAGTCTCTGAACCATATCCACAAACCATGAAAATTTTAAGACCCTCGGACTACTAGGAAGGGTACCCCCATACAAACCGGGATCCAAATGAAAGTTCTTATTAAAAAAAAACTTTTTTGTTTTTTGTACTATCGACTTAAAATTTGGACACTATAAGTTCCTGACCCATATCCACAAACCATGAAATTTCAAGACCCTCGGACTACTTGGAAGGGTACCCCCCATACAAACCGGGATCCAAATGAAAGTTCTTATTACAAAAACTTTTTTGTTTTTCGTACTATCGACTTAAAATTTGGACACTATAAGTCTCTGACCCATAGTTCGGCCCACTTGGTGGGGCGTGAAGAGTATTACAACTTCGGCATAGCCAAAGTTAGTCTTTTTTCTTATATTCTTAATTACCTTCTGACTTTGATTTCCGTGAAAAATTCCCATTCCATAGATTGAATTTTCTTTGCAATAACTCCACGTCCACTTCCTAGGTTGTCTTTTCTTTCTACTACATTTCTGTGGTATCTATGCTTGATGTATCTATGCAATATCTCTTATACTTTATTTCTTGTTTTGTGGATAGATCATTGTTTACATTATGCTAAGAGTTGTCAGCCTTTGAATTCTTTTGTCACTCTGTTTGGTTTTTCTTGTATTTCATGTATTAACCTTCACTTTAAAATTATATAATACTACTACTACTACTATAAGCTCCGATAATGAAGGATATTACGTAGAATGTAAATTGGCAAATAAGCGTAATACAAAACACTAAACGTATTTTTATTTTAATTTTTTTTTTTTTTTTCATTTTTGTTCTATTTTTATTCATCTTTTGCCGTTTTTGTAGTTAAATTGAAAGCGAGCAAGAAAAGCGCTTCGTTTCATTGTTGATTTTGTTATTCTTTATCTTCACTTCGAGTGGCAGATACAACAACAACAACAACAACAAGAATAGCAGTAACAAGTACAAAACATCGGGAATCAAAGTCAGTCAATGAGTGAGTGAGTGAGTGAGTGAATGAAAAGTGTAGGAGGTGAATGAAAAACAGATTCGGTTCTACTGAAGATAACATACCTCATTCACTAACTCACTCATTACCCAAAGAAAACATCTTTAAATATACAAACAAACATACATACATGTTATGTATATATATATATATATATATATATATAGATCTCATAAAACCGATCGATCAAATTGTTGGATGGGCTCAAGAACTTATTATAAACTTGGTTTGGTTTAGTTTTTTTGTTTTTACACACATTTTGTTTTACAAGGTTTCATTTTTCTAACTTTGATAATCAAACATTATTTAATGTTGTATGTAGTATGTCTATTCGTAAGTATAAATGGGGGTTACCTATTCTAGTAATCATACAATTTTAACTAAAAAATGGTATATGGATAATCTCATCATAACTGACAATGGGTCAATTTCTCTCACTAAACTTATTATAACAATCTCAATCTGAGTAAAGTATTTTATGGGATCTCCGATGTCTCCTATTATGTATATTCTGTTTGTATGCATGCGTGTAGGGTATAGAAAACTTTTCAAAGCATACGCCAATTTAAAAAAACAACAATAATCTCAAATACTTTCACTCACTCTTTCACTCATTCTCAATGAACAATTCGGTAGTACTTAGTACATACATATATAGTATATGAAGTATTTATATGGGTAAACTTCATGGGCGCCATCTTTGAAAAGTTTCATGGACAAAAATTTGCCAGCCAGACAAACAAACAACAAACAACCACCCATATAGAAAGTCAACGGCGTCCGTCTGTCCGTCTGTATGTTTGTCTGTCTGTCTGTCTGTCTGTCCGAAATGTTCCCCAACCCTCCAAAAACCCAGCACAACTTTACCATTTTACCATTATCCAACAACCTAATGACGACCCCGTAAAGTAAAGGAACCATGCAAGCAAATAAAGTTGCCCATACTCCCACTTTGGGAGAAAGGAAAGCAAAAAAGAGAAGAAGAAAAAATATAATACCGAAAAAATAACCAATGGAAACTACCACCAAACAAAAATGGAACTTAACGAGCAATAACTACCTCAAAGATTGTAAGTACTCGTATTCTCTCTCCTCTCCTCTCCTCTCCTCTCCTCTTCTTTATCCAACACAACACAACCCAACCCAAAGCAACTCAATTGAACCCAGCAACCAATTTCGTTGTATGACGACGTCTCCATTACAAATAATTGCGCGTCATATTGGCTTAGCTACCCGACCGACCGAAGTCAAAGAAACGAACAACAACATATAATACTATACTATACAACTAAGTAGTAGTATGTAGTAGTATAGTAATCCACCCCAAAACTTGCCTGCTTTGCCCCAAAACAACAAACATACTACTACTACTCCCATACTAAGTGCGCCCCATCCACGCAAATATTTATTCCCGGATAATGATGATGATGATGATGATGATTATGACGATGTTGTTGATGTTGACTTCAAAATGAAACTGCTTTACTTGGCAAATAAATACGTTTTTTCTTTCTTTATTTCATTCATTCCATTATATTCTTTTGTTTCCATCAATTATCCATACATCTATTCATTCATCCAAACATTCATCCAGCCATCCATCCATCCATCGTTATTTTCTTCTTATTTGCTAGATTTCCATTTTAAATTTTTCTTGTTTTTTTTTTTGTTTTTTTTGTTTTCTTTTTGTTTTCTTCTTTAACTTACCTTAAACCTTAGAAAAGCATCCTCGCTCGCATCCACCATCCATTCATCTTAAACCACCATTGATCTCATCCATGGATTCGCTTGTTAGTCAATCTTTCGTTTATTCGTTCGTTTGTTCCTTCGTTCGTTCGTTCGGTTGTTCATTCGTTTCTTCTGTAGTTCACTTGTTCATTCGCTAATCTATATGTAAGTATGTCTGTATAGTAAAGTATAGTATAATATAATATCTATCTATCTATCTATCTATCTATCTATGTACAGACATTTTTGCCAGTTGGGTGGGTATAAACTGCCGGAATAGCGGAAAATAAGTAAGCGTAAATACTACGCTTGAGTATTATTAACGTAAATGCAAAATTGCCAATTTCGTGTGTATTTTCAGTAAACTGAAATTTCCTTTAACTTGTCATTTTCCACTTACTCATACTCCAACTACTCCTTCTTCCTTGTCTCCTTCTCTTCTCTTCTCTGCTCTGCTCTTCACTTATTTATTTTCTACTTTTATACTGAGTATTTTAGGGTGGCAAGACCCTTAACCAAATGTGACTAAAGTAGCAGCATGTGGTAAGCAAAAGTTTCTAACTTTTATGCAATTCCAAAGACAGGCACCACCCGCTACTACTACTACTACTATTACTACTCCCCTCAAATGTTTGTACTACTATATACATTCATACATAAGTACTACTACATAGTATAGTATAGTATAGTATGTAGTATGATTGTTGTGTATAAAAACCCAACTAAATGAGAACAAGACTAATACAGAAGAAGAAGAATCGTCATCGTAGTCAACTCAATTTTGTTTGGCTTTTATTAATATGTCTAGCAATTTCAATTTAACTTTATTGATAATTTTTTAAGCCACACATTACTCGCAATCATTATCATCATTATTATCATCATCATCATCGCCATTAGCATTAGCATCATTATCAGTGACATGAGTATCATCATTAGAACTGGTAAAAGTTAAGCAAGTTGGCAATTCTATCACTCACAGGAAATATGATTTCATAGTGAATTGAATTTTAATATCATTAGAAATATTCGATATAATCCAAGTCTATTCTGGTACAGTGACTTTACTCGGTCGTCTGTGGGTCACAAGAATAAAGCTAATAATTCTGATTAATATTAAAAAAAATAATATTGAAACATATTAATAATCATAATAATTAATAATGGTAGCGATGGCAACGATGATAATGAATTTAGTCACTTCCTCATACATTTTCTTTTTTTTCAAAATTCATTGAATCCTTTCAAGTGATGGGCTCATCAGTGCTTGTTCAATGCATTTGCTTTCAAGTGGCCACTTTATAAGGATAATTATACACACATCAATTAACAATTAGCTGACAATGACCACAAGCCATTCATTCAACCAACCAACCAACCAATCTAAGTTAGCCAAGTCTAGTCTAGCGAAGCCAACGCAAGCCAAGCCAAGCCAAGCCATGTGAAGTTCAGTTCAGTCCAACCAATAACTAGACAATGTGTTGTGTAACTAAGTGATGAATCTATAAGCTAGTTAATTTATTGAACTACCCTAAGGGCAACCACCCATGATTTGCTGTTGTTGCCTTATGTTTGTTGTTGTAGTACTTGAACACTAGGGACGATTGCTAAAAATAGCATATTTCTAAACAAATTCAATTTTTATTCACACAGGCTAATCAATCAGTCACTTACTTACTTACTTACTTACTTACTACCTAACATCACAAAGTTATATCGCCATATTCTTAATTCCCATTAGAAATGAACTCTCATTCATACCACCTATGAATGTACTATATATCATGCCCAGGGTCCCGAGCAAAAGTGGTTCCAAATAAAAATCAAATAAACAAAAAAGAAAAAAAAAAAATGAGGTCTTTTAAAGTTTCACTAGGGTACAGGATCAGTAGGTATTTCTTAAATGTATCCAATATGACAAATATTAACATAAGATTGGAGAATTAATTAAACCAAGGCCTTCCAAACTTTTTGATTCCTTGGGTCACATAGGAAGAATCCACTGTTAGTTGGGCCGCAGATGCAAAAACCAACAGTGTTATGCAAAAAATATAAAAAAAGACTAACTTTGGCTATGCCGAAGTTGTAATACTCTTCACGCCCCAGCTAGTGGTCCGAGGGTCTTCAATAAGGTTGGTGGCTATGGGTTAGACACTTATAGTGTCAAAATTTTAATTCGATAGTACAAAAAACAAAAAAGTTTTTCTAATAAGAACTTTCATTTGGATCCTGGTTTGTGTGGGGGGTACCCCTTCTAGTAGTCCGAGGGTCTTGAAATTTTCATGGTTTGTGGATATGGGTCAGAGACTTATAATGTCCATTTCAATTCGATACATCAAAAAACAAAAAACTTTTTCTAATAAGAACTTTAATTTAAAAAGGGGTTTGTGTGGAAGTATACCCTCTGGTAACCCTAGGATCATGAAATTTATATGGTTCGTGGACAGACCAGAAATTAATAGTGCTCAAATTTTCAGTTCAATAAGACAAAAAACAAAAAACTTTTTTTCTCAAGAACATTAATTTAAAAGGGGGTTTGTAGTGGGAGGTACCGGACACCACCCCCCCCCCTCTAGTGGATCGATTCGGCTGATTCACGAACTTGATCGGCTTTTAGTAAAAATAAACCTATGTACAAAATTTCAGCTTCTAGCTTAAAAACTGAAGGACTAGGAGTGCGAATCAGACGAACCAACCAGACGGACAGCCGCCATGGCTAAACAACTCGTCTCATGATCTGATCACAAGTATATAAACTTATGTGTTCTCGATGTCTCCTTCTTGTGTTACAAACTTCATGACAATAATACTATTCAACGTGAAGAGTATAAAAAGGTAGTCACTTTCAACGTGTCTGGGACCCACTTGGGCCGTGAGTTGGATAGTCCTGAATTAAACAATTCAATGTTTGTCTGCCACTCCATCTACATGAGTTTATATCATCCAGTAATTAGTTGCTAACCTAAAAATAAAACTTTATATTAATTGCATGATGTCTACTTTTACTACTCTTAAACAATTCTCACTTGTACTTTCTTCCATTTTCCCCATTCTATCTGTCTGTTTGTCTGACTCTCTGTACTCCTTATAACTTTTTGGTCTTTCTTATTGTATTTTTCTCAGAAATTCTTGTATTATTTGTCAGTATTATTAACTGATGTTGGTGGTTGCCGTTATTGTTGAGTATTTACTGCAAAATTAATTTGATGAATCTAAGTGAGTCCTTGTCGTGTTTTTTTTTTCCTTTTTGTTTCTTCTTCTTCTTACAAATACTTTGTATTTTGTTTCATTTTGCTTTGTTTTTCTTCTCTTTTGTCCTTTTGTTTGGCAATTAATTGTTCAATTAAACAATTTTCATCTCAATTTTGATGTTATTTATATCATATTTTTACTTTCTTTTATTCTTTCATTCTTGTGTTCTTTCTTGTAATCGATATCAATACAAAATTGATTTGGTTGGTCTTTAGTTAGACAAGTAATAGTTTATTGCTTATTGACAATAGAATAATATTGAATATTGGCTGACTGACTGGTCTTTCCTCCTCATTCTACAAAGACTTATAAAGACTTCCTGGAAACAGATAAATGATACTTACACAGACCTAAAAGATATTTTGTGAAATTGATTTTCATAGTATTAAGGCCAAGGATAACAAAAGAGATAACCAGCTAGGAAGGGTGTTATAATTAAGTGGGCTGGAAAATCTCATACTCTGTTCATCACCATCATCATCATCACCATCATCACCATCATCATCACTCTCACATTGATGTCAAACAATTATTGCATTAATAATAAAGATAAGGGGAGAAGAAGTTCTGTTAAGCACAGAATTTTATCATGCCAAATTTTGTTATTTTATACAATAATATTCTCTTACTTTATACTATTTGGATATTTGGTGGTCAAGTGAGGGTTGTAATCAATTCATTTGTGGAGCAAGGAAACTTGTAAAATTCCGAAGAATCAAATTTTCACATGAATAATAGTAATTATTAGCAAGAAAGCAAGAAGAAATAATCATTAATCAATTCTATTGAGCTCAGGATGGCGCACACCTTTGACTCGAAATCTTCATCTAATCATAAACGATTAAATAGTCAATAGCATTTAACTCATTCAACGGAAATTCATTATAATAATACAAACACTTTAATTCAATGTTTCCGATTGCAATCATAATAGAACGCCTCAGATAAAGAATAGAAAATTATGAAAAGGACTCACTCCTCTCACACATACAAACACACACACACACACACACACACACACACACATACACACATTCATACACAATTCACAATTTATAAACTGTTTAAATGAAGTACATAAGCCGATTTGGTTTGGTTAGTATGCCAAGTCCTTAATGCGATCCGATGCGATGCTGTTTTGACAAAGCCAAGCTAAACGAAACCAAACCAAAGCAAGCCAAGCCCTTTATGATGAAAGGTGAGATGAGCATTGGAATGTGTACCACCACTTAACTAACACCCTTATTGTCAAAACAATGACACGCAAGCAAAGAATGAAAGGACAAACGAACGAACGAACGAACGAACAAACGGACGCACGCACTCACGCACGAAAGGATAAAACCAAAACCGAAAGGATCAAAGTAACTAATAATAAAAATGATGATGATAATCATCATAATGAAGAAGGTAATGTGTTGGTTGATATGGTGATGGTGCGTGTGTTTGGTTTGCAAAAAATCCTTTTTCTTTTTCATTTCTTTGGTTTTCTTTACATTTTTTTTTTTTTGTTTTGTTTTTTTTTTTTTTTTGTCCTTTTATCATTTTTGCAAATGTTGTTGTCAGTTGAACAAGGAACGTGCCCTCCTCATTCGTTCATAGTTGTTAACCCTTCAGTGATATTTGAATACATTTGAGTATTGGCAGTTGTCAATCTCTGGTTTGGTTTCGCTTTCTTTTGGAGCAACTCAAGTTCTTCAAATGCTGAATTCATCCTTCTTTCTATGAATCCAAAGAGTAAGAGAATGGCAAAAAAATACTCGTATATATATAATACGACAAAATCTTGCATGCGTTCTTTCTTCTTGTCCTGTCGTGTCCTCCTTATCTTATGAGAAAATCATATAAATATTTTGTTTAGTTGAATTGAGATTTCAGTTCAAATGCTATTCATTCTATTCTACAGTAAAAAGATGCAGAACAACTTCGCCATTCATTTTTTTTTTGAATTTTTTTTTTTTTTTTTTTTGTGTTGTATTCCTTCCTCCTTCCTCTTTTTGTAAATTTAGACATTTGGTTTTCTCCTTTTGTAATAGAACAGTTTGGTGTAGCATTTAATAAAACTGGGGGAGAGAGAGAGAAAGAGAAAGAGATCGGATTCCTGTCACTATTCTACTGCTGTTGCTGCTGCTGCTGCTCCGGTGATCCGAGAACATGTGTTAAACCGTGCCAATCTGAGTAAGCGATTAAGCCTGATGGAATCCGATACAAATGTCGCTTGAATGTGTTATTATTGTAAGAATATGTAGAGTGCAGTGTAGTGTTGGGTTAAGGTAAGGAAGTAGAAGAAATAGAATAGAATAGAAATTGAAAAGAAGAAAACAAGAATAGAAAGAAATTTACGGTAACAATTGTGAAAGTGAACACATTTGATAGGATTTGCGTTAGACATGACATGATTGAAGTAGAAGAAGAAGAAGAATTCAGAAAGGAACAAATGAAAAAGGCTTAGAGAAAGTGAAAGTTAAAGACGATTTTTGGTAAATGAAGCCAATTATCCATAGAATAATCTTTAAGGATTGCGACAACATCAACAACAACAACAACAATAAATTAATATCTTTTTCCATATTTTCTCTTTGTAGAGCAAGCAGCACGCGCCCAGGATTACACAAGTAGTGATGAGCATCATTCGCCCAGCAAAGCGCATACAAATAATGGTGGATCACAACAAAGCACCAATACAAGTGGCGGAAGTGGTTGCAGATTGATCAGTGGTGGTGCTACCAACAATTCAACCGAGAGTAACAACAACAATAGCAATTCAAGTGGTGGCAACAACAACAATAATAATAACAGCAGCAACAACTTGGATAATGCGGGCAGCACTGGCGCTGGTGCCATTACCACAACATCGGCATCAACCTCTCCAAGTGGTGGCACTGGCAGTCGTAGTGCAGCACTTTCACCTACAGGGCATGCTGCAGCTGCCTTGGCTCATCATGCCGCTGCAGCAGCAGCCGTCCATCATGCCCAGCAGCAGCAACAACAGCAACAACATCATCATGCTGCTGCAGCGGCAGCAGCAGCCCATCATCATGCTGCAGCAGCGGCTGCTGCTGCTGCTGCTCATCATCATCAGCAACAACATCACATGGTAGCTCATCATGCGGCTGCTGCGGCGGCAGCAGCAGCTGTACATCACCATCATCCGGATGCTTTTTTGGGTGTGACCAGCAGTGGAGTTGTCGGTGGCGCACCTGGCAATCCGAATGGTCTTTTGAGTCATGGTCTGGCCGGAACTGCCGCTGGCGTCAGTGTTGGTGTTATGGGTGCAGCTATGGATGGTGTTAGTGCTCTCATGGGTCCTGGGGGCATAGGTGGCGGCAGTGTTGGTGGCCCCGGTGGTCCGGGTAACAAAAAGAAAAACAAACGACGTCACGGACGCACGATTTTTACGAGCAGCCAACTGGAGGAACTCGAAAAAGCATTTAAGGAGGCGCACTCCCGATGTGAGCGCACGTGAGCTACTCTCTATGAAAACCGGACTAGCCGAAGATCGTATACAGGTAAGAATGAATCAATTATTGAGTAAATGGTATATTCCTCCTATGATAACATTTACGAGCATTTATACTCCTACAGAGTATTTAAGTATTTTGGTTTGCTTTTTCCATTCCATTCCATTTCATTCCGTTCAATTCAATTCGATTGGATTCTGTTTTATTCACCTACGTTTTTATAGTCGCTTTGACATTTCCCATTCAGTGGATAGAAGAACCATAAAAACCATGTTCCGTATTACGGATTAATGACATTATTTTTTATGTTATTTTCTTTGTTGTTTGATTTTCGATTCAATTTTATTTCTTTGGTCACGATTGCAAAATCACTTTTCGTCATGTCGTCGTCACTCTTCTTTAATGATTGCAGTGTACAGTGACAGAGAGCATGGATTGGTTTGGTTTGGTTTGGATTGGTTTGGATTGGTCTATTAATATGGAATTGATATTGTTGGTTACCCACACACATCATACATAATCACTTGGATGAAAGAAGAAGTCATTGCTCGCTTGTATTTCCCATCATCGTCACCATTTTTAATATTGTATAAAAAAAAAAAAAAAAGAGTCCCAAATGGTTCACACATTTTTCTGTTTCTTTTGTTTTATTTGTTTTTTTTTTTTTTTTTTTGTTATTTTAATCACACTTTACAAGTGTTGCAAGTGTTGCAAGATGTCAGCTAAGGATAAAGTTGATTGTGATTGTGATCAAGTGATTTATTCAAATAAAATTACTCTTAACTAACAATGCAATGCACGGTAACAATTATAAAGCAAATCAGGCAAGTAAAGTGGGCATTGAAGTAAGAAAACGTGTATGCGTGGACATCAAGGACATGAACCAAACCCGACCAACGTCGTAGTTACTCCAAGTCATAAGTATCACTGAAACACTTTCTTTTTTTTTTAACTAAAAAAAAAATAAACAAAATTTGTATAATAAATTGCAAAAAATCATCTTAATATGAATGGAAAAAAAATTAATTTAAAAAGGGTTTGTCTTTGTCCTTTCAGTTATATATTCTTTCCTTTCTTATGGATTTGTATAGTATATCATACACATTATTGAAGTTAGAGTTAGCAAATCCTTAGATGCTTTTATGTAAGAATATTAAATGATGTTCATTACGGTGAGGTGATGGTGATATAGCAGAATGGACAAAGTCAAGTGGTTAGTGGGTTATATACACCAAAGCGATGGCAATCAACCAATTTAAATGGCTGTGTTGATCTATAATATGGGTATGGGTATCCTTTGTGTGAACAAAAGTCATTAATAGATCAAGCATTTGAATTGTAGAATGAAACATCATTCAAAGGCGAATCATTTGCCATGTGATTTGTATTATACTTACGTTGATTATTGGGATCTGCAAGTCCCTGCGAATGACAAATAAACCTTCGTAACAACTTTGGAGTGTGGAACAAAATTTCGTTCTTAAAATCTTTCAGCCAATGAGCTTTAAAAATCTGTGTCAACAAGTCAAAGTCAAATAACTCATGTCGATAATCTATATATGTTTTGATATTTAGTATTTTCCATTTTATGTAAAGTGATTTCTATTTGGTTTCATTTCAAATTTCTAAATTGATACACAAAAAAAAAAAAAAAATTATAAAAAATAAAATACAAGCTAAATAAATTTTGAAAATATATTTTCATAAAAGTAGATTTCACAAGCTTTTAAACAAATATAGTATACATTTTATTTTGTTTATTTATTTCAATAATTTTTTTAAAAAAGAGTTTGAAAATTGGATTTTTACAAATTTTTTAGAACAATTTTTTGTCGAAATGTTAATAATAATAAAGTTCTAATTCAGTTTACTCAATTTTCGACTTTGAGTTGTTAACACACAATTTATTTATTACAGTCGAATTTCTCTATAATGAACTTCTATACAATGAAAGAGATCTCTCTATTATGAATTTATTTCATTTTACTTGTAGTGTATTTTAATTTGCTTATAATGAATTTCCATTAAGTGAATTTTTCTTTACAATGAACAAATTTTGCAGTTAAAAATTTAACTATCATGTGTTTTTGTCTCCATATAATGAATTTTCTCTAACAATTTTTTGTTACGCATATTAATAATACTTAGTATGGAGGAAAAAAAAAATGTTATTGTTGGAAATCATACAAAAAATTTATATTCCGAGACAATAGATTAGATTAGATTAGATTAGATTAGATTAGATTAGATTAGATTAGATTAGATTAGATTAGATTAGATTGAGGAAAGGGCGGGAATCAGAATACACCTCGTCACCGCGACCACTAATGGACTTATTGTGACAACCCTATTTATCATAGTTCCGATATTCCGATATTCTATTATTCATCAGGAAATATAGAATCTTTCTCGGAGATAAATCTGTGATATCGATTGATTTCAGGTACTGGAATCCCAAGTATCGGAGTCTTGTCCATATCAGACCCTCACAGTGGCATAGCACGTGTTCTGCTGTTTCCTCCTCTTCATTGCATAGTCTACAGTTATCATTGTTTGTAATACGCATATTGCGTAGGTGCTTCAGCATCTTGCAATAATTTATTCTTTTGCTAAAGCTGGTTGGCATACATATTTTTGCTACTCTGATATTGTCAGTGTTGACCCAATATTGATGCGACTTTATAGCCATTCATTTCTCGATATTAGACCGAGTGGAGCTTCAAGGCAGTCCGCAGAATGGTTCCGGTCCAATGAGGACGTTCTCAGATCCTTTTCTGGCGAGTTCATCTGTCTCTTCGTTCCCAGGGTACCCACTATGCCCTGATATCCAAATGAGATTAACATGGTTATTTGAGGCTAATAACTTAAGTAGTATTAGACATTCCCAAGCTACCTTCGATTTAAATTCAAAGGTGTTAAGTGCATGTAGAGCGGCCTTACTGTCCGAGTGAATAAGTATAGTATGTGCTTATTCATAGTAGCACACTTTAATTCCTCTCTGATACTTAATTCTATGGCATGTGTTTCTCCCTGGAATACTGAGTTCTCTTGGGCCATGTTACAGACTATGCGCTTCCTAGGGTTTTCCCCAAATACCACAGCTACTACGCCGGTTTCAGTTTTAGTTCCGAGACAGTAAATATGCAGAGAGAGAGAGAGAGAGAGATTCAACAATTTTGAGAGCCAAACAAAATCATTGAAATTGTTTTTAGAAACCGTAAAGTTTCATATCCTTGCCCGTGCTTAGAGTGAAGGCAGGATATTCCATATGCAGACTCAAAGGACGCATTGGAATGAAGAGCATTTTTTTTTTTCATTATCCAATTTGGCTGCTATACAATCTTTATTCAAAGTAATAGCAAATATGAATTCATTATTTGAAGACTACATCAATGCTGTTAATGATATTCAGACCAGGGACAATCCGTCCAAAGAAGATATTGTCAGCAATGTTTTTTGGGGAAGTCATAATAAAGTTCAGGATATCCCTGATATTTTATATTCAGATAATGATGATGAAGAAAAATTGATGGAGTCTAATAAACATAATGACTAATTTAAATTAAAGTGCGAAAATTCATAATAATAATAATAGTAATTTCTGTACAATGAAGTTCCTATATAATGAAGTGATTTTGTGATGCCGTGCGAATTCACTAAAGTGAAGTTCAACTATATTTTCAATTTTTAATGGTTTTATGAAACTCATGTGCCTCAAAATTGAAATAGAAATTGAAATGAATCAATGAATCATGGATCACTCTCAGCGTCAGCCTCAGCCTCACCCTCATCATCATCATCATCATCACACTTCTAATGTTTTTGTAATTTTTTTTTTTTTTTAATATCAAATTGAAAAATATCAATACTAAATCGACACTTAAAACATCAAATACTCACTACAGACATACATACATATTTATTTAGATACATCTAATGTATCTACTTACAAATGACACTAATCATAGATATGCATATTTACATGCATACATACAGTATATCTAAATATGTACATATGTATACTCATATACATATGAATGTATAGATTTGTGTCTGTATTTCTGAATAATTATGGCGTTGCTAATAATGGCTGCCGACTAATTGAGAACGCCTACCGATGAATGAATGGTTCGATGCGATGCGATGCGATGCAATGCAATCGATGGATGGATGAATGGATGAATGTATGAATGTGGATGGATCCATTGAATGATGCACCACAATTATTGCATAAAAGAAATCTAATTTGAAGAACAAAGTGATGGGAAGGGAAGGGGGACGACATGCAAAGCAATAAATTGCATGTTGCAAACAAATTGAATTAGCAGCAGCAGCAGCAGCAACAACAATAACAAAGCAATCATCGCCATACAATTGGCTTGGCATATGTAAGTACATACACTCATATCCACATATACACACACACATTACACATATGTACACACATACATACATAAGTACATGTTTGTATGAATACTACTATTGTACTTCATGCTTATGTTGGCTGTTGCTATTGCTGTTGCTGTTGCTGTTGTACTTAAGAAGCTTCACTGCTTCATTCATAAATGCAAATAATGGCAACCCATAGCATTCAAAGTCATAGTCGTGGTCGTGGTCGTGATCGAACGAACCCATCATGAAGTGTTCAGTACTCAGTTCAATTCAATTGAAGTTGAAGTTGAACGAGGAGGAGAAATGTAAAAAAAAAAAATTTTTTTTTTTTTAAATGGACAAAAAATTGTTGAAAATTGAGTAAAAAATGGTCGAAACTGCACAAAATAATCAAGAGCGAAATCGACGGGCAACCTTCATCAAAGCATAAAAGCATAAATGAGAAACAAAAAACAGTAGAAAGAGCAAACAAAAAAAAAAAAAAAAACTTGAAAGGGGAATCGAAACATTCACACACTCACTCAGTGAAGCTGGCGGCGCTACATTATCCAATTGTTTGTCCAATTTACTTGAATTTGAAAGGCAATCTGACTGAAGTCTATTGTAGTGGTAGTGGTATTGGTGGTGTTTAATTAAAAAAAAAAAAAGATCATCTAATCCATTTGATATTGATCACCCAAACTGCCAACACCTATGGGCCATCGGTCTACATACACATAGTCTATAGTCTTAGTCTGTATTTATACATAAAAATTAATTGCCTTATGTTTCTCGGCTTATCACTTTCATAATGTAGTTCTTAATTATCAACTGAATGTTTGTATCAAATAAAAGGAAAGGAAGGTCGGAAATGATGGATAAAATTTTGCATAGAGACATATTTTCAAATCAATCAAATAGTACATGCATCATACATCAATATTATTTAAGAAACTCTTTTTGAATTATGAGCCACAACAACAAAATTAATATTCTTTCAATTATTCCCATACAAAGCTGATTTTGCCGGGTAACAGCAATGAGCGCCGGGACTATTAATATATCATAATTATTTTGCTCTTGAGCTTAGACCATAAATTAGCCATTTTTATACTCTTCACGTTAGTGAATAGTATTATAAGTTTGTCATAAAGTTTGTAACACACAGAAGGAGACATCGCAGATCACATAAAGTATATTTGTGATCAGCTCGATGAGACGAGTTCATTTAACCATGTCCGTCTGTCCTTCTGTCCGTCTGTTCGCACTCCTGGTCCTTCAGTTTTTGAGCTAGAGAGCTAAAATTTTGTACATCGGTATATTTTTACCAAATGCCGACCAAGTTCGTGAATCACCCGAATTGGACCACTAGGGGGGTACCTCCCATACAAAACCCCCTTTTAAATTAATGTTCTTATTAGAAAAAGTTTTTTGTTTTTTGTCTTATTGAACTAAAATGTGAGCACTATTAATTTCTGATTCTTGTCCACCAACCATATAAATTTCATGATCCTAGGGTTACCAGGAGGGGTACCTCCCATACAAAGCCCCTTTTAAATTAAAGATCTTATTAGAATTTAATTTTTTTTTTTTTGACTTATTGAACTAAAATTTGGACACTATAAGTCTCTGACCCACATCCACAAATCTCAAGACCCTCGGACTACTAGGAGCGGTACCCTCCATACAAACCAGGATCCATATGAAAGTTCTTATTATTTTTTGTACTATCGACTTAAAATTTGGACACTATAAGTGTCTGACCCATATTCATCAACCTTTTAAGTATATCAAGACCCTCGGACCACTAGCTGGGGCGTGAAGAGTATTAAAACTTTGGTATAGCCAAAGTTAGTATATTTGTATTTTTTTTTTTTTTTGTACAATTTGTTGAATTTGAAAGACAATCTATGAATGATCCATTTGCATTATCATTTATGAATTCATTTTATCTCTATGCACATCATTACTAGCTGTGAATATGTATTACAATTTCTTACAAAATAGAAATGAAGTTTTTGAACTTTGAAGTGAGTATTTGTTGATCGCATGTGTATCAAACAAATTGGACAAAATTATTGTCAATCTATGACTAACCTAACTCGCTCACTCACTCACTCACTCACTCACTCAATCACTCACTCACATACTCACATAGTCAGTCAAACAGTCAATCACCCAATGAATGAATGGAATGAAGGAGTTGAGTTTGTGTGACATAAAAAGGTGGCAACCAGCAGCGGCGGCGGCGGCTGAGGAAATGGCAACCATTAAAATTATTGAATTGTTTTTCATTTTACTCACATTTTGCATATGCATTTTTTCATCCTTTTTTTTTTTTTTTGCTCGTCCTTTTCATTCTTTCCCTTTCCTTCTTATACTTACATCTTTCTTTCATTTTCTTTAATTTTTGTGGTTATTTTGGTTTTCTTTCTGGTTACTTCATTTTATGCAATTTGTTGCTGTTTCTGTTGTTATTTCTTCAGCTACTTTTTCTTAATGCATTTCATCATGTAAACCAAAAAAAAAAATAAATAAAGAGAAAACAAACATGTCTAGAAGCGCCGCTATTATCATGCATGAATGTGTGTGTGTGTGTGTGTCGAGTTGAGTTGAGTTGGGTTGAGTCGAGTGCAAGTAAGAAAGGGAAACCTTATGTTGTTGTCTTTGTTGTCGGTTAATTTTAAAAAGATGAAGACAAATGAATTAAAGATAAAAAGATAATCTTACTTTTCATTATTTGTAATTGTATTTGTGTATATACTATAAGTGTGTGTGTGTGTGTGTGTGTATGTGATGTGTTTTCCATTTCGCTTGTTGTTGTTCAATAATTTCCATTGAACATTTTGCCATTTTCTCTTTTTTTTTTTAAATTATGTTGCTGAATTAATTCTTTAATTCTATTTATCGCTTTTCACTCACTTACATTTCTTTCAAACTCACTCTCTTTCTCTCTCCCCCACCCTCTCCCCCTCTCCCCCTCTCCCTCTCCACTTTTTCCTTTTTCCTTTTTCCATCACTCATTCGCACATAGAAATTATAGTTTTACAGATTCTACTATCATAGTTCATAGTAAATGTGAAACATAGTAAATCTGTTATCTGTTGATCAACTCATATTCAATATTCATCAATTCAACTCATAGCTCATTTGATCAATTCAACTCATTGCTCAGTTGATCAACTCAACTCATTGCTCAGTTGATCAACTTAACTCATTGCTCAGTTGATCAACTTAACTCATTGCTCAGTTGATCAACTCAACTCATGGCTCATTTGATGGATCTTCTCAGAGTCAGAGTCAGTTGTGTAATACGCATTATGACACTTTCCTATTGTCGTGTTATAACTAAATTACACTAGAATGTTGTGGTCAATTGATTATTTATGCCTGGAATTTTATGATTATGACTTATGATTTTACTAAGTAGGCAATTTAATGAAGGAAAACTGCATACAATCTCCCAGTTGGCCATCGATTTTGTATAATAAAATATCTCTAGATTATTGAATTGAAACTGGAAATATGTTTGATAAAAAATTCTACAAAAATAATGCGATAAATTTAATAAATTAAATAAAAATCAATATTTGTCAAGTAATCAATAAAGAGGAGTTCGATTCATCACTAACAAAGAGCAGAACTAAATATGTAGTTCGACGAAAGGCCTCTTATGGCCATTAAGACTTATTAAGAATTGTTATACTAAATACTTCAAAGGTCTTATGTGATGACCATATATATATATAAAATAATAATTAATGAATGCTTCAATTGCCAAATCGATAAACTCAAAAAAATAAAAAGTTGAGAAAAAAAAAATCATAAATTCAAATAAACAATGTAGAGTGAATGTACTGTTACTGGGGATTTATCTTTTATCAAAAGACATGGTTGGTTGGTTGGTTGGTTGGTTCATTACTGTGGCTGATTCGTATAGTTCACTAGGAACCACAATTCCTCGCCGAACACAATCAGTATTGCTAAAACCATTCCGTAGAATTTAGATGTTTTAGAAGGTCATCCGAAAGGTTACCCAGAAATTTATTTGTAGTTTTTGTCAATGCTGACATAATTGACATAGAAAGTGGGTGAGTGACTCTTTTTCTTTTACGTTTCCCAGTCTCTCCGTGTGAGTCCCTACACACCAGTGACCAGTAAAAACTACCGCTATAAGCCTAGCGATATCTGTGTGTCTTCTATTGATTAGTCTAATTGACTGAACGATATATTGAAAGTATTAGATGGAATATATCGCGACATATTATTAATGCAATTTTTACTTGTTAAATAAAATATTTTAAACTTAAAATTGAATAATTGAATTGAATTCAAAAACTGGAGTTAATCGATTTAGCAAGTGAAACTATTCATATGTGAATATATACATAAATAGTATTCAACTTTAATAAAAACTTATAAAACTCTATTCAAATGGATATGAATTATACTAAGTATTATAACTAATTCATTTATATAAATCTATCTTATTATTATATAGTAAGTACATCCATTCATAATTGCATAAAAAGGATAAGGTGGATATGTGGTAATAATATTTTTGTATATGTAATTCTAAAACTGAATTGCATATTTTTTTTTTTTTTTTCTCCAAAAATTTATTTTTAATCTTCATAAAAGCATTAAATAACTTGAGTTGAGTAAAGATTTCCTTTTGCCATTTCTTAAAAATTTTTCAATTTTCTCCTCAACAATATCCTTCCTAAGTTCTAAAGGCTTTTTTTTCATCATCAATTCATACATTCAGCAATTGTTCACAATGTTTAAATGATGTTTGCTCTTTTCCTTATTATTTTATATTTACGTTATAAATTGGAATTTAAAAAAAAAATAAAAAAAAAACTCTGCCAATTTGTTAGGAACAAAAGAGAATAGTAGTAGGTGGTATACAGAATCATTGAAGATGTTTGTAACACCCAAAGGGTTTACGGAGTATATTTTTAGATAAATTCTGTATGCTTTTATTTATGTTTCTACTATGAAATGGACATAAATGTTACAGGGTATCGAAAGGTTGGATCTGTCAACTCAATTCGATTCTCTTAAAGTTCTTACTTACTTACTACATTATGATGATGATGATGACGATGATGTTATTATTTAATGTGATTTTGTATGATTTTTTGGAACATGCGGTTGAGTGCATTTCGATTTCAATGCACCCTAAAGAATAGAAAGAAACTCTTTCAAAACAAAACCATTTTTTTGGTTTTTTTTTTTTTTTTTTTGATTCATTGAAAACCTTGAAGAGAAAAAGGCATTGAAATGAATGAAAGTACGAGTACATTGAAAGTAAAGTGCATTTGTCTTGAATTGCTTTTTAATAAGTTATTATGCAATTGTAATTTTGTCATTTAAAAATTTTAATCATTTAAATTCAAATGATCATAATACTACTTACTACATACTTCAGAAGTATATTTTTGATTGAGGAAAGAAAGAAAGAAAGAAAGAAAGACTTCAAACAGACAAATACTCAAAAAGAAAGACTACTACTATAAAGAAATACTTTAAATGGCATTAAATTAAATTCTGTTGTTAATATATTAGATCAAGTCTCCATTTCTTCATACACACATTTTATGTAATTTATTACAATTAATAATTTCAATGAAGTTCTGAGTTATAAGAGTTGCGTATTGATCACAGAAACACTTGATGATTTAAAAGCAAAATGAAATCAAATATTCAATAATCAAAATCTGTTAATAAAAATATATTCTACCTATGGTTTTATGATTATAATTTATATTTATTAGTGATGTCTCTTAATTCCATGTCATAAAAAAGAAAGTGGCCGTTTAAGACGGTTTGGATCTTCTCTACCCGAATTAATACGAAAGTAGTTCCGGAATAGAGAAAAATATCCAAGAGAAGAGGAGAGATTGTTTTAGTGGCTACACCACACACGTAGGGACGAAGGCATTTTGAACCCAACCTCGCCGCCAAAAAAAAAAAATAAAATAAAATAAAATTCTATAATTTCACTATGAAACCCGGCGATTTTCGTATCTCCTCAGAAGCAATGAATTTTGTCTTAATTTTGTAGCATAATAAAATTTATTTATAACACTCGCACAAAATATGTTGTACAAATTGACCGTCAACATTTATATCATTTTTATTTTGCTTATGTATTTCTTCACTTCTTCTCTTTGTCTTCTTTGAAGAATGATTGATCACTGTTCTACTTTTTGTATGCCTTATGCTTGGTCATGCTAAGACTAAGACAATTTTCAAAAATAATATATTGCTCTAAGTTGCAAAGCTACAATTCAAACATAACCTATTTGTAGTATTTTTTTTTTTTTTTATAGATTCCGCTGCTTCTTTAGTAGTTATTCTGCTATTCGGGTCGGAAACAAATCCAAAAAATCATATATCATTAAAATTGATTCAGCATTTCTTGATCTATAAATTGGTGTAACACACACGACATTGTCATATACAATATATATACTCTTATATATATATATATTTAGATTTAACATCACACGCTGCTTAGGACTAAACACTTAAATCTAACCTAATCTATTGCCAATTTTTTTTTCATTCATTTTAAAAATGTTTCCACACTTTGTAGTTTCAACAAAATCAATCAAAATTTGATGGAAAGATTCAACATATTCAACTAGAGAATGAAAAGGATCATGTATTAGTGTAGTGTAGTGTAGGCATTCATAAGTTATTAGATTGAATTCAATTCAATATTATGAAGAGAAGAGAAGAGACTTGCATTGTGTATGAATTGTTTTAGCAAATGCCATGTCACAAAAGCTTGCAGTGTCATCCATCATATCCATTATGTAGTTTTGCTTAGTGTAACATCTTCCAATGGGAGGATCTACAAATGAGGTTCAGTCAGGACTACCTACTACTATTTGAAACAAGTTCGCTGAATAGATCGTGTATATTATTTAGTTAAAGGTGAAAGCAATCAGTTTGTGATTGCAATGCTGAAATTTAAATAAATTTTGTAACCAGTAGTCTTACGAAAAAGTAAGGACTCATAGGTTTTACACATACAACTGATACAATGGTAATCGATTTTGCGTTCAGACCGGCAATCCTGGATCATGAACAGCTGTTTTTTTTTTTTTTTTGTTTTGCTGTATACTACACATTTTGATAAATTGTAACAAGTTGTGACAAGTGACAAGTGAAAAAAAAAGACTAATTTTGGCTATGCCGAAGTTGTAATACTCTTCACGCCCCAGCGAGGGTCTTGAAATTTATAAGGTTGGTGGCTATGTGTTAGACACTTATAGTGTCCAAGTCGTTAGTACAAAAAACAAAAAAGTTTTTCTAATAAGAACTTTCGTTTGGATCCCGGTTTATATGGGGGGTACCCCTTCTAGTAGTCCGAGGGTCTTGAAATTTTAATGGTTTGTGGATATGGGTAAAAGACTTATAGAGTATAAATTTCAGTTCAATACCTCAAAAAACAAGAAAACTTTTTCTAATAAGAACATCAATTTAGAAGGGGTTTTGTATGGGAGGTACCCTCCCCAGTGGTCCGATTCGGCTGATTCACGAACTTCACCGGCGTTTGGTAAAAATAAACCGATGTACAAAATTTTAGCTCTCTAGCTCAAAAACTGAACTGGAGTGCGAACAGACGGACAGACGGACATGGCTAAATCAACTCGTCTCATCGACATGACAAACTTATAATACTATTCACTAACGTGAAGAGTATAAAAAACGGAAGTCTGTCGAAAATGGCAATTCCTATTAGAAATTTGCCAGCTCTGTTTTGATTCACAGGCGATTCCATTGTTGAATCTACCTGAATCGATTCATTTACATTCTACAACAACAACTGCTATATTTCCTTATGCTTGTTGTCCGATTCAATGGTCAATTCAACATAGAATCGATTCATTTTCGGTGTGAAACTCATATAAATGTACAGAACTTAGGGTTACCTAAGGTACATGGTATCGATGACATGAAGAAAGGCGTTCGAGGCTGCGTGAATATTTTATTGAAGTCACGATAATCATCGTCATCTGTGTTCTTTGTATTAAACCATATTACAAAATTATGTACCTTAATACTTTTCCAATCTCAAAGGGAAGTGGAAACTGGCAAATGGATAACGACTGGGTGATCTGGAATTTAATTCGCATCACCATTGTTACAGACATTTTTACTTAAATGTTCGTGTAAAGTGTCACATGTGGAGTGTTGTTTGCTTGCTTGTTTGCCAAAGACCTATGAGAAGATAAGTTACTGAAGATGGTAGAATCCTTTTTAGAAGGTGGATTAGGAGCTCAGTAAGTGTAGGATATCTTTTATCAGGCAGTCAGTTATATTCTATTCTAATCTTTCCGATCATATCATATACCTCATATTCAAATGTCCTTGACCACCTTCAATGTGCTTGCTACTGACTCGATTGAAGTTATAGTTTCTGGCAATGATTTCACATTGTGAGAACTATCGACTTTTGTATCTTTCTTATCTAACTTATTGAAAATTGTACAAGAAATTGTTGCATGATTCTAATGGATAAATTCTTGTGAGCACAAACACATTACAAGGTCGCATGAATTCAAATTGAAATCTAAATACTTTGATATATGTTTTTTTTTTTTTTTTATTAACTCAAAACTTTCTGATTTCTACACTATTATACCATCCAGGTGATGATGATTTAATAATAATACAAACTAAAATATGGTATGGTGTCATCATAATCATAATCATTATCATTCTCATCATTATAATCAGCATGTTTAATTTTTGTTATTTTGTTTTTGCATAATTAACGCGTTTGCATTAATTATATACAATATAGTAGTAATAGTAGTAGTAGTAGTAGTAGTAGTCTTTAATGTGTGTGTGTGTGTGTGTGTGTGTGTGTGTGTGTGTGTGTGTGTGTACTAAGCCTTCCCGGCCGGAAGGCCTTCCATTTATTCATCATAGTACCAAGCAACTAAGCAAGCGATTGAGCGGGGAGCTTCATTCAGGCTCAAAGTGAGTTGTGTGCATCCATCGCCCGACATCCAAGGTTTTTAATGAGCTCCAACACACACACACACACACATACAGGCAGACAAACATTTTACAATTGTATTGCATGCCTTACAGTGTGTTGGGAAAATTATGCATAATTATGTAATTAACATTTAAACAAAAGAGGTTATAACTATATAATTGCAAAAACAACGAGCTTTGAATCTTCAAACATAAATATAAAAATGAAAATGAAACAGAAACAGAAACAGCAACAGAAAACAGTAAACAGTAAAAGAAAAAAATCTCTGAAATCAACAATAAAAAACCATTGTATTGTTTTTTTTTTTTTTTTTGTTCCTCTATTTTTATTTAATTATTCAATTTTTCTATTAAGTGTTTTTCACATTTTCTCTTTCCCTACTTGTTTTTCTTTTATGTGTACAATATTACTTACTACTTACATTTCTCCATACAATTTTAATTTTTTTATTGTTAATTCTTTCAATTTTTTATTGCTTAGTTTATATTTTTTTTTATGCTTTTCCCTTTTCCTTTTTTTTTTCTTTTTTTGCTTGTTGTTGTTGTTGTTTGTTGGTGGAAAACATTTGTGCATATTTTTGTGCAATGAGCCCAATCCATCGTCCGACTTACCAAGCCAAGCCACCACTACCCCACTACTTTTAGTCCATTAGCAGCAGCATTTACAATCTATGATATTACCACCAGCAGCAGCAACAGCACAAGTAGCAACAGCATCATGAATCTATTATACTATCTCTGCATAAATAGTCAGGCAGATACTCGGACAGACAGACAGACAGACAGACAGACAGAGAGACAATGAATGACATTAAAACATTTCAAAATCATCATTCATCAACGCATTAGCAACACTTCAAATTTTTAAAAGAAGGATGGGGAAAAAAGACAAACTCAAGCTCATGTAAAGAAGCATTTCCCATTTTCCCATTATCCTGTTGTACTTTTCTTCTATCATCAAATCAATTCATATATATTTTATGATGAGTCTCTCTCACTCTCTCTCTCTCACACACACTAGTTCTCTCTCACTCTTTCTTAGACAGTGAAGAATGAATAAATATCAAATTAAAGTTGATCAAATATTTAAAATCATAAATTCATTATTTCTATCATTTTCATCATCTATTAACTCACCCCAACGATCTCCTTAATAGAAGATCGTAACATTTTTTATATGTCAATGTTTTTCTAAGTCCATATAAATTTCCTTAAGATGATACAAATTTATAAAAAACCGACTCAGTTGCTTGGACATTAAATTAAAATAAATCCAAAAAAAAAAAAAAAAAAAAATCTATTAACATCTACAAAATATACACGTAAAACAAAATCCCTTAGCTGCATCTGCCTGTCTGAACGCGATAAACTCAAAAACTACCGAAACGATTTTCATACGGTATTTACAAATGAGTGAAGTGCTTCATGAGGAAGGTTTTTAGGAAAAAGAAAATTCGAAAAATCCTAAAGAAAACGGACAAAAAAATCTATAAAAGGAAATCACAAAAAGTCAAGTGTGAAAGTGAGATGCATATAAATTTTAGATATACAATATATTTTAAAATCACTCAAGTCGTCTTTGTCAAACATCTCAATAAAATCAACCAATCAGTATCCACCATTAGGCAGATGGACAATGTCTTCCTGATTATTTAATATAAATAGTAAATATAGTATGCTAATTCATCATTTCAATTCAAGTCCCTTAAGACTATTAAAATGTCACGTATATACATACATATATTCAGTATAGTAAGTGGTACTACGATGCAAATTTAAATCAATTCATAAACCATGTCAATATAAATGGCAACTGAACTGAACTTTTGGATTTGAGTAATTGAATTTTCACATGATTATTAGTATCAGCTTAGTTCGTTGGCTGGTTGGTTGGAATAGCCTAAGATTGATTGGTATCACAATCAATAACTAGAGGATCTTAACTTTACCATATGATTAAAGGAATATTAAATATGTTTTCAAGATTGTCAAATCAAATCTTTTCTTTTATTAGAAACTAACGACCCCGGTGTGCTTTGCTACTTCCCATCAACATCGGCGGCTTATAAATCAATTTTAATACTTTAATTTCTCTTTTTTTCGTTGGTCCCCTCTGCACCAAACCTTACTCAAACATTCCCCGGACTATGCTAGAGTTTCACTGAAAATTTCATTCAAATCGGTAAAGCGGTTTTGGAGCCCAAAAGCTTCATACATATGTATGGGCATTCATTTTTATATATATAGAAGATAGAAAGATAGACAGATAGTAATATAGGTTCAACAGTGTAGAAGTTGAAATTTGTTGTAACATCTATGGACGAGATATAGTAAAATGGATAATGTAAAACTATTTTCCGAGTTCAAATACCTATGCATGTATACTGATTATATCATGGTGATCGGCTTAACGGTGTAGAAGGTGATCTCGGCAGTGCCATCTAATGGAGATTTACAACAAAGCTATTTATAACAACCTTCAGGAAAAAATTCATATACATATTTGCCAAATTTCATGGTGATCGGTCGATTACATAATCCATTTATATACTCGTATATACTACTTAGTATAGATTTGTTCAGCCTTTATTCATTACTGGAAGCCTCAATTATACCAACCAACCAAATGTCTAGAGATCATAGTAATGTTGGCATGTGAAGGGGCTTCTGGGTAATACAAGTATCACCTTTTGTAAAGAAATGAGTATTAGTTCTTTTGCAATTATGTACTGAGAACATTTAGTAGTCGCCGCGGAACCACCTTAAAAGCCATTAGGTAGAAAGACCTAGGTAGTAGATAGAAATGTACCAGAACCTAAAGGGACTGCCGTTAAGTAAAGCTTCATAAGACTGGTACCGGAAAATGTATCCGTCATCTTGGTTACGGCGTGCTCTCTTCAAGCCGCATAGCTTCTTAATGACATTTGCCACAAAATCGGAAACAGCATTCTACTTGTCGGGGCTCTCCAGCATTAGACTTACTAGGTTATCGGCCGTTGGCTGCTCACCTAAGACGTCTATCAACTCGTGCCGCTCTCTATCGAATTTTCCGCATTCAGAAATTATGTGCTTTGCGTTTTCCTCGCAATGGTTACTGCAGTGGGCCCACCATGGTGCTTCGTCGTGTTGGAACCTGTATAAGTACTGCCGGAAGCATCCGTGTCCGTAGAAGTTCACTTCCCCATGCTTCTTTCCTATCCATTCGGCTATGCTGGGGAGTAAGCTATATGTCCAGCGTCCTTTCGTCGACGTATCCCAGCGGGTCTGTCATGCCCTGATGGTTGAGCATCTCCTTTGAGTTCTCCGTGCTCTTACCTCCTCGTGGGGACGCGACCTCTAAGCATAGGACGAGCAAGTCTATCGGCACCAGCCCAGCAAGGACTAAGGCAGCATCCTCCGATAAGGTGCAAAATGCGCTGATAACTCGGAGAGCACCCAGCCTATAAACCCTCTCAAGGGGTCTCCTGTATGAGACCTTGTCCACTGCTTTGTGTGTGTGTGTCTATGTGTGTGTGTGTGTATTGTTGAGCATCTTTTAAGTGTTGTTAACTCAAGCAGATTTAATTTGCTATTTTCACTTCAAGTGTAACAAACAAACAAACAAACAAACAAACAACGAAGTAACAAAACAAATGCAAATTAATGTTTCGCACCCGCAACAACCATTAAAGTTGCATTCCCTCGTACTACCATCATCTGCCATCAGCCATCAGCTACCAGCTACCACAATCCACCAGAAAAAGTAAGAAGAAAAAAAAATTTATCATTTCATTCCGTTCCACCCCCCGAGACATCAACGGCAAGAACATGAACAAGAACAAATTTTCGCGTAGATTTTCGAGTTTCGGTCCTTGGAGAATATGCTGCACACGATTCTATGTATATTATGGTTGGTGTGTGTGCGCGTGCCTTTATCTAATACTATATACGTATTTCTTTGTATTTGAGAATTGAACTTGTTCACGTTGTTTACACAAAATTAAGTTGAGCTTTTATATAACAACAGAAGATTAAGTTGTCCCATGGGTAAACTTCTCTTTTGCCTCTCACACTTTACACTTATTTTTCAACCCAAAACCCAAAACCCAAACCCAAACACAAATCTAAATCCACAACCAATCTCAATTCAAACTCCCTCATCTAAACATACTTAACTGACTGTATACACTTGTAATGAAATGAAATTGAAAATTGACCGTTTTATGTCATCGTTGTCGTTTGTCTTATTCCCATTCCCATTCCAATTCTCATTCTCATTCTCATTGCCATCCTAATCATCATCATCCTCATCATTCTCATTATCCTCATTATCATCATCATCATCATCATTCTCATTATTGTTAAAGTTTTTGGGTCAAACTAATCCAAATGCGGTCTTCATTCTCTCACATTAACCCTCACTTATGATACTTTTACTCACCCCCTTCCCTTTGATATCCTGAATTGTGAACATTACTCCTTTCTCTCTTTCTCTCTTTCTCGATCTATTATAATTTTCAATCCTTTTGGTATCAAGTTTTAACTAATAGTGCCAGAGTTCGAATGAGGAATATTCATTGGTCTCGGTCTTATTTTTTTTTTTTTTTTTTTTGAATATCAGTTTGTATTCGGAGCTCATGACCAATAAGAAGAAGACTATCCAACATCCCACACCCACACGCTTTAAATTGTTTAAATTGATTGATTAAATTGTTTTAATTTGATTATTTCATTTTAGGTTTGGTATCAGAATCGTCGAGCAAAATGGCGTAAAACTGAAAAATGTTGGGGTCACAGTACGAAAATGGCGGAGTACGGTCTTTATGGTGCCATGGTACGGCATTCGCTGCCATTGCCGGAGACTATTATAAAATCAGCAAAGGAGGATGAATCGGTTGCACCGTGGCTCCTCGGTATGCATAAGAAATCACTAGAGGCAGCGGAACTGCTTAAATCGGATGAAAGTGATCGTGAGACACCAACGTCTGATGACACGAACACATCCTACTCAGCGGGCAGTACGCATAATTCCCCGATCTCATCATTTTCAATCTCGAGGCTACTTTTCGATGCACCACCACCACCGTCGCATGGGGGAAAGCATGGCAGCGGTGGCAGTAGCAGGAAACATGCTGCTGCAGCTGCTGCCATGGCTGCTAGTCATGCGAATGCAGCAGCTGCTGCTGCTGCTGCTGCGGCGGCGGCGGCAGCAACAGGCACTGATGCAGCATTGTTGCAGCAACATCATCCTTACAATCAACAGCAACATTTGCATCATTTGCAACAATTGCAACAGCAACAGCAGCAACAACATTTGGCTGGTCAACAGCATGCTGCTGAAGTACAACGACGTCAGGCTCAACAACATCAACAAAAGCAACAACAACAACAACACCAGCACCAACAGCAGCAACATCAACACCTCCAACATGCACATCAACAACACCATCATCCTTCCCATCATCATCATCATCATCATCAGCATCATCATCATTCCCAACAACAACAACAACAACAATATCACCAGCAACAATCACCGATTTTGACAAGTAGCGTTAACTCTGCCGGACCACCACCACCACCTTTGCTTTATGCCGCCGAAGCTGCTGCTGCCGCTTCCATGGCTGCTGCTGTTGCAGCTGCAGCTAATGCACGCGCTGTAGCCCTGGTCAATCACAATAACAGCAACAACAGTGATGAAGCCCTGGATGAAGCTGACATCGATACAAATGATGTCATCATGAATGACACAATTGTTACCGGTGGCGGTGTCAGCGGTGACATTGATGAAGATGATGAAAACGAAGATGACGATGATCTTGACAAAGAAGAAATCGATATATGTGACAATGATGATGATGTCGTCGATGTGGAAGATAGCAAATTGATGCTTCGAGTTAAACAGGAACGTGATTGGGATTTAGCAACCAGTGAGCCCAGATGAAATTTATATGGTGATAATTTATTATAAACAACAACAACAACAACAACAGCAGCAACACCACAACCAAAACACACTCACAAAGTCCATGTAGATTCAATCCTTCAATTGTTTCCATACAACATCATCATCATCATCATCATCATTATCAACATCATCAACATTAACAAAAATCATGAGATTTAACATATAAACGCATATACTCAGTATATTTAAAAATAACAACGAAAATATTTCTTAAAAAAAAAAAAAACATTAAAACAAAACAGCGAAGTGCAATTCACAACTCAAAACAGAGCAAATCATTTGTCATTCACACATCAAACATCATAGAATAGAATAGAATATCATTTGTATTTAATATATTTATGTAATATGTAAGAATGAAAAATATGATCAATCTACACACAATTTACATACCCATTAAGAGGAAAAACCCCTTCAAAATGAACACTAAACACAAACAATTGGAGATACTACTAACTAGAAGTAGAAGTAGAAGAAACTCTATATAATCATTAATAGGTTTCTCAATCTAAGTTTATCATCATCAGCAGCATAATCATCATCATCATCTGGATATAAATAAAACTAGGAGTTTGATGAGTTTTGAAACTCGGAAAAGGAGAACGAAGAATGTGTCAGGTGTCGATTGGTGGACAACCACCTACAATCGGATAAAACTATTGAATATCTTTTGAACACAGAATTAATACTTCAAATAATTTACAATAAGAAAGTGAATAAAATTTCATATTATATAGAAAGAGATTGTAGGGTACAAGGCGGAATGGTAAGAAATGAAGGAACATTGAGCATCTCTCATTGTGTGTGTGTTTGTGTGTGTGTGTGTGTGTTTATGTGTGTGTGTTTGTGTGTGTGAATAACAAATCAAAGTATCTAACAACAACTAATAATGGAGATAAAAATAATATATAATAATAATAATAAATAATAATAAATACTAAATAATATCAAAAGAAGAAAACATAATAACTTCGGTTCTAGCGAAGATTACATAATTTTCACACAAAGACAAATGTTATAATATTCTTTACAATGGTACATAAGTATATTGTGAATGAATGAATGAATGAATGAATGAAATGAAATGAGAAATCTTCACTACTTATAACTATAAACTCACCCTAATTTTCATATATTTATGTATTGTACACATGGACCATGGATTTAGTATGCGATCAGCTTTAGAATTTGAATGGAAACTTTACTTTATACGAGTATTGTATGAATTAAGTAAAAATATCCTTAGAGATACCAGATCCAATAGTCCATCCTTTTGTTTCCTTTGATTCCAGTTTGTTGTTTATGTTGCTTACACTATCAAACCACCCGGAAACTCCTAAGTAGTCAAAAGAGAAACATAGAATACTATGTTTGATATTTCAAAGTCTCCTTCTTATATCTGTGATTAATCAATACAAAAAAAAAAAATAGACCATTATTATTCCACAGATTTTTGGAGCTAAAATAAAATTAAAAAATGGAAATGATATCCTATCCAATCCAATCCAACCCTTCTTTCTAACTCTTCCCTTGAGCTGAAGGCCTTTGTCGCTATTGCTCATACATATTAATAACTAAATTATAATTTGTAATTATAATCTTAGTTCTCTATACTATATACATATGATGAGTGTACCCCCCATAGTTGTCCGTGGGTCTTGAAATTTTAGTGATTTGTTGATATGGAACAGAAGCTTATAATGTCCAAATTTCAAGTCAATAGAAAAAAAAAACAAAAAAGTTTTTCTAATAAAAACATAAATTTGGATCCAGGTTTGTATGGGGGGTACCCCCCATAGTTGTCCGTGGGTCTTGAAATTTTAGTGCTTTGTTGATATGGAACAGAAACTTTTAATGTCCAAATTTCAAGTCAATAATAAAAAAAAATAAAAAAGTTTTTCTAATAAAAACATAAATTTGGATTCAGGTTTGTATGGGTGGTACCACCCCTAATTGTCCGATTCCGATAATTCCGACATTTGTACTGCGTATGGTAAACAGAAAGCTTGGTGAAAAATTTCAGCTCTATAGCTCAAAAACTTAGGGACTAGTTTGCAGACTTACATACAGACGGACTAACGGACATGGTTAGATGAAATCGTCACGCTGATCAAGAATATAAGTATATACTCAATGAGGGCTCCAACAACTCCTTCTGTGTATTACAAACATGATGACAAACTTATAATACATACTAGTCAATGCGCGAATAGTTCTATTTATGAATCAAATGAGAGAATGTGATTCCATTCATGTATTGAAATTGGGGGTAAGCAATTTTCAAATAACCTAATTCCGCACCTGATTTGTTTGTCTTGTTGTGCATTATTATGCACTGTTTAGTATGAGTACATTTAATATAACATTTATCAGTTCATGTCATTTCCTGTAGGGCACCTACATAGCCTTGAAGAACATTGTAGTCAGTTGTTAGTAGTAACTTCAATTGGAAAACAATTACTGAAGAGATCAGACAGACGGAAGTCATGAGTTGACTGTCTTTACTTTACTGACATAAAACATAAAAATATAAATATATTTTCTTTTGACTCCCTATGGCTTGTGCATTTTTTTCTGGTCGATCCTTCTTTTCTTTCAACTTCTTTGAGCTTGTTTTATGAATTTTGATACATTTTACAATAATTTTTTCTATGAACTGTGAAGCTGAAATGACAAGAACTTAAAGAGAATATTTACGGGAATTCCCAAAAAAAAAAAAACAGAAAATTGAATGATTGGAATGACAATTGGGGGAATCCAAGGCTAGAGAAATCACATATGCATCTTTTATAAGTTGAACATTGTAGGACTTTACTTTCATAATAAATTCTCTTGTCTTCTTCTTCTAATCAAACAAACAAAAACAATGTTGGCATTAAAAGAACCACGCTAATCTTTACATCATGTGTGTGTGTGTGTGTGTGTGTGTGTGTGTATGTGTGTTTGTTGTGTGTGTGTGTGTGTGTGTGTGTGTGTGTGTGTGTGTGTGTGTGTGTGTGTGTGTGTGTGTGTGTGTGTACCAAGAAGGGGTGAGGTAGGGAGGGTGGTAGGTGTGTTTATAGTTATGTTTTTTTGAAAGAATGACAAAAAGTAATTTGTTTGATTGAACCAAAGTTATTAATATCTTTTCTTTCTTTTAGACAACATTTTTTTTTTTTTATTGATCTAATAAAAGAAAAACTCTGTAAATAACCAATTTTTTTTTTTAATATTTAATAAGAAATCAGAATTTTGTGTTAATTTGAAAATGTGATTTAATTTAATTTATTGTAATTTTGTTTTTAATATATATTTTTTTTTTTTTTATTTTCTTAATCTTAAAATTGGCTTCATTTAATTGAATTTATTGATTTATAAATAATTTTAAATATTTATGAAATATATATATAAATAAATAAATAAACAAAATAAAAAAATTATATAGAAATATAAGAAGTACAAGAATATGAAAAACAACAAAAATATGAAAAAAAAAAACTCACACAAAAAAAACAATTTTTTTTTTCCAAAAATCATAAATAAATTTAAGAAAATGTAACTCATAAATATTATAAATAATTAAAAATGAAAGAAAAAGAAAACAAAAGTATTAAAATTTATTTGAAATAAAAACAAAAAGAAAGAAAATTTTAATGTTTGTCTCAGCAAAGTTCCCGGAAGTACCTCGGATCCAGAATGAATTATTCATCATCATCATCTTTGACACTACAATTCTTTGTGAGCTTTGGTCTGCTGCTTTGGCATGAGACCCAACCCTCTTCTATTAAGTATTTCGTCGATCCATCTGTATCCTGGTCTGCTTCTTGCTGTGTTCATGAATGCCTTGGCATTTATATTTTTCTTCTGCTTTCTCGAGAAATCCATTGTCATGCCACGTAGACCTCGCCATCTTATTCGTTGCCCTTTGACGAGACACCTAATATTTTCACCTTTTATGAGGTGGTCTTGGTGGGAATCTCCAAAACTGCTTTCGAACCCCGGATCACTTTTATAAATTTTCTATTGATAAATGATTTTCCAATGCAATTTTGGAAGGTTGTAACTTTTTAAATGGAAAACTCATTAGATTATTTGGTGGCTTATGTACTCATACTATATGATGATTTCAAATCAAATCGATCCCTATAAATTTCGGTAAAACCAAAATAAAGATCATATATATAAAATGTATGTATATAAATCTTCTTATTCTAAAAACAACTGAAAGATATTTAAAATGGAAAACGAAATATTCACTGAAATCACCTCATAATTAAATATTATTGTATGTATGTGAGGATCCTTCTTCCGACATTAATAAAGTATGAATGAGAATAAAAATATGGCATCAAATCATAAAATTTGTTGCAGAAGAAATGAAATTTAAACTGAAAAAAAAAAATGGCAAATTTCGCATGGTTTGTGAATTACGATAAGATCAAAAGGTTTGATTCTTAATGAAGACACAAATGGTTACTAAAGGTGTAAATTATAAAAGTTTGGATATTTTTATTCAGGAATCCTTTTCTTATTCAATGCATTTGTTTGCAAAGCAAAAGACTTACAGTTTGAGAGTCACTAAACCGTTCTACTGTTTGCTATGTTCAAATCCGATCATACCTCTGACAAATGCTACCCTAATCCGCAGGCTTAAAAAGCTACATTTTGGTGCCTTGTTGCAATGGAGCAGACAAAGACAACGCCTTAGGCGCACCAGGTGGCTACCCGGTCACTCCAGGCTATAACATTTATATTTATTAATAGATTTAAGATATGTTAATAAGATTTTTAATATGATAATACAAATGCAATATGGTAATATAATTCGTTTTGTCAGATTTGGTTGCTTCGAATTGTTTTCTTGTAACATAGTTTTGAGTTCAATACTCATTACACTTACAGTTTGATATTGATGATTACACTTACAGTTTGATATTGACTGCTACACTTACAGTTTGATATTGATGATTACACTTACAGTTTGATTTTGATAGTCACACTTACAATTTGATTTTGATAGTCAGACATACAGTTTGGTATTGATGCTTAAACTTACATTTTGATTTTGATAGTCACACTTACAGTTTCAGATTCCTGTAATCACATGAACAAAGAGTTTAGAACATTTATGTCTCTGTAGAGTTCCGGTGTTTGACACTAAAACAAGCAGTTTGCTAACAGTTTGATATTCTTGCAAGGACATGACCACCAAATGGTAGCATTTCAGTTAATGCAGATTTCTGCTCAGAAATGCAAAGTCAAGTAGTTTTCTTATATTTTGGAAAAACTATTTTTATTTTATTTTTTTTTTTTTGTTGTTGTTTATTTTGAAAATTATATAAATAATGACATCAATATGACCAAATATCGGTGTCATTAATTGAAAGTATCCTTGATAAAGAATGATAAATGCTTGTTAAATCTGTTAAATCTGTTAAATAAAAGTTGTCACACATGCAAAACGAATTTTTAAAGTTTATCCACTATTCGTTATACAGAAGCTTTTGATATAAAAACAAATATAGTGATAGGGGCCTTCAAAAACTTAGTCTGCATTTAATCTTCTTTTCTTCTTTGGTGACTTTGGCTTGTGTTCAGACGAACGACACGCACGGAAATCAATTTTTTTCTAAATCCGCTCACTGGCTCCCTCGCTTCTGTTACGCAGTTGCAGAGACTATCGTCTAAATGTGGTCTTACCAAAGATGCATCGAAAACAAAACAAACAAAAACTCATCCACGATCAATAAATGATCAGTAAGTAGTAGATCTCTAGTAGATAAAGCGGTACAGGCACAGCGAGCTTAGTGCTTCACTGTCACTGATTTGCTGATTTGTGTCTTAATTTAAACAATTGTTTAATTGAAAATCAATTTGTAAATTATTTACTTTGGATTTAGTATTTCAGCAACGAACTCCAATCAAGTTTGCTTTTAAACATATTTCGTTTGTGATATCAAATTTGTTTTTACAGATTTTTCTTTTGTGAGAAAAAAGCCTAAAATACAAGCAAGCAAAAATGTCCACAAAAAACTTCTAATTTTTAAATTCTTGGAGAAACATCAACTAATGTAAATAAATGTGTGTAAGTTTATGCAAACAATTTAAATTAACTATTGTTTTTTTTTTAGTTTGCAGACTTTAATTCCTTTTCAAGAATCCTACTACTGTGCATATAAGAAGTTTTATCCACTATTCGTGGATAAGCAAGGACAAATTTCCGGAAATCTTTTAATTGTTAAATTCTTGGAGAAACATCATCTAATGTAAATAAATGTGTGTAAGCTTATGCAAACAATTTAAATTAACCATTGTTTTTTTAGTTGCAGACTTTAATTCCTTTTCAAGAAACCTACTACTGTGCATATAAGAAGTTTTATCCACTATTCGTGGATAAGCGTGGAAAAATTTCCACAAAAAACTTCTAATTTTTAAATTCTTGGAGAAATATCATCTAATGTAAATAAATGTGTGTAAGTTTATGCAAACAATTTAAATTAACTATTGTTTTTTTTTAGTTGCAGACCTTAATTCCTTTTCAAGAATCTTCTACTGTGCATATAAGAAGTTTTATCCACTATTCGTGGATAAGCAAGGACAAATTTCCGGAAATCTTTTAATTGTAAAATTCTTGGAGAAACATCATATAATGTAAATAAATGTGTGTAAGTTTATGCAAACAATTTAAATTAACCATTGTTTTTTTAGTTGCAGACTTTAATTCCTTTTTCACGAATCCTACTACTGTGCATATAAGAAGTTTTATCCACTATTCGTGGATAAGCAAGGACAAATTTCCACAAAAAACTTCTAATTTTTAAATTCTTGGAGAAACATCATCTAATGTAAATAAATGTGTGTAAGTTTATGCAAACAATTTAAATTAACCATTGTTTTTTAGTTGCAGACCTTAATTCCTTTTCAAGAATCCTACTACTGTGCATATAAGAAGTTTTATCCACTATTCGTTATACAGGAGCTTTGAGATTCGTTTATAGTTAAAACCGCAGGTAAGATATATTTATGTTAAGATATAAAATAAACAATTTTAAATAAATTATATAATCGTAACTAAAACAGTAGCATGCAATATTAATAGGAAACATTCATTGCATGGGTTTAGCTTAATAGATTTATTAATAGAGACATACTACTTACTTATACATATATATTTATAGTATATTATATACATATGTATATATATTCGAACATTGCACGAGTCATCACTAAGTAGTGATAAGAGTTCACACTAACACTACGCACACCATAATACTGAGTCATGTGGGTTCTTTAAACGTATTAAACCGAGTCATGTGAGTTTTTGTATCGAGTCGAGTCTTTGTCCGAATTTATGCTGTAATGGGTATAGTGTTTTCTGGTATGAATCGTTAAAACACTTAGTTGTTCGTATAGTCGTCAGTCTGTCGCGAAAGTGCACCTCCTCTGGAACAACTACTCCATTTCGTCCTACTGTTACTGCTGCTGATGCTGCATTCGCCTTTCATCCGCTTCTGCGTGACCACTCTGCTCTTCGAAGCTTGAGTAAGATTTTGGCGGAGAACTGCTGTACTGCTTTCCAGTTTTCATCAGAGGCAAGCTTTTTTGGCACCAGGTTATAGCATGTGGGAAAAACTCCTAGTTGGTTCGGCAGCTCAACGCGTTCCACATGGAATCTACTGCAGTGAAACATCACATGATCTGCGCTCTCATACTCATCGAGGCACCTCGGGCAGGTTGGCTCTTCTGCCAGCTTAAAACGGTGAAGGTATGCAAGGAAACCTCCGTGTCCACTCAACACTTGCGTTAAGTATAAATCTATATCGCCATGTTTTCGATTGACCCATTCATCAACCCTGGGAATTAGTGTATGGGTCCAGCGACCTTTTGACGACTGATTCCATTTATTCTACTCCACTCCACTAAGGAGCGTGATCGCTCTGCCTTCTTGTTTTCGAGAGTGGGTTTGTATCCATGTGTGTGATATTACCTTTTTGTTTCCTCTGCCCGGATAGCCATAGGCATTTTGCTCACTATAACGTAGATTGCATCATATGACATCGTCCTGTATGCGCATGCTGTTCTTAGCGCACTAAGTCTGCTTGCCTGCTGTACTTCTTTCAGCCGCCTCGTTTTCTCTCCTGCCTAAATTGGGGAGGCATACAGTAGTATGGAGTCTACCACTGCGGAAAGGATTTTTCTTCTACCACCTTGCGGGCCTCCGATGTTGGGACTATTGTCTGGTGTCTACGGCTATAACACACACACTGTATGATACACTATCATAAAACTATTGTGTTGTCTGATGTCGACTGCTATGATTTGGCATCATACATCATTTTCTTCGCATTTGTGTAAATATCTCTTTCCTTATTTGATTTTCATGTGCGTGTTGCTTACCGCCGCTGAGCGCTTGTTTTGAGCATGTCATTTTAGTGAGAGGAAATGAGACAGCAGTAGTGTGCACAGTATCAACACTGCGCAGTGCTCACACTATGAAACCAAAGCATGTTCGGTGTTTTTACTTTGCACACTCATTGACTCAAATGTTGTATGTTGTGTGGTGTGGTGTGGTGTGGTGCGACTCGTATGACTCGATAAAATACTATCAGCTAGTGTCTTATGATATAACTGAGCTGTATTGCTGTCTTTATTTAAGAATTCAACGCATTGATACGCAACAGCACACGAATTAATTTTATAGTGTGCTAATGCAGATAGTGTGATTATTGATAGTGCGCATATTCATAGCACAAGTTTCATTTGAGGGAGAGAGGATAATTTTAGTGTTTAGTATGTCATACATTATCACGGGAAAATAGAATTTTATCACTCTTATTATTATCAGGTTCATCTTTATCCTATTGTTGACCCTGAGCGTATTATGACCTTGACAGAATACTATTTTGTTAGATTAAGCAGGCCATCCGCCACATGCGAATTTGTTCGTCGAACTTGTTGTGTTCGAAGAAATGTTCAACGTTAGTGGTGGTGTTCGCGACAGAATTTAGTGTTCGTCGTTTTCTTTGCACAGAATAGAAATGTTTCTATCTTGCGTGTGTTTGTTGCAACATGAACAGCAACATTTAGTACATAATATAGTCAGTCCACATAAGTAACTACTATTCACAGATTAGTGTTTAAAAATCTAAATTGCTTGATGAGCTACCCTTCTAGATTTGTAATGGGCAAAATTGTTAATCACTTCTTGAAAATTCTGAATTTATTTAATGGTTTAAATGTTCGATGGCAAGTGGATTGTGGATTGTGGTGAGAGATCAACTGATTATTGTATCTACTCTATTGATTTCGTCCCAAACTGAAGGCATCTATAGACCTGTGATGTGTAATGTCTTATTTCTGATGAAATATGCCGTGTCAGTTGATTTATTTATTTAGCATTTAGTATTAAAATACTCATGGTAGCCTATGTATAGTAACTTTGTTATACATGTTTTAGGGTCCAGAGAAATATGTCGTCTCCATGATGATTAATTTCATTCTTCTTTCTCTCTTTTTATGTATGATTAAGAACCTCAATGGATCTTATAAAAACTAATGAAGATTTTATTGAAAGACTAAAAACAATGCGTACACGACGAGTAGAAAACATGAAAACATCACGGAAGTTGAAGCGCCAAAAGTTATTTATGCTTAACAGAAAAATATATTTAGGAAATTCTAATATAAAGGATGAAGTTCCTCTGGTCGAGAAACCAAGCCATTGGAAAATGGTCCGAATGAAATTAAATAGGATTCGGAAATTACGTGCTGCGCTAAATCCGCTGAAACCGGTAAGAATTCTATTTATCTTCATCATTGTTTTAATTATTAAACGATTCTTTCTATTGATGCTTTAGGATTACATTTTTAGGATTAAGGAAATATGCTGCCTTCAATAGAAAATGTGAATATTGCAAATGAAGGCTTCTATCTACTATCGATGAGAAACACCAAGAATACATTAAAACGAAAAGGAATCTATTAATACATTTTTATTTTCTGGCTTCATTGTTTTAGATGCAACTCAACATACAATTGCTCGAGTATTCAGTCTACATTCATCTAAAAACACTTTATTTGTTATGTATTTTACAAATTGTTTTATTTTTTAATGTTATTTATATATACATTTGTGTGTGTGTGTGTGTGTGTGTGTGTGTGTGTGTGTGTAGGTGGGTGGAGGAAAAAAAAATTTCATGTTTCATTTATTTATATTTTTATAAAAAAAATTAAAAGCTCTTCATAAGAAACCAATTTCAAATATTTTATCCTTTTATTTACCTTAATATTTATTTTTTTATTATAAAAATAATAATAATGAAATTTAGAAATTTACATCTTGAATTAATTTTATTTAAAAATTAAAAGCTCTTCATAAGAAACCAATTTCAAATCTTTTATTTACCTTATTTTTTATTTTTTTTTTATTATAAAAATAATAATAATGAAATTTAGAAATTTATATCTTCAAATGAAATTTAAGAATCTACTGGACGTGATTATTTTAGTTCCTCTAACTTGGCCAAACTGTTGCGCAGATGATTCAACATTTGGTTAACTAATTTGAATCAACTAAGAAGCAATATTTCTGCAAGAATCCTTGTGAGAGGAAGCATCCAAAGCATCATGCCTAGGCGAATCTCAAATTGATGGCGAATTTATAATGGCGGATACAATGGCGTGAGGATACTTTACCGGCCAAAAAGTTATTATCCAATGCAGAATATAGATTCTCATAAGAAATAATAATAATAATAATATCATATAGGCATTTTTCAATCGACTTTGTGGATGCTATACTGAATCCCAAGCATGATGAGATCATTCAACTAGATAATGAGGATAACTTTTAGCGCAATCACAATCGATGGGGACTTTTCACATTTTGTTAATAAAAGTCTATACCAAATTTTAGCAAAATTTCGACATTTTTTCGTCTATTTGAGTGGACCATTCTCTCAATCCACCTTATTGCCAACATCAACAATAAACAAGAATTCATACTCCTCAGTATTACAAAATATCATATTATTGTATATTTTACTGTCTCAATATTATCAAATTCCTAAGGCTAAGTATACATCCCATATTATTCTTTCTAGTTCTAGTTCCCTAGGTAAACATTTGCTCAGAATTGTGGTTTTAAAACAGTCTTCAGTGATTATGAATCATTTTGATTCATCGTTTTTATAAATAGTTTCAGATCACTTGTTGTATGAGCATTGAACGTTCTATATGATCTCATGGGATAAGGAATATCACTAATCTTATCATTGCGATAGCATACTCTAGAATAACAGATGCTCAGAGCAGAATTAAGAATTCTATGAATTTCTTTGGTGATAAATCTTTTATTTTATATTGGTTATAGAATATAGTTATTTCATCCATAGAAGACTCAACACATTGACATTGCAAATGCTCTGTTGTTTCTTCATTTTTATTATCACGTAAGTAGTTATAATGAGTGCCAAATATTGTATGTCATCTGCACTGACTTGATGTCAACAATCCTAGCTGTCAAAAATATTAAAAACATGAATTCAATAGTCAGCATAATAAGGGATATAGTTATGAATAATCCCAAGAAAATTGGGACTAATGTGGTGGGTACCAGGTCACATCGGTATACTTACTAGGAAATAAGCATGCTGACGCTGCGGTGAAATCAGAAACACGAGCTCCTCTCCTATTCCATAAGACGTCCAATAAAAATGACATCAACCACCTAATAAACCGTATTACAGAATAGAATATAAAAAAAATACTAACTTTGGCTATGCCAAAGTTATAATACTCTTCACGCCCCAGCGAGTGGTCCGAGGGTCTTGAAATTTATAAGGTTAGTGGCTATGGGTTAGACAATTATAGTGTCCAAATTTTAAGTCGATAGTACAAAAAACAAAAAAGTTTTTCTAATAAGAACTTTCATTTGAATTTCAATCTGGATCTGTATGGGAGGTACCCCAAGGGTCTTGAAATTTTCATGGTTGGTGGATATGGGTCAGAGACTTATAGTGTTCAAATTTCAGTTCAATAAGTCAAAAACAAAAAACCTTCTTCTAATAAGAACATTAATTTAACAGTACGTTTGTATGGGAGGTACCCCTCTTGGTGATCCGAGTCGGCTGATTCATGAACTTGATCGGCGTTTGGTAAAAAGAAACCGATGTACAAAATTTCGGATCTCCAGCTCAAAAACTGAAAGACTAGGAGTGCGAACAGATGGACAGACGGACCAACGGACAGACGGACATGGCTAAATCAACTCGTCTCACCGAGCTGATCACAAATACAATATATATACTTTATGTGGTCTGTGATGTCTCCTCTCCTTCTGTGTGTTACAAACTTCATGACAAACTTATAATACTATTCACTAACAACGTGAAGAGTATAAAAATTAGTAATCTATGGAACAAATATTCATATTTTTATCAGCAAGTAAACCCCACACGAAAATCACTCAGCATGCCACCAGCTGTAAATCATAGAAATCATAGCGTTAAGTAAAATCAGATTCAGACTGGGACATACCAAATTTACACATGAACATCTTATGAACAAAACACCAGCGACAACATGCATTTTATGACAATAAATCATCTTACATTCAACTGCAATCAAATTCAATTCATTTGTTACTCCCTTCACATCCCAAGATTCCATCAACTCTACTTATAGAAACCAGTCAAAATAATATTCTATTAAAAACTTTATAAAAGTAATAAATAATCTAATAACATAATACATAAAATATAATCTAAGCTTTAATTTAATTTAATTAAATTAATTTTAGTCTTAAACTTTTAAATTGTAAATTCAGTCAAACATACTAAGATCTACTACCTAACTCAAATCCCTAGTTGCTTCAGAATTAAATTCTAGTCTAAAATAATTTAATATATATAAATATACTCTTATTGTATAATGTAATATTTTATACAAAACTGATTATTATAATTTAATCACATACTCGTATTATATTAATGTTACACATAACCCTTGCTAAGAAACCTGAGACTTTTTACTCTAGTAATATCTTTTGCGAGATAATCAGATCTCATAGTATATGCACTTGTATTCTATGTGTTTTCATTCAAAATTGATTGATTGATGACTTTTCTTTAAGCTTGAGTTTTGTAGAGTTCCGAGTTCCGAGGCAACCTGCAAATAGTTTTAAGTCCAATTAAGACACTGGTAGCCCCCCTTTACTTTTTTCTTTCAAGTTCTTCTACTGCCAATTCATGATTGATTTTATCGTTGTCATTGCATAAGCACATTAACCAGATTCCGTAGAATTTCTAGTTAGTCTATGCGAAAGACACAATTCCAACCCACAGAATTTATTGATGAAGATTGCTATGAGAAGTTCTGGTTGATCAATAATTAAAACTTTAATATGCCTTCGTCGTTTTTGTATGTCAAATTGAGTTTATTGTACTTATAGGTGGAATTCAGCAGGTCTTCATCTATCATATTGTTCATTCTTCTTTTCAGACCATGACTTATTGTCGATTGAAACGAATTCCAATTATAGAAAACTACTAAGATTTTTCAATTATTTTTTCTGTGCTTTAATATCAAATATAAATCTTAATTTTATTTTCTCAAATTATCGTAAAGCCTTACAAACAAATCACTTAATTAATGTAGAATACAATGGGTTAATCCATTTAATAAAGTATAAAAACGACAGAATTTGAGTCCAAATAGTTTTTGAAAATCCAGTAAATGTGTAACGTCGTAGCGTGTAAGACCATGAATACTGAGAATTGTCGACAAGTTTAAACGATACAATTCGAGATCATGTAGATTTGAATGAGTCCAGGAAGGAAGTCCAATCGAATTAATTTGAAACCATGCCGATAAGTAAAAGTCCAGTGAGTGTAGTTCTTTTAATATTATAAATAATAATATGTAAGTAAATAAGGCAATTTAACTCTACTTGATCAGTGACACGAGTAATTATGGAATCCAAGCTCATTGCGTTCTAATTTCGAACCCCAAAGCTAATCCAGCGTATCAGTTGCCAGCTGTAAATTATGGCGAAGTCCTCAACAATATGACTATGCGTATCACATATAGAGTGGCTTCAGCTGGTATCCCATTAAGATTGAGAATAAGGATAACATTTCCCTCTTTCATTTTATTTTTGAATTTCCCAATAGCATAGCCATAGTTTTTAATGGCAAATGATGATGTAAAATCAGAATTCTCCATTTGTACTGGAAGCATTGAGTGACTAAATGATTTTTAGGCGTAATCTGCAATGGTTCCAAAGCAAAAGCAAAACCAATATACATAAGTTACAAACTGACACAGGTTGATCATCTAGAAAACTAGATTTTTGGTGATTCTTCGAATTCGGACATCGATTTTCAACTGTTGGACGCTACGAGATATATTGTATCTATCGTATGATGGCTGAAACCTGTCAGAAGTCGTCTCCTGTTGATAGTCATAAGAATCTTCTTCATCACTGCTCCAATCATCAGCATCCTTTTTGTGTATCTTTTACATTTCTGAGCAACTGTATTGACAGTGTCGGTGTCAACGACTCACGAACATGGATGGGTGGTCCTGATTCTATTTTGCTTTCAGCTTTCCGTGTCGACTTACTTTCTGCTGTAAACGATACAAGTCGAGATCATGTAGATTTAAATTGCCCTAGAACTCCAATCGAGTTGTGACCATGCTAATTAAGAAAGTCCAGTAAGTGTAAACGATACAATTCGAGATCATGTAGATTTGAATTGTCCAGGAAGTGTAAATGAGTTGTGACCATGTCGATAAATAAAAGTCCGGTAAGTGTAAACAATAATAGTTGAGACCATGCAATTAAGAGTATGTAATGTACTTCAATGGATTCACAAATCATTATTTGGAATTTGGATCTGGAAAGATAATTTCATAAAAAAATATATAAAATTTAATTTCATTTCATCAAAATATCAAATAAAAGATGATACACATATTTATATAGCCAAGATACAAGACTATGAAGGATATTCTAAATTGAATCTTTGGATTTTCAATACTTCCTACAATATTTTCTAGATTTAGTTAGATTTATACTATAGTTCTAGCATTGCATGGCACTTGTTGCTACAAATGGTATAAGTATAAATCATGTTTGGTTCAACGGTGTAGATGATTATCAGATCTCTGTAGCAGCAATATTTTATGTGTGATTATGTTATTTCTTCCCACAGACGTCGGTCATGTCTTCGCGTATTTTATTTTTACTTTTTATATGCAACAGATGGCATTGGCATTACTTTTTAATTAAATAAGGAATTTTTTAAATTTTTTTTATCCTATAGCAAGACACAAATATCAATCATACGAGATCAAAAATAATATCCAAAATTGATTCAGCGGTTTGCGAATCTATTGATAACAAATGAACAGCAATTCATTTATGTATCGTGTAAATAAATATATAAGAAGAAAAAGATAGAAGAAGAAGATAGAAGATAAGTTTATATATAATAAGGATCCTCATACTTTGGAGAATCAATTTGATAAGCCAAAGCTTCCACATTTATCGGAGTAATGTCAACCTAATAATAATCTATAAGTCTCCAGAAATTAATTTTAATTTGCTATACAAAGAAGTTTTGTCATTCTATGGGGCATCTCATTAACAACACTTCTATTTTTGTACACAGAGCTGAAGGATATCTTAACACACACACACACACACACACACACACACACACACCCCTTTAGGCCTTAAACTTTTATAAATATAATCTACTAATCTCATCATATTCTATATACTCGTACTACGTGACATATAAAGGTACTTTCTTTATTAATGAAACTGCATTCTGGTTGTTTGATCTATCGAAGTTAAGTCATCCATTTGTTTTCTGAAAATTTAATTAATCTATTGTCTATTGTGGGGGCTATAATTGGAATGGCTACCGGGCATTTACCCATGTTTACGAATCTTTGTTTATATTATACATTAATATCACCTACCTTCAGCATCTCCTGATATAGAATTCAATAAAGTTTTTTGCTGATTAAGATCTTCCGCTTCATGAGTACTTTTCAACGATTTGGCATATTTTTCTGCCAGTTTCAACTTTAGTTTCCTATAATAGAAGGAATTAAAATATAATAAAATTATATGTATTTGTAATTTTAAAGACAAATTTATTTCTAGATGAAACTTACTCAACTTCTTTTTTTGCTTTATTGTGTTGTAATTGCAGTTCATAAATTTCTTGCTCTTCCTATATATAAAAATAAAATCATAACAATTACAATTAAATTGGTTGAATAATAATAAGTAGATTAATAGGTTTAAATCGATTTAACTCACCATTTCGCGCATGTTAACTTCTGCCTGCAGATTAGCATTTTTTTCCCTAAGCCTCGATATCTGCATATTTAGTTCGACAATAACTAAATCTTTATCTTGATAGTTGACACTTTTTAAGTAGGGAATTGTTTGGATTTTTTGTATTTGTATTCGAGCTTCTTTAAGAAGGTTTTTTAAGTTTATAATAAGATCAGATTTAGATCTGATGGATGCCCTTGTCGCAACTATCTGTTCCTCTGTCTCCTCCAACCGTGCACTTATCACTTGGATGGCAGTATCCTGATCATTTATTTTCTTTTCCCATGATTGAATTTCCTGATTTTGCTTATCGATAATTAAGTCTTGATCAATCACTGTCTCTGATAGCTTATTGTTTTTGGCTCTATGTTCATTAATTTGTCTCATAAGAGTTGTTTGCAAGTCATTATCTTTCTTATCTGATTCTTCTTCAAGTATTTTGTGTCTGCGTTCCAACTGAGATAGTTCTTCTGCATTTTGTTTCTTTAAATTCAAAAACTTTCGTTCATTTTGTTTATAAATCCGACGTATCTCATGTACTTCCGTTTTAGTAAATAATAATTCTTTATCATGGTTTCCTGTAGACCATTTGCACAATAAGTCAAATTGTTTTAGTAGACTAGCAAGTTTGCTATCTTGATCCTCTGCAAGCAAATCCCGGATACGGGCAACTCGTTCACTCCATTCTTTTTCGTCTTTTGACATCATAATATCTTTCAAGTTCTCGTAGAATATGTTGAGACCACTATCGACACAGACACCAATGCGTTCCTTATAATCTGCCATTGAATTGTTAACTATGGTAGAAATCATTTTAGATTTTGTTTATAGTGATGACATAGTTTTTTATTTAATTTGTTAAACTTGTTTTACTTACACAATTTTTTGGGAAGACGCACCAAATCATCATCGCTGATACGTAATTTCCCGGTATCGCTAAGGATTAATTCCACAAATTTGTAGTGTCCTTTGATGTGTAGTCTGTTAATCTTTTTCAAGATTACGTATCTCTGCATGAAATCCGATTGCATAACACGTAGCTTTTCTTTAGCTACATTTAATACTCTCATTTTGTTTCTTTCTGTTACAGAAACAACCATATCAGACTTATTTTTAATATTGGTAGACTTGGGGGGAGGACATGATGGGCTTCTCCTTGTTTTCGGTAACTTAACAGGTGCAGGCTTGTTGACCGTAAATGACAAACGGGACTTCGAATACTTGAGATTAATGTTCGAAGTTTTCGGTTTTTCCAAAGTCAAACACCTCTTAGGAATACCACTTCTTCTCTTGCATGGCGTTTCAAGACGGGAGCGATCTTGTTCTTTGCTTGACATTTCAATAAGGGAGCGACCAACTTCCTTGCAGGGCATTTCAATGAGGGAGCGATCGACTTTCCTGCAGGGCATTTCACTGAGGGAGCGATCGACTTCCCAGCAGGGCATTTCACTGAGGGAGCGATCGACTTCCTTGCAGGGCATTTCACTGAGGGAGCGATCGACTTCCTTGCAGGGCATTTCAATAAGGGAGCAATCGACATTTTTGTATAGCGTCTCAAGGCGGGAGCTATCTACTTTATTGCGTGACGTTTCCGTACGGGAGCGATCTGCATCGTTGCATGGAGTCTTAAGGCGGGAGCTATCTGCTTTACTGCGTGACGTTTCAGTACGGGAGCGATTTGCATCATTGCAAGTCGTCTTAAGGCGGGAGCAAACTGTTTTCTTACTTGGATTAGCTGGGGACTTGTTACGGCGACTCGTCTGAAATAATAGTTTTTTGTTTTTTTTTTTTTTTTTTTGTCACTTAAAAAGGTTATGCAATATCCCTGTTATAATTGCATGCGAATCTCGTATACCCGTAAGCAAAAATTTTATTGTCATCGTCATAATCACAGTCACCGTCACCGTCTAACACAACAAAATATTAAGAATATTTCTTACCTGGATTTTTTCCTTCTGTACGTTGATATTATTATTGTTTTTACCACGATTAAAATCCATTTTGATATTGTAAATATTTCCTGACTTTGTACATAAAAAAAAAAAAATAAAACTTGAAAATTTAAGAAATTTAGTTTTGTAGATATGTTTAAAATTAAAACTGAATAAAAAAATAACTGTGATCTAAAGATATGTATGATGCCAAAGAAAACTAGATTGAAAACTACTAAATTTAATTTTTAATGCTCTGCCAACTTTTAGAACACAAAAAGAGAGAACTGCCTCGTGGCACATCTATTTATGAGAAAGTACTCATATTTCGGATGGAAATACTGATTAATAAATACAAAAGAAATGAAATACTACATATAACTCAAGTAAATATTGCTGTCCTTAAATCGCTTGCAATATGGAATTAGGGTGACCCTTTCTTTTTTTTTTGCAATTCTTATCAGGGACTGCAAATAACGATTTTTTGTAAAACTACAAAAATTATAGTGAAAAAAAAGGTAATTGGTACTCAGATGTAAAAAAGGTATATCAATGTAAACGTTATCAAACGAAATATTCAAAGCTGCTTCAATTTATATTTTTTGAATAAATCAATCTCATCCATCTTATGAATTTTCTGTGAAATAAAAAAAAGACGAGTGAAGGGGCTTTCTTTTTGAATCATAAATGTCAATGAATATTGCTCACCTACAGTTTGAGGATCACAGTTGACATGCTTGATTTAATGCCACCTAGACACGATACAACGGTTGCAAGGGAAATTTTAGGGAAATTTATTATAGTGTTAGTGAAGTATGTACATGAGAGTCACACGTACGTGGCTGTATGAAATATCCAATGCTTTTGGATATTTCGTGCAACGAGAGAATTTTTTTGATGCTCTTATTGACCATGTAGTGCATAGTTGTCTCATTTATGTCTCCATAAGGTGAGTGTGTATGAAAGAGACAAATATAGATAAGTGGTCATTTATTTGAAATTTTTTAATTGAGCGGACGTGTGCGCTAATGTGAAGAATGCAGGAAGTGCCGACGGCTTTTGAAATTTTTGTATTTCAAAAATGCATTGAGTCATTGACATTGTCGTCTGCACTCTTCAAAAGATAACAAGAAATTGATGCATGAGTTGTATCACACATACTTGCATATGTAAATGTTGTATTACAGCAGTTCTATCATGTCTAGGCTGCTTAATGAACGAGAAACAGTTTTAGTGTCTTCAGAGCTTCTCATTTCAAAAATCAAAAGTTTAAGTAGCAGCAGTAGCAGCAAAACACTGTGGTGGGCACAAGATTAAATACAGTTTGAGCAACTTTGTGATCTTAAAACTGCCCTAACATGCAATCTCAATCTCAATGTGAACTTAATTATTTAATACATCATTAATAGGAATTAAGATTTTTAGTATAAAAGCAAAGAGTATTTAAAGTATTTGAACATCGTTGACAGCTGACAGTTTGCGAAACACTTCAGCAGTTTTAATATTCGCAGTCGAAGCAAAAACAGTTTGAGAAGCACTGCAGATGTTGAAATTTTAATCACACATGACACACACATTAAACAAACAAAAAAAATCCACTCAATTACCTCTACCACATGCAATTTAAAGCAAAAAAAAAATATTTTCGTGTTTTCTCAAACATTAGCCACGTACAGAAAATGGCCTTTTCTTTTATACGTAAGTATATATTTACATATAATATATTCAGATAGATGTCAGTATCAGCATCGCTGATTATTTACTCCAATAATCGAAAACGATATCGTATTTGCAAAATGTTAAATCGTTCTAGTCAATATGTACTATCGATAGCAATGCAATACGATAACGATTACTTAATATCGATTATTTGGCTTTGCTGCTGTTTTACCGATTTTACTTTGTCTTACTTTGCGCTGTTGGCCTGTTGCGTTTTACTTTGCTTTGCTTTGCTTTGCTTTGGTTTACTTTGGTTGGGTTTGCTGTGCTTTTGGCAGTTGCCAGTGACTGAGTCGTGTCTTTGCAGTCGTACAAAATGGTTGTAGTAGTTTCGTTGTTGTGGTGTTCGTCGTGTTTTTAAGAATATTTACCTACTATTATTTTTTTTTTAACTTATGTACATTTTTTTTTTGTATTGTAAATTATTAAACAACAAACAACATACGTTTATACATCATTAAATGGTACATACATATTTATATGTATATGTACATAGTAGATTTGATCCAATCTAATCCAATCCAATCAGATGCGATTGATTAAAAATTAATTTTTTTTTAATTTTTGTCTAAAAAAAAATTATTGTGAATATGCAAAAAATTGTTAAAATATAAACAAAATTTGAAATTAAATGAATTGAATTCAAAAAAATAATATATAAATGTTAACATTGCAAATGCAAAGACAAGTGAAATACAATTGAAGAAGAATAAGAAAATTGAAAGCAGCAGCAAAAGAAGAAGAAGAAGGTAACATAAGAACGAGACGAGAAGAATAAGAAGTGACATTAACAAAGCTGATTTGAGTTTCTTCTTACTGACTCCACTTCCACAACACAAAATACAAAATATAAAAACCAGGCACAAACCGAAGAAAACAATTCAAAAGAGAGCAAGAGATTAGTAGAATAACGAACGAGGAGAGAACGAACGATTTCAAACGATTGCAAGCCACGGCAACACAACACAAGAGAGAACAAACAACGAACAACCGAAACCAAACCGAAAGAAAAGAAGCGAAGCGAAGCAGTAGTGATCAAGTTAACAAAACACTGACTGAGCTGACTGAGTGTGTGTGCGTCGTGTGTGTGTAATAGAGAGAGAGAGAGAGAGCGCCACATGACTACATGTGTTTGTGTATGTGTGTAAGCCGGGAGTGTTACGAACAAATATAAACGGTTTCAACTGAATGTGAAAGCAACAACACAACAACGAGAACAACATCAGCAGCAGCAACAACAACAACAACAAAGCAAGTATGTGTGCACAAATTTAAAAAAAAAAAAGAAGAAGAAGAAATATGAAAAGAAATGAAGAAAGAGGAATGAACCAAAATTAACAAGGGAGAGGGAGAAAAAAATCTAACTTGTTTCATGTTTTTACGGCTATTTGGATTTATTACTTTGATAAATTTTGAAGTTTAGTAAAAGAATTTACAAAAGAAAAAAAAATGCTTAAACCAAAAGAATCCAAAATAATATCGTTTGTACAATATTTCTGTGGTCAAGGATACAAATTGCAAAAGAGTCAAACAAACTTGTCCTAGGCCTAGTCAATGTTTCACTAAGAAAGTTATCAGGCTTAGTAGATTAGATTAGATTAGATTAGATTAAATATTAGGGCAGAGTTCCTAGTAGGAATCCACATTGCACAATTTGTTTTGTGACGAGAAGGTACCGAAGGGTAAACTTTGATGTCAATCTCAGTCATGAAAAAGGGATAACTTAGTTAACCCATGCAACAAAGGTCCCAACTAATGACATCACCAATGTACAAATATATTGTTGTATGTCGCTCTAATCTGATCTTATATGCAACATAATTCACAATTAGTCAAAACAAGTAAAAAGAAGATTGACTTTGACTATGCTGAAGTTATAATATGTACTTTTCTTTAAAATCTTCTGATTATTGTTCTAAGTCCTAGTGGTCCGAGGGGTCTTGAAATTTAAATAGTTGGTTGGATATATGTAAGTCAGACACTTATAGTGTCCGAATTTCAAGTCGATAGTACAAAAAACCAAAAGAGTTTTAATAATAAGACCATAACAGACGGACAGACGGACATAGCTAAATCAACTCGTCTGGTCACGCTGATCACGAATATACATAAGTGCATATATATTTTATGGGGGTCTCCAATGTCTCTTTCTGTGTCTTACAAACTTATAATACTATATTCACTATGTATATAGGATATAAATATCTATAATTTGTTCTTGCATACTCGTATTTCATTTTATTTAATTTATTTTAATTTCTTGTTTTCTTAATGACTTTTGCATCATTTGTCTTGATTGCTTTCAAGAATCTGACGTCACACACAAACACACACACACATACCACTCAAACACTTAAACACACGAACACACAGAAAGAGGGAAACTTAAGTGAGATTAAATGATGAGGAAGAATATTGTAGGATAAGAGAGAGACGAAACAAGAAACCAATTTACTTTGGTCCCTCAACATTGATGATGATAATGAAATATCGCAGGTCAAATAAAAAGAAGAAGAAAATAAGTAAAAACATTTAGAAACGCATTTGACATTTAAATGCTTAAATTTACAAGTTTAATCCATTCAATCTGATAATCATTAATCATAAAAAAACAAAAGTTTTTTTTTTCAAGTTCATTTAACTGAAATGAAGAGAAATAAGCAAAAATTATTATTATTACTTCATTGCTAGGAATCCTTTATTCTTTGGATTTGTCATCCAGACCCAGACATAGAGAATAATAATATTGGAATGGTCAACCAGACATAAGCCATTAATCTTAATTCTTCCCTTATTTTTTAATAATTCATGGATCTTACCATCCAATGGGTGAGCTTCAAATTGGGTAACTCCACTTATTGGTGAACCAAAATCCAAACTTCACTTATTCTTATTTTAATAATCATTTAATATTGAATTTGATATATTTGTATTTGTAATTGTAATTTTTGATGAAGTTCAATTATAATGTTAATCCCCACAGATCTTCTATTGTATCTCAGTCATTCTTCAAAAACAAATATATCTATCATTAATTACCAAAATGGCAAATATACGAAAAAATGTATTGTAGTATTTATTTGAATTATTAACATAAGAATAAGATGCATACTTCTGAGTAAAAGGAGAACCATTGTGATCAAATGGGGGCCATTGGCGGTGAAAGGGAGACCCTTGTGAATCTATAAACCCTTGTGAGTGTAAGTAGTTTTAGTTATTCGGATCACTAAATTCCAATAATGTCCAATTCTCACTCTAATTATTTTAATAATTGTCAATGTTTAATAAGAAGTACATAAGTATCTCCATCTTGTTATTTCCCTTTGGTTCCGATGTTATAAAATAAAGTATTGTATAAAGAAAAACAATTTTGGTATTAAAAGTTTGTTGTTTAAGTCTTTCGATCCATTCGATTTATGGAGTTAAAAGAAATACACACATACATACATATATTTAGATAAAGAGAGCAGAACAGAGGGGGGTAAGAAGCATATTGTACCGCATATTCAATCAACAGCTAACAGTACCAATAACAACAACAGTAACAATAACAACAAAATTGCAAAGCATTTAAAAAGTAGCTATAAAAACAAAAATAGTTTGTAAATGGAAATCAAGACTTCCTCAAACAAAAACAAATATGTACTCATATAATTGTAGTTAATACTACAAAAAAAAAACAAAAAAAAAAAAAAATTAAAAACAATTTTAACAATCTGAACAATAACAACAACAACCACGATAATGATAACAAAACGAACAAACTATAAACACAAACAATAAAGACATACAAGTCAAGTGAAATCATGCCCAACCAAAAATTAAATCAAATCGAAAAGCAACAACAACGAACACAACCATCAAAACCAACCAAACCAAACCAAACCAATCCAAACCAAAATCAAACCGAACCAAATCAAACCAACAAAACAAGAACAAATATAAATGAATTAAGCAAAGGCAAAGCAAAGAACGATAAACGAACGGTATTTTGTGCGCAAAACAGTTAAGCATGCAAAAAATGTACACAAAAAAAAAAAAAAAAAATACAACAAAAAATGGAAAAGAAACGACAGAAAAGAGAAAAATGTCCGAGTATCCGCTAAACTAAACTAGTTCCGGCCACAAAACGGTCACAAGCGAATGAACCAACAAACCATCAAACAACAACAATACCACACGATCAGGCCAACAAACGATTGAACAAACAAATACACGAGGGACTGAACCAAGTTATGTCGCTGTTGCATGAGAAGTTAAATATATATATATATGTGTGTGTGTGTGTGTATGTGTGTGTGTGTGTGTGTGTTGATTGGGTTGTGCCTTTTGAGCAAGCAGTGAGTAGTGTGCAGAAAGAGAGCAAGCAAGTGCGTAGTACCAAGTGCTCAATGAGTACATATTGTGTAAAGAGTAGAGAGAGGTGTGGCGGAACGATCATATAGTTGATGTTGATGATGATGATCATCATCGATGTTGTTCGTGTGGCTTCGATTGCTTTGATTCTTCTTCTGCTTCCGATTAACACACCACATTCACTCACTCACATTCATGCAATTGTTCGTACGTCAAAGCCCATTCGTTTATTCTTGTCGCGTCGCGTTCGTCGCTTAAGTCTTTTTTTATACCTTTTTAATGCTCTTTGCACTTGCCAAGAAGAAAAGCCTAAAAAGAAAGAAGAGAGAAAGCGATTAATGCTAAAAAGAAAAAGTAAAATAGACACAGAAAGTTACTACTACGTACTACGTAGGACGTACATTTGTGTATGTGTTTGTGTGTGTGTGTGTGTGGGTTTCAAAGAGATACAGGAGAGAGAGAGAGATACAGTAGGGCCAAGTAACTTGGAGATGAAAAATAAATTTTACTTTACCACTTTGTCACACCAAAAACAAAAAGACCTCAAACTAGTCACTCGATTATTAAGGATCAGAATTGCTTCGTAAAGAGTAGACTAACCAACAACTTTCCTCTGTCCACAGCAGTCTTTATAAGAAAGCTGAAAGGCTATTTGCCTTAATGACCTACTTCAGTTAAAGGCAGTCAATCTCGTCGCTTGCTTCGACCACTATTCACAACCTTTTTTTTTTTTTTTACATATACAAATACAAAAACTGGCTATATAAAATTTATATATCAGGGTGTCTCATAGGGCACAATGATCCTTTTGTCTAACAAAACTGATTGTTCCTCGTTTTACATACCTCATGATATAATTTATACTTTCAGTGTTTATGGATTCCATCTTACAAAAATAATGGGTTTACAAGAGATATCACCTACATATGTACTATGCATATTTATACACATGATACAATTTTAAGATATATGAGAAATTAATCAAATGATTAAAAAAAACTTACAAATATTTTCTATACAAGAATCTTTTATGTATCAAGTTTATTTGATAGTAGCAAAATATTGAATGGAATGGAATAGAATAGACGGACCTCTTGACGCGAGATCGAGTTCACCGGAAGGCATGACGATTGAATTGATTTTTAAATTTGTCTTCTTCTTCTGATTTTATGAACATAATCGTACTTGATCTTAGAAAGAAGAATGGTAAAGTCTCTGGGTCTAGGCCTAGACCTACGAGTATATTATTATATCCAAATAGAGAATATATATGCAAGACTTAGGAACACTGAAGCATAATCTTTTAAACATCTCATAGATAGTAGATCTGTGAACATAGAATTAAGATTGATTTCCCATTACCCATGTACTTGTATATAGTTGTACATACTTATAACGTTATATACTTATTTTTCTATTCAATATTGTGAAGTGTAGTGAAGTGAATATAAAATTATAATGAATATGTTTTTGTGCTGTTTGTTTTGTTTTACGGTTGGTGTTGGAAACTCGGCGGGAATCATGTGATACATGCATACATGTGAATGATGATGCACATACAACAGAATGCGTTGAGAAATAGTAAAGTTGCAATGAATTATTGTAATTTTTCTAATGGCTAAACTTGCCATATCTCGTCGGTTTTCAACTTTTTTAATGTCAAGACAATAATGAGCATGACTCTGATGATGATGATGATGATGATGAGGATGAGTGTTTACTTTGACGATATTTTCACTGACGTTGGAGCTCATCTTCTCTTCATATCTTCATTTTAAAGTGTTGCTGTGTTGATGTTATTATTATTGCTATCTGTCATGCATGCTAATGTGACAAAGATGTTAATTGACTTTTACTTTAAGTCTACGAACGAACGAACAACCGAGCGAACAAAAACCTCATCAGAAAAACAAAGTATGAAATCTATTTAGAGAAATTTAATTATAAATATTTAGTTTTTTTCGACTCTCTCACTGGTTACTGGTTACTACTGGCTTAGCTTAGCTTAGTTCGGTTCGGTTTGGCTTGGCATTTTCAAAAAAATAATAGAAAATAACACAATATAAATATTTATAAGAAACCATCAAAAATGACACTAACTTTGATCTCTCTCTCTCTCTCTCTCTCTCTGTCTCTCTGTCTTTCTTTTCTCTCTGTCTCTCTCCCAGAAATGTTTGAGTATTTGTTTTGGAAAAAAATTTAAAATTCCAACAATTGAGAATCTACAAGTAGTAATCATTTCAAGATCTAAAAATAGGGTAATGTGTCAACCCACATCTCAATTGCAGTGTTTATAGTATGTACATATTTTTATAATCTTATTCGAACTATACTTGAGATACTTTTAAACTATAATTTGCAATGTAATCCCATCTTGTATAAAATACTAGTATCAACATCAATGAAAATTAATATACATAATTTATTGACTAATACAATTTTACAAAGTTTTAAATTCAATATCAAAGAACTTAACATAAACATTTCTTGAAAATCAATAGAATATCTTTATAAATATGATTTCAAGAACTTCGAATTGATCTTGTTAGTTTTTAGAAACAATAATTCTTTATGCGTAGATAATTTTGTCAATATTAAATCAATTGTAATTAGTATTGATGTACTAAAAACCCAGGCAGACGTTGTTCTGTCTCTCCTTCTCAAAAACTTAGTGGTTACTGATTGAGATGAGATATTTGACAACGACGACTTGATTAATTTTAAAATATGTTTCTTAGCTTTATATTCACCATATTCGCACATTTCATTTATTTTTTAAATTTTTTTCGGCTATTCCTTTGAGATTTTTTCGAATTTTCTTTTTCCATAAACCTTTTACATGAATCACTCCGTCCATTGGTGAAAACCGTAAGAAGATCCGTTCAAAAGTTTTTGAATTTAACGCGTTCAGACAGACAGACACAGCGGAGGACTTTGTTTTATAATATGTATAAACAAAAGCAGAAAGTAGGACAACGTCTGCCTGGTTATTTTCAGTCTTTTTTATTGGCAACGCCAACAATGTTTCTTTTAAACTTGCATTTCAACATTTTTTAGTAATCAAATTAAAGACTTAAAAACTAACTAAACAAAGGGAAGCATCAAACAGATCCAAGTGAATCAACGCATTAATTTTATGGAATATTTATTTAAAGTGTTAAATTATTCTAAGTATAACGACTCACCTATGTAGATATAATCTTAATACAGAACAAACAAAGGGAATCATCAAATGATGAAAATTTTAAATATGATATACATAATATGGAAAATATTAGAGTAACAAAAACCTTCTTGCCAACCAGATCTCGCAAGAGAACACAAGAATTACTGGGACTAATATGGGAGAGGTATGCGTATGGTCTCGGATTTCTTAACTGGATATTGCAGAGTATTAAAACATTTACATAATATGCAATGAAGAAGAGGAGACAGCATGTGCATGTGCTACAGAGACCACTGAGAGGATATAATTTGGATCAGACTCCGCTTACTGCGTTGTCAATAAATGGAAACAAATGAAATTTTTGAATTGCCTTGGGAAAAGGAAGGATTGAAGGAACTCTAACTATAAATAGTATAATGAAAAGACCCACTGATGGCCGCAGTGCCAAGATGTATTAGTTCCTAGCCTGACTTTCATCTATGTATTTTAGTAATCTGATCATTTCTATGCATTGTATACAGTATGATGATATTTGTATTTTGTCATACTGATTTTATTAGTTAAGCAAATGAAGAAATTTCCCGTACAAAAATCTAATAATAAATTTCACTCATACTCCATAGTTCCATAGTTGTTGCCGTCATCGTCGTTTGCTTAATTGAATAAGTCAACAGGCAATTGTGGCAACAACAACAACAACAACAAAATATATGTATTTACTTATACTTACATATCAGTTGACTTAGCCAAGTTGCCGAACAACACATATACACACACACACACACACACACACACAGACTATAACTCAAGTCAGTCAAAAGGCCAATAAACCTTAAGACAGTCGCGTCTTTTGTCTATTCATCGATCACAAGAAAAGCAAAGAAACATACATACAGACAACAGAGTGAGAGAAGTAAAGATAACAAAAGAAAACAAAAACAAAAATAAAAATAAAAAAGAAACAAGATACTCGTACAATATACCACTTACAAAATAATATTGTAGCATAAAGTACCACCATCCATAGACAATCTACAATCCACAATATTGTATGTACTTGCAATATAGCATACTAATATTAGTACTACAAATATGTTAAAGAAAGGAAAGATATGAGTATACATATATACGAGTACATATGAGGAATACCGTGTATGTAAGAAATGAAAGAAATAGTATCTATTGTTGTAAGCTAAGTAGTTAAGATGAAGTGCACACGTGCAACTTACAAACAAAATACACGATCAACAAATAGAAACAGAAACAGTAACAGTAACACTTACCAACTAAAAGCATCTTGTGAGTTTGACTCTCTTCTCCATTCAGATAATAATAACTAAGTAACTAAATATAGTAGGTATAATAATAATCGAAAGTTATTTATACTTTTTCATTGCATTTACAATTATTCAAAATGACAGACAGAATTAAAGCAAAATTGGGCGTTGGTCCTATCATCATCACACCAAGTCACATATTAGTACAATAATACAATACAATAATAGAAATCATTGAGTGAGTACCCCATTCGATAAATTACAATACATAGATTAGACTATACACGGTGTGTCCCAAAAATAACCGAACTTTATATTTAAATCATATAACATGCAGCGCCATTCATAGAAATTTGCAGCATCAAAAAAATAACTTCATCCTCTTTCAAGCGCACCCACATTCATGTAAATCGGATGACAAATATGAAAGTTACAGTCATTTCAATAAAAGAATAAAAATATAAAATTTTGTGTTAAACTTGAAAAAAAATTCGCTGAGACATACGAATTGATAAACAAAGTTTATGGTGATGATTGTATGAGTCAAGTACTCAAGTTTATAAGTGGTTTACACGATTTAAAAATGGTCGTGAGGATTTAAATGACGACCTAAGGCCAAGTCATCCAGAAGCTAGTAATCGTGCTGAATTGGTGGAAAAAGTCCGTGAAATCATTGGTATAGATGCAAATTTTACTACGAGAATGTTGGCAGAGGAATTAAATATGAGTAAAAACACTATTTGGAGAATTTTAACTGAAGATTTGGGTAAAAGAAAGGTCTGTACGCGTTTTGTTCCACATGAATTAAATGAAGACCAAAAAATTGCTTGTGTGAAGCATTGCAAAGACCAAAAAAGTGAACGATGAAAATACAGATTTCTCTCATCAACCACCCTCCATATTCGCCTGATTTTTCACCATGTGACTATTTTCTATTTCCAAAACTGAAAACCAAGATGAAAGGAGCATTTTATGTTGATATCCCAGCCATTCAAGCAACCGTAACCGTGGTGCTGAAGAACATTCCTATAAATGACATAAAAATATCTATGGTTGATCGTGCCAAACGTTGTATTGAGTCTAATGGAACCTATTTTGAATAAATAATAACTTTCAAAAATAATATAATGTGTGTTTTATTCTTTACACAAAAATTTCGGTTATTTTTGGGACACACCGTTTAATAGGAGGAATTAATCTATCTATCCATCTATCTATCTATCTATCTATCTATCTATCTATCTATCTATCTATCAATCAATCGAGGAACAGTCATTGGCTTTTGTTTTATTTGATTTTTGATTTTTTTTTTTTGATATTTTTTAAATAGAAAGCTAAATTTATTTGCTTAAAGTAATTGATAATTGCATACGTGCAACTCAATGAAATACAATATAATATCATAATGCGGGGGTTTCCCTGGGCCACTCCTTCAGTGCATTACGAATATATTGTAATATGGTACACGAACAAACAAACAAACAAACAAACAAACGAACGAACATTAAGGGAAAGTGAATGAAACATTGAACAAATTTATTTCTAAAGATATTTTTTTTTTTTGTTTTCTTTCACGCTCAAATACATTTTGCAAATCATAAACATGAACAGACTTTTAAGTATATAGTATAAGAAATAATAAATTTCAGTTCAGTATAGTTCAATAAACGGCAAGAAATGCTATACACCCAACCCAACCCAACCCAACCAAACAATTATTAAATGAAATATCTTGAAATTATTTTATTGTACTCGAACTACTCATATACATAATAAGTATGTACATACTTATATATTCACAAGTATTACTACCAACTTACTACATACTATAAGTATTTTAGTTACTATAATTACTCTGATAATAGATCAGATGTTTAAGACGCTTGAAAGAAAATAGATCAAAGACCGCTGACCGATCCAAGATAAGAATTACTTATATGCTTTAGAAGTTGGAACTTTCTTTCTCTGACTCTGTCTCTGTTTCTGTTCGTCCAGATCATTTGTTTTTCATTATAGAAAGTCATCGGCTATACTGTCTAATCCAATCTAATCCGATTTTATTATCATTTACACTTCTCTCTTATTCGCTCTACCTCTCTCTCTCTCTCTCTCTCACACACACACACATTGATCAAATACCAACTAAGTAAAAGCTGACAATTGATTAAAGTTCATTGCTTAAATATTTCCTTTTTAATTAAAACAATACGAGTAGTGGAAAAAATTTCTTAGATTTCTGTTGTTATTTTGAAGTTGCATTTAAATTTACTACAATTAAACAAATATGTGTTGCACGCCAACATTTATTACTATTGCTATTCCTATTGCCATTGTTGGCAAACCCGAAACACACCCAGACACACAAACAACATACTGATGTTGATGTTGATGTTGTTGTTGCTGCTGCACCCTTGTTGGAACTAATGCGTGTGGAGCGTTGTGGGCAGACGATTCACTAACAAATAGCACCAAAGTTGTGGGTTTCGAACCAAGCCCAAGCCTAGGCAAAAATGTTGGCTAGGCTCTTGAAGAACATAACGAATATAAATTATATGAATAAATTTTTCATGTTGCGTGCAACAATTAAACCAAAACAAATACGAAATTGTGCGCTATACTTGAGTAGGTTCAAGCCTATTATTTACTTTATAGATGTTTGATACCCACCCACACCCGCTCACACTTAATCCCGACTGCAATAAACTCATACATCAATTCAAAATTCATTTAATCAGGGAATCAAATATGCAATGAATGCAAAAATTCATTGGAAGACGACAACTACCAGTCAATAGTTGAAGGATTTTGATGTTGGAAGTCTTAACGATATTCTTAATAACATTAAAGATTATATTTTTTCAATGTAATTGCTTTAACAAAGATCTGAAAGAAATATACAATTACATAACTTTAAAAAAGAATATAAAAAAAAACTAACTTTGGCTATGCCGAAGTTGTAATACTCTTTACGCCCCAGATAGTAGTCCGAGGGTCTTGATTTGAATTTATAAGGTTAGTGGCTATGGGTTAGACACTTATAGTGTCCAAATTTTAAGTCGATAATACAAAGAACAAAAACGTTTTTCTAATAAGAACTTTCATTTGGATCCCGGTTTGTATGGGGGGTACCCCATCTAGTAGTCCGAGGGTCTTGAAATTTTCATGGTTTGTGGATATAGGTCAGAGACTTATAGTGTCCAAATTTCAGTTCAATAAGTCAACAAAAAAAAACTTTTTCTTATTAGAACATTAATTTGAAAGGGGGTTTGTATGGGAGGTACCTCTGCTGGTAACCCTAAGATCATGAAATTAATATGGTTGGTGGATATGGACCTGAAACTTATAGTGTCCAAATTTTATTTCGATACGTCAAAAAACAAAAAACTTTCTCTAATAAGAACATTCATTTAAAAGGGTGTTTGTATGGGAGGTACCCCGCTAGTGGTCCGATTCGGCTGATTCATTAACTTGATCGGCGTTTGGTAAAAATAAACCACAAAAGTACAAAATTTCGGCTCTCTAGCTCAAAAACTGAAGGACTAGGAGTGCAAACAGACAGACAAACGAACCGACGGACAGACGGACATGGCAAAATCAACTCGTCTCATCGCGCTGATCACAAATATATATACTTTACGTGGTCTGCGATGTTTCCTTCTGTGTGTTACAAACTTCATGACAAACTTATTATACTATTCACTAACGTGAAGAGTATAAAAATGACCAAATAGTTTTTACACTAAAACCTTCCCAGAAAAATACGCCGTCGTATAGCGTAAAACCCATTGAAAACAGTAGTTTTTCAGAGAATCGAGAAGATACATACATAAGTATTATTTTGTATGTACGAGTAGCCTTACATTTTTTTTTTTTTTTTTTTGAAGTCAATTAAAAGAGTGGAGTGATATTTTCTATCTAAATCCTGGGCCAGGGCAAATTTGAATTTTTTAGAGCCCTCACTGTCACTTTGGATAAATCAAAAGAATCATCTCAGGAAAACTGCTTTCTTGCTGATGACCTAAGGTCTTACATGGGATTAAATTGATCTCGACTCATGTATTTTTTAAATCTATGTATTTCCGAAGACAACATACAAATTTCAATTAGTTCATGCAAATTTGCCTATAAATGTTGGTCACAAGTTGGCATACATCACCGGATCCACATCATTTGATGCAGTAGATGTAAATGTATTCACCATGCTTCAACAATTTTCGCACAAGCGCAGATGTTTTCAAAATACTTTAATTATTAGTCATAGATGTCTAGAATATTGTCGGAGGGGGGAGGTTATAATAATATAATTTATGTAAAAAAAAAAACGAAAGACTTAAGCAACAAACTTGACAACATGGCAAATTCTTGTCATTCTTCTACACAATTATGCAGAATAATAGTTGGCGGAGATTGTATTCATTATTCATCGATTTAAAAATCAATATTTGAAGGCATCATTAATTACATACTTTTAATCAACTGAAAACAATGTTAATTTTATTATACATACTTGTATATCAAGAAGTCAAGTTAACTTACATATAAAATCGATTTAGAATATAAACAAGGGAAATACAATATTAAAACTTTCACCTGTCTGCCTATCTGCCTATCTGCCTACCTGCCAATACTATACACCTGTCTGCTAACTGTTGTCTGTTGTTTGTTATTTATAAATATAAGAGAAAGAAAGCGGAGACTATGGATGAATATGAAGCGAGATTATCAACAGAATGAACAACAAAATGGACAAAGTCATCATGATTATTTATACAATACATAAATATTTATGCGTAAAAGCGCAAATTTGCTACAACAAATGAAGACAAGTTGTAACAAAGAACAAGACAAGACAAGACAAGACAAGTAAAAGCAATATAGACAGTTAGACTCAACTAAAGAATACCCTTTAATCTGTACACATATTGTACTTTAATGAAATTGGAGACTTTGTCTGTCTGTTTGTTTGTTTCATTGTCCACGCATCACGTTAAAACCACTTATTGGATACAAAATCGTATTACTGAAAAAAAAGAAGTTTTATTGTGAATAACATATAACTTTTATTTAATCAAAATCGATCTATAAAATCAGACGAAATTGTTGGATTAAATTTTACATATACGTAAAGCTTAGAGACAATCTAATCTAATCTATCTATTTTTGTACTGTGAGTCACAACAAAATAAAATAAATATTATTTTTTCTATTATTACCGTGCAAAGTCTATTTTGATGGAATTTTTATTGGGGCGCTACGCCGGGACAACTAGTCCCATTATATACGCATGTATGTATTACTACATTTTGTCAAAAACGTACCGGGAATTTATAAATAAAACAACATTTTTACCTTTAATCATCCAAATTTATTGGGTCGCCTTCAAAATAGGCACCATTTACTCCAGTACATCTATGCCAACGGCATTTCCAATCATCGAAACATTTTTTATAGGCGCTTTCCGGGATGGCCTTCAGTTCACGCGCCGAATTTTGTTTTATGGCTTCAATGGACTCAAAACGGGTGCCACGAAGCGGCAATTTTAGTTTTGGAAAAAGGAAAAAGTCACAGGGGGCCAAATCAGGAGAATACGATGGTTGTTCAATGATGTTAGTTGAGTTTTTGGCGAGAAAATCCTTCACAATCGTAGCTTTTTGAAGAAAATTCAGCTCTTTTGGCACCAGTCGCGCGGCCACCTTTCTCATGCCCAAAATATCAATTAAAATTGTACGTGCTGACTCGTGGGATATGTTGAGCTCATGTGCTATCTCTCTCAAGCTGGTATGAAGGTTTTCGAGCACCATTTCCTTAATTTTATCGACGTTATCGTCGGTAGAAGCCGTCGATGGGCGTCCGGAACGAGGCAAGTCTTCGACCACTTCACGACCGTCTTTGAAGGCTTTGTACCACTAATATGCCCGAGTTTTCGATAGAGCATTATTGCCAAAGGGCTTTTGTAACATTCTCAATGCGTCGGCACACAAAAATTCATTCGCGACACAAAACTTTAAACAAATTCTTTGTTCAACGAAATCACCCATAGTAAAAAATCGGCACGCACTATTGACATCGACTTACTTAACCAGCTGCTATAAACAAACTGGTCGACAGATCCCGCTCAAACTTGGCATAGTAATTAAGGACAGTTGTACCAACCTAGGAAAAAAAATTTACGTGCCTAGATTACCCCGCCAGATTTAAATCGACAATTCCCGGTACTTTTTTGACATAATGTATGTAGATATATTTTTTAATTCATTGGGAATGATAAACCGATCGACTGCATATGACAAGGTCGAGATGTGATGTTTTAAAAAAAGGGTGGAATATTGTTGCCCATAAAAATCGGTTTTCCTGCGACTTAAACATACACTGGGATCCTAATATAAACCTTCCATCTTACCAAAGCCGTCTTAATTTAATCCGCCTCCCGAAATTATCCAGTCGTAGAACAACTCTTGGTGTCACAATCTAATTGTAGGCAGCATCTTTTCCCCTTCTTTGCTTGGTAGTATTATTTTTTATGTTCCTTCTCGGGTTACAAGGAATTATGCTCCTATAATTGTTGGTATATGTAAGACTACTTATTTGCAGCATGATTCTTTTCGTATTTTATCTAATTCTATTTCTTCCGATCAACTAAAATCTAATCTCTTAACTCTCCTTAACACATAGCATTCTATTAACTATTTAATTTAATTTCGCACACTTTATTTAAATGTATCTTTATAGTGCATGATGATTAGTATAAAGGTCTGTAGCCGTATAGTAGTCAATTAATTTGTATTGCACATCTACTAACTGCAGTAGTTCAGTACCGAAGTGACTTGAGGTCGATTCCGAATGTTGTTCGGTTCATAATGGACCTCAGCTCGCGCGGGATCTGGGTGGGAAAGTGGTGTGAGATAGAAAATAGTTAGATCCAAAATGATCAATGTCAAAATATGGAGAAAATTTCTATATCATGATAACAATAGAGAATTGATTTGTTCTATGTATTTCTTACATACATCAAATTTACAGTTTTCTTAAATCTAAAAACAGTCATTTTGTTGAAGAGATTGATTAGTCAGTCAGTCAGTCAGTGAATCAGTAAGTGTCTTGTGCCCTCCTCCTCTCCTTTTGAAACTAACAGAAACATAAACTTAAGATACTCTCATGTATTTGAGATGTCTTTCGGGCTTAAAAATGTAAATCTTATAATAATTTTAGTGTTTCAAGCGCAACAACTTGAAATTTGTTAAACTTAAACTGGCTTCGAAGAATAACCTAACCAGAAGCAGAAGCAAAAGCAGCATATAGAAGATACCAAAAAACTTGTTTCGACTGCAACCGACAACCGATCTTAAAGTTAAAGAGAATAAAAAACTCAACTCAACTTCAATACAACTGCTGAACTCAACTTCATTTTGTGAGAGAGCATAAGAGCAACAAGCATCAAACTTAATACAATATAAAAAAGATACAATAAAATTCTTTTTTTTAATTTTAATTTAGTATTTAATTTCTTATTTATTGTACTCGTATTTTATTTATATTATTGTAAGTATTCATTGTAATTGTAATTGTAATTGTTGGCACGCAACTATTGCACTCAGAATTTAGGTAAGCATTTGAAAGAAACTTCAGAAATCAAAGATCTTATTCAATTAAAAAGATTCATATGAAATTAATTACGAGATACGAGAGAAAAAATTTAATTGTTAATTTATATTGTATTAATGCATGATCTCTTGAGAAGCATACGAATGAGATGAGTGAGCGCCGATTTGGATTAGATTATTATTATTATTATTATTATTATTATTATTATTATTATTGTATCTAGAATGAGCAACATAACAATGATAGCTCAGCTCAACTCAACTCAACTCAACTAATTATCAATCGCACATACTCATTCGTATATATAATTGTTAAATACTGTGTCTCCTTTCCATCTAACCATCCAACCATCTATCCATTCATCCATTCATCCATTTATCCATTCATCCAGCAATCCATTCAACCATTCGATGCCATGGCTTGCAACATTCTCTGATACCCAACCATTGATTGAACTAAGCTGAACGCGCCCAGCTTCAGCAAGCGATCATTGACGTTGAATGTATCTAAGTAGTACTACAAAATATATATTTACGTGTACAATCTTCTTTCTCTCTGACTCTCCATTTACCTATCTATCTATCTTTCTATCTATCTATGTATCTCTTCAATTAGTAAGTGAGTGAGTGAGTGAGTGAGTTAGTGAATATCTTTGTTATTTCTCTTGTGTTTGTATATATATATGTATATATATATATATATATATATATATATATTGTATGTGTGTCGACGAGTTCGACCGCATTCCAATGTTAAGACGTTAGCACTTTACGGTCGCCGCAGTTGTCACGGACTGTACAGTTGCCATTCAAACTTGTCGACTCTCGTAGATACATGAAAATCAATGGTATGCGAAAACACACACACACACACACACACTATTTTTTAATAATATCACAAAAAAAAAATAATAATAATAATAATATTAATAAAATACAAACATACATTCATACATATGTAAGTATATAAAAATATTTGTAAAATGTCTAAATAATGAATAGAATTGGGCGTAGTCATTCACAATCTCAGTCATCATTATAAATATTTTTTTTTTTTTTTTTTTTTTTGTTCAAATTTACCCATTTGCATAATAAATAAATATTGTAAGAAGATTTTACATACTATAAATGTAAGTATGTATGTATGTTAAACCCAAACTAAATCATCATCATCAAAATAATCAAAAAAAAAAAATTCAAAGAAAGAAACTGAATCTTGAACTAATCCTAATGGATAATAAAATAGGCTTATCTTTTTTTTTTTATTTTAGTTCTACAAAATTTCTCATCTCTGTCAAAGCTCATAGCTCATAGTATTTGTAGATCGAATTGTTTATGAAATCTTAGAGTGAGTGAGTGGAGTGAGTTATTGTGATACTATTACGCTTATGATTAACGCTTATGATTATAAAAGTTATTGTATTTAAAACTCAAGAAATGACAAATATCTTGGGAAAATTATATTTCATTTTAGTAATAAATACTCTCAAAAATTATCCAGAATTTAGTGTGCGTTATGTAGTAGATACATTACATACTATATGATTTAATATCCTTACATATTATAAAACAAAGTCTCCCAACCGCGTCTGTCTGTCTGTCTGAACGCAATAAACTCAAAAACTACCTAACAGATTTTCATACGGTTTTCACTAATGGACCGAGTGATTCATGGGGAAGGTTTAGTAAAAAAGAATCACCCAAAAGGAACAGTCGAAATTACTACAAAAAAAAAAAAAACGAAAAGATTGTAGTACTATATGTAAATGGGATGCATATAAAGCTTAGAAAAATAATTTAAAATCAATCAAATTGCATTTGACAAACATCCATTAATTTTTTGGAAAGAAGCGACAGGACAACTCCTGATCGGGTATCTTGTCAGTTATAATATATTAAAATCCGTCAAACAATATGTATAAGAAATTCAGTTATCTTAAGGTTTTATTAGGTTACATAGAGAAATAAATTGTTATTAGGTTACTGACTGAAGCGGTAGGGAAGATCCAAACGATGGTAGCACTTAAGTCTGCAGCATTATTGACTGTTGACCTGGAATTTTACTCCGAGAACGTTTATGTGGTTCTCAAGTCGATGTTCATTGCAACAAGCGTAGCGATCTTGAGGTCACAATGAGTGACGCCGTTGTGAACATAAAAGGGGGCATCTGCTATGGCCACAGTGGAGCCCCATGCCTTAGGTCCAGTTTGGCCTTAAAATTTCCAGTAAGAGCTGCTACCTAGTCCTGAGTAACCGGTACTTAATAATTGAAGTTAATCTTGCGCTAAGTCCGCTTGTTGAGCAAGTGTTTCCTTCATTTGAGTGCTCTATCTATAGTTAACCCTAGATATTTAAGACTAGGTGACGTTGGGAGCACGTAGCCATTTATAGTAGATTTACGCTAGAGTAGTTTTAGGTCGTAAGTGTGTCGATATATCGATGTTGATGGCAGATTCCACTTTGTGAGCCACAGTACTCACTTATTTTAAACCGGCATATCTGCTGTACACAGAGTGTACAGAAAAGGACCCAGAACACTGCCTTGGATCACACCTGCTTGGATGGGTTTTACGTCAAATTACGAGTCGCAGAAAACTTTTCATCAGCGACTTAACAGCATAAAAATTTCCATAGTTAAATCTTTACCATCTATATGTATAAAATTGGTTCTATGTATGTTTGTTTCCTATGGACTTTCAAATCGCTAAAACGATTTTGATGATATTTTCAAGGAATCTCTAGCAAAGTGTGAAGAGTGTTTCTGTGAAGTTTTAAGCGGATCAACCCACCGGAAATACAAAATTTCTGGATCAAATTTAGCATTCCTGTGCATTAGTGTACTATGTATAATCATGAATATGGCGCATCATTTAAATAGTCGTTTGGGTGGCACTGATACAAATGTATCTAAATTTATAAAATCTAAGGGTGTTAAATCCTACGATCTCAGTGACCTCAGGTGCTAGCAACACGAATAGGGAACATTCCCGATTTTTTGTAGAAGAGCGAAAAAATAAAGCGATTAAAGAGATTGTACAATAAATTTTTGCCTTCGACACATAGTTGCTCTCGACCTTAGGCCCTTGACTACTCGTACCACATTCTTTTATGTTTATCGATACAAAAAAAAAAAATACATACATAAATAATAAATGGCAACTTCTGTTTAACATTTATACTACTAAATATTATTGGTTTTCCTTGTATATTATAATTTTTTTTTTTTTTTTTTTTTTTTGTAAGAGTAAATAAAACTGGTTTTAGTTTCTTTCTACTTCTTTGTCAAATATTTCAAACAGCTGATCGAGCAAAAATATTTACAATATTTGACCTTTCTGTTGTGCACTAGTATAGGAGTTGTTACTTGTTATGTGCGACTCTTGACTATTGTTCTGTAAACTACTCTACACTTACTACATATTTTTGCAAAACTTTATTCGAAAATCATTGGTATTTTTATTATTAAATATAAAATAAAAATTAAATTTCATTAAATATTAAAATTTTTCAAATTTTGTTCGTTTTCTTACAGAAATGTACTTTATAACTAACATAAATCTGCAGTGGATGGAACTTTAACTGATTATAATAATAAAATCGCTCAAATAAAATTCACAAAGAAAGGAAGGAGAGTGGAAAGGGCACAAAACCATTAAACATAGAAGACACGAATAAGACAAAATACAATACATAAATATAAGATTGAAAATAAAATTTAATCCTTAATTGATATTAACAGTCATCAACATTATAATCAAGTCAACAAAATGGACTGGGTCGAAGGAGATTTGGTCTGGTTTGATCCAAGTGTTGGTCATCCAATACCCGGTGAAATACAAGAAGTTCATCGCGCAGCTCAAGTCATCGTTGTACAGGCGCTCATAAAAGGAAAGGTAAGCATACTCGTAGATATTATAAACATAGTATTACATAGACCACAGCATGACTACTATGACATTATATATGCTCAATTCTCGGATCCCCATAAGCCAATCTTGTTCATAATTTGGTCCAAAGACTATTACATTAATTTAAAAAACTGCTGGCTCAGTCATTTGTTTTTTTTTTTTTTTACTTTTTCTTTCTTTAAAAACAATTGAGTAAGCGATGAGAATTCAAGAATCAAAAACTTAATGATTATTTTACCATAAATACTACTAGATTCTGAGTTAAAATAGTCATGAACCATTCATTACTTGAATAATAAATACCTGACCTGCTTTAATGATTTTGTTATATCGAAAATGTGTGGAATGTAGTATTGAATTTTATATCTTGTTTGACTCACTCACTCACTCACTCACTCAGTCACTCACCTCACCTATAAGTGAGTGGTGCAACAATTAAAAACCATACCAAAATTTATGAGCAACGGAAATGTTTTGTAAGACAGTAAATCAATTGATTGATGGATTGATAGATTGGTTGTTTGTTTAATAGTTCAACCTTGTAGTCTTGGCTCTGGACTAAGCATAATGGTAAATATGGTCAGACAAGTGCAGTGGAACCCAAATCTTTGCTTAAAATGACTAACGAACTGCCAAAATGGATCGTAACTAATAAATATAGATTATACACATACTTTTAGTACTATGTACATACTATACATACATATTTGAGGAACTGGTTTCTTCGATTCGTTTTTAAGTAGGCAATTTTAAACGGTAGCTCGTTTAAAAAAAAAAAATAATAATAAATAAAAAAAACAATTAATGTTTTATTTCCTGGATTATTCGCTTCAAATGAATCTTTATATTATGAGAAATAATTGATAATGATGTAATAAATCAAAGCAAAATTGATATTAGATATGTTGTATGAATATATTTGAACATTAGTCAAATAATCTAAAGTCAGGAATAGAGAGACAGGACATTAATTTCAATTCTAAGAAGCTTAATTATGATTCTATACCTTTGTCATCTCAATTTATGTATTTTATATAAAACCAGTAAACAGAAAATTAACTTTGGCCCTGCCATAGTTGTAATACTCTTGACGAACCTCCTAGTGGTCCAAAATTGACATGGTTGGTGGATATTTCAGACACTTATGGTGTCAAAATTTCAAATCAATAGTACGATAAACAAAAAAATGTTTCTAATAAGAAAGAACATGAATTTGGATCCAGGTTTGTATGTGGGATAGCTCCCTAGTCGTCCAAGGGTATTGAAATTTTCATGATTTGTGGATATGGGTCAGAGACTTATAGTGTCTAAATTTCAGTTCAATAAGTCAAAAAAAAAATAACTTTTTCTAATAAGAACTTTAATTTAAGAGGGGGTTTTTATGGGAGGTACCCCTTCTGGTAACCTTAGGATCATTAAATTTATATGGTTGGTGGATATGGAGCAGAAACTTATAGTGTCCAAATTTCATTTCGATACGTCAAAAAACAAAAAAGTTTTTCTAATAAGAGCATTCATTTGTATCACGGTTTGTATGGAGGGTACCCCTCCTAGCAGTCCGAGGGTCTTGAAATTTTTTTAGTTTGTAGATATGGGTCAGAGACTTATAGTTTCTAAATTTCAGTTCAATAAGTCAAAAACCAAAAAACTTTTTCTAATAAGAACATGAATTTAAAAGGGGGTTTGTATGGGAGGTACCCCCAATAGTGGTCAGATTTGGCTGATTCACGAACTTGATCGGCGTTTGGTAAAAAGAAATTTATGTACAAAATTTTAGCTCTCTAGCTCAAAAACTGAAGGACTAGGAGTGCGAACAGACGGACCGACGGACAGACGGACATGGCTAAATCTACTCGTCTCATCGAGCTATATAAAGTATATATGTGGTCTGCGATGTCTCCTTCTGTGTGTTACAAACTTCATGACAAACTTATAATAGTATTCACTCCCGTGAAGAGTATAAAAAGCAACAATAGAATCTATAATCAATCGTAACAATAAAAGGAAGATGATTCTTAGCTGCATCTATGGTAACAAAGATAGAAATGTGTGTCCTGTTAAAAGCTGTTACATGATATACAGTATACGTATATCTATGGACGAGTATATATTAAATAGATAGATAGATTGAAATGTACGAGTACATGAGATATCGTATGAGAGATAAACATGAGTAAAACAATATAAGACAATGTCACTGTCTGCTTATTTACTGTAAAGTGAAGAGAAAAGCATAAGCAGAAAATAAGGAAGAAATGTTAGGAAGTTAGAGTATCGGGGATCGGGGATCGGAGCATATTATATGTGGATGCAGTGGCATAGTTGAGTTAAACAAAGCTATAAACAGTGGCTGGCAATCTGGTTCTAATCAGACTTGCGTACTATACTCGCATGTAAGCTAGTTAGTAGTGGTAGTAGTAGTAGTAAAAGTAGTTTTCGCCGCCTCATGTGTTGGCTGGCGAATGTGGACTGTCACGCGGAACTATAAGTTGGGCGGGAAAACAGAGTCCATCTCGAATGAATGCATTCGACATGGTATTGCAAACTCGAAAGAAAATATGGATGAGAGCGAGTCGAGTCGAGTCTAAGTTAATTGCTGCAAGTCCACCATAACGTGTTTTTGTTCTTTTGTTGTTATTGTCCAATTGGTTGATTGTGCAAAGAAGGCATCACAAGCTCCATAGATTTGGAAACGCTAGAGCTCCTTTTAGTTGTGTTTGAGACAGCATTCGTTGTTGTTGTAGTTGTCAATGGATTTTGAAATTAACGGATGCAGAATCTTTGGAAGACAGTTCGATATATCAAGTTTCTTAAAATTGATATTGAGATTGTTTTAGCTCAGCAGCATACTCGTATTTATAGCATAGCATAGAGCGAACGAGGCAATCAAATCAGAATTACTTCTGTTGCAAATTATCTATTGCATGCGCATTGTACGCTTTCATCTGGAGCCATGGCAACGTTGCGGTTCCATTACACCCAGTCCAGCACCATCGCCATCGATCGCCATACTTTCTCCACATGTGCTACGACGTCAACGACCCGCGAGTATTGAAGACTTCCCTAGCAAGGAATACCCTGTCGCACCGTCATCGACTATGCATCGCAAATACATGCTGGACAAAGAACGCAAATTAAAAAATCGTTATCCCCAAGTAGTTAAGCGATTGTCTATACTTTGCAGTGATGTTATTGCTCGACATGTAATCTTAAAAGAAAATAATTTTTATGAATTTCTATTTTCACTCTTTTGATAATAAATAATGTTCTTTAATTTCTCTTTCTTGCAGCCACAAACGTTTGCACTGCAGCCAGGAGAGGGCAGCCTGCGTCCGCGGCAAGATCTTGGCAACAGCGGTGTTGAAGACATGACGCTCCTTGATGATCTGCACGAGGCGTCACTGTTATGGAATTTGCGTTTGCGTTATGACAAGGGATTGATTTACACATTTGCTGGCAGTATTCTAATTGCCGTTAATCCATACAAAATGTTTCCAGACTCGTATGGTCTCGAGGTGGCTAAGCAGTATGCAGGCAAGCCGTTGGGTGCTATGCCGCCGCATTTGTTTGCGATTGGTGCAGCTGCACATGCAGCGCTTCCTTCGCCACAGGTTGTAGTAATCTCAGGCGAATCGGGTTCCGGAAAAACTGAATCAACAAAACTTGTTATGCAATACTTGGCAGCAGTAGTGCCGGGCGGTGGATCAGCATCTGCAGTTATCACAGAACAGATTTTAGAAGCTGCGCCATTGTTGGAAGCATTCGGAAATGCACGTACTGCACGCAACGATAATAGCTCACGTTTTGGCAAGTATCTGGAGGTATACTTCAAAAACGGTGCCATAGTTGGTGCCAAGATCACACAATATCTATTGGAGAAGTCACGCATTGTAACACAGGCCCCTGGGGAGCGCAACTACCATGTGTTTTATGAGATGCTTGGTGGCATTTCAGAGGCGGAACGAACCAAATATGGTCTTCTGGAGGCAGACAAATATTTCTATTTGAATCAAGGTGCCACAGACTGCACAACTGGACGTGTTAACTGGGAATCACTGCAGAGTGCAATGCAGGTGCTGGGTGTCTCTGAGGGTGAACGGGAGGGCATCATTCGAGTACTGGCTTCGGTGCTACATTTGGGCAACGTTTATTTCCATCGGCGTCAGTTACGTCACGGCCAAGAAGGTGTCGAGGTCGGCTCCGATGCTGAGATCAAGTGGGCTGCCCATTTATTACATATTTCCGCGGAGGGACTGCATCGTGCACTAACCACTCGCATAACAGAAGCACGTTCGGAACGCTTGCATACACCACTGGGTATTGATCAGGCACTTGATGCTCGAGATGCCTTCGCTAAAGCCCTTTATGCAGGCCTTTTTAATTGGCTCGTCTCCCGCATCAACTCTATTGTTCACAAAGGTGGCACCTATGATGCGCATCGCATCTCAATTCTGGATATTTTTGGATTCGAAGACCTGGCGGAAAACTCATTCGAACAACTTTGCATTAACTATGCTAATGAGAATTTACAGCTGTACTTTAACAAACACGTATTCAAACTTGAGCAAGCTGAATACTCACGCGAGCGTCTTGAATGGACACCACTGACATGGGATGATAACCTGCCAGTCATTCACTTGCTTGCAAAGAAGCCTGTGGGAATCTTTCATTTGCTCGACGATGAGTCCAATTTTCCGCGAGCCTCTGATATGAGTTTCTTAGAGAAATGTCACTATAATCACGCGCTTAATGAATTATACTCAAGGCCACGCATCGGCGCCCAAGAATTCGGCATAACACACTACGCCGGTCAGGTGTGGTACTGTGTCGATGGCTTCCTGGACAAGAACCGTGACGCACTACGAAGTGACGTGTTGGAATTGCTATCTTCTAGCAAATTACAGTTAGTTGTTGATCTGACAAAGCAGTTACGCGCACAACGCGACTCTGGCAAAACACTCCCAAAGGGCAACAATGGCCGTTTCGTTACAATGAAGCCACGGACACCGACAGTTGCAGCACGCTTCTCAGACTCACTGCAGCAGTTATTGCAGTCAATGGGTCGCTGTAATCCATGGTTTGTACGCTGCATTAAGCCAAACAATGACAAACATGCTCTAAAGATGGACATGCCATGCGTGCTACAACAACTACGCTACCTTGGCATGTTGGATACAATACAGATCCGGCAAAAAGGTTACCCGGTCCGTTTGCGGTTCCAACATTTCGTTGAACGGTACAGACATTTGATGTCTAACCCCTTGGCTAGAGGTACTCCTTACCGGGAGCTATGTCGCGTGCTTCTTGAGTCAATGCCACGCACGGGCATCGAAGGCCCCGACTACCAACTAGGTGCCACACGGGTATTCTTACGAGAAGCTTTACATCGTCTGCTGGAAAGTGGTCGCTCTGATCGATTGAAGAGTGCCGCTGTCTCTATACAGAAACACGCTCGCGGCATGCTAGTACGGCGACAGTTAGCTCGCAAGAAGAAGGCCGCCATCCGTATTCAAGCTAAATGGCGTGGACATCGGGAACGCAAAAAGTTTCAACAGCTTCGGAAGGGCGTTGTTGTCGCGCAGTCAATGTGGCGTGCTAAATTGGATCGCAAGCGAGTACATAAGCTACGTGCAGACTATCAACGTCGCTTAGAGGCGCAAAAAGCTCAGAAAGAGCGTGAAGCTAAGAAACTTGCAAAAGAGCGAAGCGAACGCAGTCAGGTCTCGTATTTGGACATTCCTGCAGAACTCGCATTTATTTTCTCGAAGATCGATGGCTGGACACCAGTTCATGGCGATCGTCACCTTGTTAAAGTAGTTGGCACGGTACCTGGTCCACCAGTAGCTGCAGATTTGCCAAAAGACCTTGAGCAATTCTCATTTGGTAAATTCAGTTCGGTGTATTGTAATGGTATGCGTTTGATGCCGCGACGTGAACCCATTTCGATGCCGTTCTTGACTCGAGCTGCATCACGAGACCAAGACTTCCAAGATTCATTGGCTGTGTTCAAGTTGATATTACGTTGGACTAATGACAAATCACTGGATGGTAATAAGGAAAAGGTGCTAGCAGATTACATCGTTCATAAAGGATTGTCGTCTCGTGGGCTTCGCGATGAGATACTTCTTCAACTCTGCAATCAGGTATATAACGCTGAAGAAACCCAGGCGACACGTATCTGGCAGTTGATGGCACAGTGTTTGTCCTGCTTCCAGCCAGGACCTGCTTTTAGCAAGTATCTGATGCGATTCATAGCTGATAATGCGCCAGCTCCTACCAAGGAACAGCTTCTTAAGAAAATGCTAAGAACAACTGGTAATCAACATTCGAATGCTTGCCGCAACTTCGTGCCCTCATGGGTAGAGTGGCGTGCCATTTCGCGTAATTCAGATATTGCAGTAGCCCTGACACTACCTGACGAAGTATCACAAACTGTGGCAATAGATTCATGGACTTCATGTGAAGAGGCTGCCTCATTAGCAATTTCTACATTAGACATTTCAAGCCGTGGGTGGACAGTAGTGCTTGATGATGGAAAATTGATTACTGATTCATGTGGCTTAGACTATGTTCTCGACTTAATATCGGAAAAAGAATTATGTCCGGCTTTCCCCTCATTGCGAAGTGACCTCATGAAAACGGGCTCGAAATTCTCGCGCACTGTAATGCCTGAAGTAGAGCTACATAATCCCAAACGACCTCAAGTACCACCACCGGAGCCGCCGAAGATAAAAGTTTCAATGAACCGCACTGAGTCACCCATAGCCGAGCGCCAGCTGGAGCCAATGCGCAAAACATCTCGTGATCTACTATCACGTACTTCAGCACTAAATGAACGTTATTTTGAACAAGACAAGTCACGATCTAAGTCACTAGATGATCTGCTAGCTGGTGACATTGCTGATGTCGATCCAATAACTGAACCAGAACCGTTACTTAACCTGGGTCTTTCGGAAAGCCGACTTAATGAGCGCTACCACTCTGCTGAACGCCTGGCACCAATGGGGAAAGAGACAGGGCCGCGTTACCAGAAGTCGCAACATGCAGGACGCCGCTCACATGCTGGTTCACATTCTAGTAAATACATGGAAAAGTCAGAGTACGCGACGCGTTCATCAGCCATGTCGGACACCAGTGAGGCGCCATCTCTTGCTTCTCATGTACGCAGAGTACGTGTGCCTTCACAAGCTTCCGATGTCGACCAGTTCTTAGACGATCTTTTTAGTCCGGTATTAGATGGCTCCCTAGATGAGTTGTCAGATGCAAGATCACTCGCTGCTAGTATACGTGGCGGAGGTCATAAGAAACAGCAATCTATTTCAACTCTTGGGAGCGACTATTTCGAAGCTCCGGACGCTTCTGCTGATGCCACAATACTCTTTGATACTAATGTGGACTCACTTTGTATGCGCATTAAGGGTGGCGGTGAGCAAACGCATGACGAGCAATCTTCTGCGAATTTAGACGAATATATTACGGGACTTTTCAAGCCAATATTCGTTAGTGACACTGTCAAGAACCTTACAGCGCAAAATGAACTAATCGATACCATCAAGGGTGGAGGCACTACACACACCCAAACAAACACTGTAAACAATGGCTTTGTTACATCTCCAATTGTTAGTCCAATTAGTCCCCTCATGGGAAATGGTGACAATTTAATGCAATTGGTGAGCATGCCAACCGACACCGATCCATCATTATATCAGCATCAAGTACAACGCGCATTTTTGCAATCAGCAATGGCTCAAAATCTCCAGATACAGCAGCAACTATTGGCTCAGAATCAAGCACTACAAACACTGCTAAGCCAACAAGATACGCCAACTGGTACGACGTCCCCACCACCTATTTTACCTAGCTTAACGGCTACTTCAACTACAACAGTGCAGCAGACTAACAACACAACGACAAATAAACTGAATGTGGTAACGTCTTCGGCAGCTATGTCCACAACTTTGATCAATCAGCCGCCATCTAACCTACGCAAGCAAAGTGTAAAAAGCCGAATCTCGCAGTTCTTGGACAATGATCATACTCGTAAAATTTCCAATGAGAGCATTGGCACCAATAGTGCTGTTGGAGGTTCATTGATACCTCCACCACCTCCACCACCAATGCCACCACCAATCGAAGGCAAAGATCCATCGGAAACTAGACATTTCCTCGATCCATACGGTCGTGCTAAAACAGTGCGCATTGGCAAATGGCGTTGGCCTCCACCACAGGACGAACCACAGTTTCAAACCGAGGAAGACTTCTTTGCTTTCAAGATGCGGCAAAATCAACGCAAAACTACGCCGCAATCGCAGTTCCACAGCAGCAATGGATCTCTAACTGGCTCGGCCATGGAGTGGGAAGAATTCGAAATCGACGCTTGCAAGAGTCCGTCGCCTCCAGCAAGCATGCCTATTCACACCACACAATTAGTACGCACTTCTATAAAAATCGAAACGAGCGCCAGCAGTGGAAAGAATCATGTTAGAGAGATTCACCATGAACATCCACCACAACAGCAAACCATAGTCACAACAAAGCTCGCGAAGAAAAGCTTCGAAATTGGTGCTGATCGACCACCACCAGGCAGTGTAGGAAAACTGAAGCTAAGCTCTGAAATGAGACAACGTTTAGAACAGGTTACAGCAGGACACTCTGTGCGATCGACTGTCAGTAACAAGTCCGAACAGCGGGTCCCTGCAAAACTTGAAGATACACGTAAAGCAATGTTACAGCAACAGCTTGGAGGACTATTCGCTGGTATGGAAGGTAACCGTGAGCAGGATTTGCCATCAGTGCGCACTCAAATCGAGCGCATGGAGGGGAAACTCTCACCGCCACCAACTTGGCCTGCTGTAGTCCCACCAGCACCAAGTGTTCCAGCTCCACCACCACCAATACGGCCACCAACTATTGCACCACCGGCTCCACCTCCAGTACCGAAGAGTCCACCCATAAATGAGTTTCACCTTGAAACTACTACTCACGACGAAGCTGACTACCGTGTCGTACAGACTAGTGGAGGCAACAAGGATGTACCGGCGTTCATACAGCGCCAAGAACGTGACACATTTGGAGCACGGCATAACTGGCATGATGATGCAACTCGACAGGTTTTCGGTTCGTGGGGACGCAGCGAAACGGCAAAGTTGGAAATGGTCTACGAAACAAGCTTCAAAAAAGAGATTAAAGCCGAACGCGATCGTTCTCGTTCACGATCACGTTCACGCGACCGTGAAGATTTTTCTGAGTCGGTTTGGGATCGCGCTGAAGTCGAAGGACCCTCGTCTAGTGGAAGTGATCGCGAACGCGAAAGGGAACGTGAAAAACGTGATCGTATCTATGAAATTCGCCAAGTAGAACGCGAGAAAGAGAGCAATAAAGTGTATCAGCCAGCGCCACCCAAGGTCATACAGGCGACCATAGATCGCAACATTATATCTGACAGTCCGAGTACATCTATGGCAGCTGCAGCATCTGCAGCAACAACACCGACATCTTTTATGACCGCAAATGAACGCAAGTACTCGCATGCCATATCAGCGACATCTTCGGGTAACAGACCAGCAACATCTAGCAGCGTAGCCACAACTAGTAATGTAGCAGCAAATCATTCATCTGGACCTGCCACATTCCGCACTCATATGGCGCAAAAGTACGAAAACGAACGCAAACGCAAGTCGTCATCCAACTCTACAATAGTCTCACAAAGTACGCGCCGTGACGAGGAAACAGACGGTGGTGATGAGTGGCCGTTACCAGTGGTACCGGCACCAGTGCCTGCGCCACAATCTCTAAAGAATCCGGCCAATGCCTGCCTCACGTACAATCGTGTGCCATGGAAGCTCCGTGTGCGCAAGGAAGTTTTCCATCCTAACGAACCCATCGGGCCACCAATCGCCCTCGATCTTCTTTTTGCACAAGTCGTAGCCGATGTATTTGGTGTAACGCCGTGCTTACGTATCTCGCCGCAGGAGAAAACCGCCGCCATGAATATGTTAAATGGCCATGGCGTCACCGTTGAAAGTATACGCAGCCAGAACGTACGCGCCATCGTTAAGCGACATCTGGTCGATATGGCACGAGAATGGCCGCTATATTTTGCACGCCTATTCGCAGTACAGGGAGCTCCTCAATATCCCGATGTCTCTATCATGGGAATCTCACACAACGGACTGTACTTGGCGCGACGTGATGCCGACTACCTTATTGTCGTTCAGTCCATATCCTTTGCCGAAATACAAAACGCAGTAACATTGCCACGTCCGGCATCACTTCAGCTAAATCTTCGCAATGGAAAACATCTAGCACTGCATGCGACACGCGCTGCATCCATACAAGCAATGATAACTACATTTGTACAAGAATTCAGAAAGGTAAGTCAACAAAGCAAATAATTTATACTCAATAATCCCATTAAACTTAAGTAGTTAAACTAATTATACTCTTCACGCAGTGATTCATACTGCAGGGGAATAACGAGTTGCCACATTTGAATATAAATATTATATTTTGCTTTTCATGTTCCATTCTTTAACTTCATTAAATAAGAAGTGCTAAAGTTATGAGTGCCATGCACCCCATTTAGGTTTGTATGCTGCTCTCAGCATTTCAGTAGAATGAAAACGAATAATCCATTGCCCTTGGCGATGATTTTGAACAATAAATTCCGCCTTAATAATAATAATAATAAGTGGAGCTACAACCGTGTGTCGGTTTTGGTCGAGTCCAAAAGAGTGCGCCAACTAGTTCTGTCATTTGCACACTGGCGCGAATTGATGGGATTCCCAAGGTCGAAAGGTCCTGCGTAGCTTGGTCTCTCCAGTGGAGACGTGGACGTCCCCTTCCTCGTTTTCCAGCCTGAGGTACCGTCTCGAAGGTCTGCCTTGCCGGAGCTTTTTCATTCATACGCGAAACGTGGCCAAGCCAGCGCAGCCGCTGAATTTTTATACGCTTCACTATGTCCATGGCCTTGTATAGCTCATACAGCTCGCTATTCGATCGAATACGGAACACACCGTCTACGCAGAGAGGACCGAAGATTTTACGGAGTATTGTTGTCTCGAAGGTTCTCAATGCATTCTCATCACTGTTGGTCAACGTCTGTGCCATACATCAGGAAATTTCGCCTTAGTCAGAGAAAATTGAGTTAATCAGTATTCTGAATGGTTTGGATCTTACCTACCGACTTCTGACTTCGCCACCACCCTTTCGCTTGCTTTGCAGATCTTCCATTTAATACGAAGTACCTCTAAGCTCACAAGACCATTTAACAATATTTCAAATGGGATGACTAAATATAAACAGGTTAGGTGATAAATGATTACAGTGTTCAGGTCTATAGTCACATATGTCCGTATGTTGTAAGGTTTTGCCATCACTTGACAATAGGAGATTGTATTATAGTCGCGTACTTATAGTTCCAATTATACTACTTTACTATATAATAATATAATTTAAATTATAAAAAAAAAAAATATTCAAATGGTGATGCACGAAATATATATTAGTATGTAACCAGGGGCGTAAGCAGGGGGAGAGGGGTTTAGGGGGCTCAAACTCCCCCCGGAAATGTGAATAAAAATTGGAAAATATTTGAAGAGAAACTTCTTTAGCAGCGTTGAGCAAAAATTTTGAGTAAAATTTTTAGTGAAAAAATAAAAATCGTCACTTTTTTCGATTCTGTATCTCATGAACCTCACTAGGTCGCACTTGATCACTTAACCCTAGGAAGCGAATATCCTGTAGCATCGGCCAAGAGAACTCAGTATTCCAGGCAGAAATACATGTTTCAGAGAGGAATTAAAGTGTGCTACTGTTAATAAACACATACTTATTCACTCGGACAGTAAAGCTGCTTTGCAAGCACTCAACGCTTTTGAATTCAAATCGAAGATTACTCGGGAATGTCTAATACTACTTAAGTCATTAGCCTTAAATAACCATATCAATCTCATTTGGATACCTGGGCATAGTGGGTACCCTAGACAGATAAACTTGCCAGGAAATGGTCTAAGAACGTTCTCATTGGACCAGAACCGTTCTGTGGACTGCCTTGGAACTCCACTAGGTCCAACATCGAAAAATGGCTTACTATAAATTCGCACCAATACTGAGTCAACATGAACAATATCAGAGTAGCGAAAATGTTTATGCCGACCAGCTCTAGTAGAAGAACTCGAGAAATACTGGGACTAACACGGAGTGGCATAGGTACGAGGGGGGACCAAAAAAAAACGGGAATTTCGCCATAACTTCTTTATTTCTTAATATTTTAACACCAAATTTTGATCACTTTCAAAGTATTCTCCATTGACCACATCGCACTTCTCGAAACGATTCTTCCATTGTTCAAAACAGTTTTTAAATTCACTCATCGGGATTTCCTTTAAGCATTCCAGCGATTTTTGTTTCACCTTCTCAACAGTGGCAAAACTCCTTTCATATTCCTTTTGATTCTGGGGAAAAAAAAGAAGTCACAGGGGGCTAGATCCAGTGAGTATGGGGGTGGGCAATCGATGTCATGGCGTTTTTGGTCAAAACATGCCTGAAGTCGACGCTCTCTTTGCTCGTCTGTGAAAAGGCGCGGGACGAATTTGGCTGCAACCCTTCTCATGTGCAAATCTTCGGATAAAATTCTCTGAATTGAACTCCATGACATTCCCGACATCTCACAGAGTTGATCAATGGTTCGGCGACGGTCTTCACGAACGAGGGCATTGATTTTGTCGACGTTTTCATCAGTTCTTGACGTTGAGGGGCGTCCTGAACGAAGTTGGTCTTCAATAGACATTTCTCCATTTTTAAAACGTGAAAACCAATCGTAAACTCTGGTTTTACTTAGGACAGCATCCCCATAAACAGTCTTAAGCATTACAATAATTTCCGCGGCCAATTTCCCCAACAGGAAACACAATTTCACAGCCGCCCGTTGTTCTCGACAATCTACGCCATTACGTTTTCGCCGAAATGTAAAAAGTTGTTTTAATAAAAACAAACTCACAGGTGAACCGATGCACTCACAGCGACACAACTTTGCACACTGACGCAGATGGCGTGACACTAACGGACATGTGGTCAAACAATAGGTTCCCCCACTCTCCCGCCCAACCACAGCGTAATTCCCGTTTTTTTTTTTGGGTCCCCCTCGTATAGTCTCGGGATTCTTAACAGGTCATTGCAGAGTATTGAAGCACCTATATAATATGGGTATCACAAATAACGATAATTGCAGACTACGTGTATGCAATGAAGAGGAGGAAACAGCAGAGCATGTGCTATGCTACTGTGAGGGTCTGATATGAACAAGACTCCTATACTTGGGATTCCAGTACCTGGAATCAATCGATATATCAGGTTTATCTCCCAGAAAAATTCTGGAGTTCCTTATGAACAATAAAATTTCGGAGGAACTATAATCAATCAAGGTGTAATCTGATTCCCACCCTTTACACAATCTATCTATCTAAGCCCCCGCCGAAAATTTGTTCTACATACGCCTCTGTATGTAACAAATGTAAATGAGATTGGTGCTCACTCCATTATCATATCTTCATTTTCTAATCCACAAGTCAGTAGTCTCCATTGTTGTTGTTGTTGTTGTTCTGCTGTACGCATGAAAATTTATAATCATAAAGAATGAACTTTGAACGATATATGGAGGCCAGTAATAGTCAGTGAATATGGTTGGATGCGTGACGCTTGCTTGCTTGCTTGCTTGGTAAATGAACTGGACTACTTTATGGTTATTACAAACACTCGCACTTGCACTCATAATATAATCTAACCAAACCAATATACCCAGTAACCAAACTACATACTCGTATACTTACAATATAATACAATAGAAAAAGTAAGTGCTCTGCTCTGAGAGAGAATGGTAAAAATAAAGATGAAAGGAAGGAAAGAAAGAAAGCATTTCTCCAGTCTTCATTTGTAAGCATTTAATTGTTATTGTATTTGTATTTGTGCTTGTGTTTGCGTTTGTGCTTGTGCTTGTACTTGTAATTGTGGTTACTGGTTAATAGTTGATAGTTGATATTATTATTGTTGTGTCGTTGTTGTTGTCGTTGCATTTACGAGTTTACAAAACTAAATGCTATTCTTCATACGAGTAGTCCAAGTTGATTACAGTCTTGCCAAGTACGAATGCCAAAAGACACAAAAGACTGGTCTTCTTCCAGTCTATTTTCATGGTTCATATTGTCGTATACAATTGTCTCTATGTATGTATTGTATATACTACTCGTATGTACATATAAGTATATTATATGGTAAATAGTATATGGTAGATGGTATATCGATATGATTTGTTGTTTTTGCTGTTTTGGTCAGCGTCTAGCGGTTGTTGTTGACCAAGTTTGTTTACTTGGCTTCCAGAGTTTTTAAAATTTTTCTTAATCAACATACTTGTACGAGTATTCGTCGTACTCGTATGTTACTTATACGAATAATATAAGTATATGTAGTATGTTTATGTGTATGTTATTGGCTGTTTTCCCAGTTTCTTGTTTGGTTGTTGCTTGCAAGTTTTTTTTTTTTTTTTTACTACTTATTTTGGAACAACTCACTCCATGTTCACTTGCCACAATGCCGCTTACGCTTTTGCCTGTTTCCAAACCAAACCATACCCATTCGATTCGATTCGATTCCATGCAACCCATTCGATTCTACAACACTTACAACAATACACGTACTTAGTTTGTATCAAACGTACGATGAGTGAGCACACACCACACACACCACACACACTTCATATTCCCGTTTGGCTAAGCCCGGTGCGGTGCGATGCGATGCGATGCGACTCTACGTGATTTGAGGCAACTTGGCTCAGCTCAGCTCAAAGCTGCGAAAAATGGTCAACACAGTTTTCTAGCTGTTTACTTGTTTTCAGTTGAAACAAGTTGGCGGTGATGAGAACACGCAAAGCGCTTAGCAAACATAAACACATAATATTTTTATTATTATTATTATTATTATTATTGTTGTTTTGTATTTGAACAAACACAAATATTAAATGTCGCCGCGTCGTGTGTTACTTACTTATTTACTTATTTACTATTTGTGATGCGATGATAATTTTTTTGTTTTATTTTTTGTTCTAATTCTATTCATTTGTTTCTTTGTTTTTTTTTTTTTTTTTTTTTTTTTTTTTTGTGAATAAATGAAAGAATGTTGACCCATTATAAAAAAAAGTATTAGTATTAGTATTCCGTACTCATATTTAGAAGGAAACTAAACTTTAAGAAAATTACAATATTACTCTACTATTTATTTACAAAAGTGTGAATTAGTGAAGTGTAAGCAGTGTGAGACAGAGTCAGTCACCAAGTTTTAAGCGACTTCTCCTCATCATCATTTACGAGCTTACGAGTTTGACAGTTTGTCCACTTTGTATTTGGCACAAAGATATACTTAGTTGAGACGAGACGACGACAACTTGACAATCGGCATTCATTCATTGTCAATGCTAATAATCGAATCGGATCGCATTGCATCGATTGGAATGGAATCGAAATGCAATAAGCACTTTCACTGACCACTGATGGCAATGATGGTCATGATGATGATGATGATGATGATGGTGATAATGACGGCCACCACCACTGATTTATGGAGTTAGTATTCATGTTTCATTTATCACCATGATGACCAAGGATAAGAAATCTTTCGACAACGAGTAGTCGTCTATCAATTAATCAATTAACTATTCTGTCACTGTCAGTTGGTCAATTAATCAAACAAAAAGTTATTGCAGAAAGAGAAGAATAGAGAAGAGGTGTAAAACGGTATAAGGAGCCATTAACAACATGTCGGAAAGTGTTCGCTCTAATAAATCCACCCACACAAATAAATCCATCACTACCAGTTTCTATAATGGACATTCTGGTGGTGGTGGTGGTGGTGGTGGCGGTGGCGGTGTTGGTGATGTGGACAATGGTTCGGGTGATGGTGGTGACATTGTAAGCACTAACAGCAGCTCCATCTCATCACAACATAAATTCAGTAGCATCGTGCACAAGGTAGAATCATTAATTAGTAAAATGAACCACGAAAAAATCAACAATTTCAAGTTGATGCAACAAGAGGCACAGCATCAACAGCATCAACAGCATCAACAGCACCAACAGAAACAAATCTGCGAAACAGAAAAATCCCCGCTGAGTTGCAATAAGTGCGCCTCATTGGATTCACTTAATAATCTCACTGATGCTGAAAGTTATGGTGAGGAGCATGACATTATTTATACAGATTCAGATGATGCTGAGATTGCACACATTACTGGTACCACCTCGGTGCAGGTGCATCAACATCATCATCAACAACCGCATCAACAACACCAACACCAACAACAACAAACCACCAATCTACATTATTGCTACCAGGAGCAAGAGCAACAGATGACTTCACCAGTACGTCGCCGCAGTGATCTGGATCAGTTGACCAATGAACGCATAAGGGAGTTCAATGAACAGTGTTGTGCCTCCTTGGATAGTATAGCTAATGGTGGTGGAGGTATTGGTGTTGGTGGAGCCAGTGCAGCCTTGGATTATGAGAATGCGTGGAGTGTTGAAGATGATATTGTCTACAAGTGTTGCAATGGAAATGATGAGAGCGCTGACATAGGAGTGGCTCTACATGTGTCCGGCGTTAAAAGTTTAGCGATGTGCTTTATGCAACAAGAAAAAACAATGGTCAATAAGAATAACAATGATGATAATGATAATGCTGACGATGATATTATTAATGATAATGATGAGGAGCAACAATATAACCAAAGAAACAACAATGATGACACCAATATCAACAACAACAATAACAACAATGAACAACAATATCCAAAAACTATAAGTAGCAATCAGGAGATGGCAACCCTTAGTGGCATTTCACAAAATGGAAACACAAATCAATCATCATCAGCATCATCAATGACTACTGCTGTTGGCATGGGAAGCGGTTCGAAAACGAGACGCATTAGTAATGCCAGCAGTGGCTCGGTGAGTCGCATGGAAACAATTCTAGAAGAGCCAACAGAGTCAAAAATCTCAGTGAAAGAAATACTTGCACGCTTCGAGACCATGAATACAAATGAGGTAAGAGCACCAGCTTCCTCCTCACTCCCAAATTATCTTACACTTCCGGAGTTCCGGATGTCTATCATGTGGTGCGGTGTATTGTTTGTTAAGTTTATCACTTATGAAACTTCCTAACTCTGACATAAACTTTTTCGTATCTTTCCATTTCTTCATACCTACTAAGTATTACGAATTTTCAACAGAGAGCAAGTATTTCGAATTGTTATTTTTTATTGTTGTTGTTGTCGTTATTGTTGTTAACCCCAAACCTACATAGGAGTTTGGATTCATTACCTTGACACTTGAATTGAGCCTAACACAGTCAACTTGACATGATGATGACAAAGTACACGTAGTAATATATAAAATTATAATTTGTATCTCTTAACTCATTAACTTTGCCTGCCTGCCTGCCTGCCTGCCAATCTATCTTCTGACCTTCTTCTTTCTTCATTACGTTTACTGTACATACAGATGTCATTATACAAGTATTTCAAGTACATACCAAACTATTGTATGATAAATATGTTATGTATAGTATTTCTTGTACATAATCTGTAAATATGTAACTTGTAAGTAAATTGGATTCAAATCAAAATCAAAATTGATTGATTGAAAATACATTGGCGCCTTCAAATGGCTCATTAAAGTAAAGTCTACTTAGTAAAGGGTTTTCTAATCAGAAGTGTTATTTTGATATTCAAAGAAAAATGGCATTTTTTGAGATAAATGATCGGTATGCCGTTAATAATGGCAAACAACATCAGCCAAATGGCTACCAGGACCACGCTTACAGGACCATATCTTTTTCATGAAATTTTCCATAACCAAAAAGTAAAGTGGCTGCCCTATGTCCTCGATAGCCTAACGAATTCCATCTTTGAGGATGCTGGGCTGTTGGCGTAGACCTTATCTTTTACGTGGCCCCAAAGGAAGAAGTCGCAAGGTGTTAAATCACAAAATCTCGGTGGCCAATTGTGATCACCTCTTCGAGAGATAACACGGTCCGGAAACTTTTCCCGTAAAATATCAATGATTTCGTTGCTTGTGTGACACGTAGCGCCGTCTTGTTGAAAGTAAACGTTGTCCAGATCCATACTATCCAATTCCGTCCATAAAAAATCATTAATCATCTCTCGATAGCGCAATCCATATTCACCGTAACTGTTGCCCCAGCCTCATTTTCGAAATTTGCTACAGCAGCAATATTCTCAGTTGTTCTTGAGCGACGTGCACGGGTTTTTTTTTTCTTCACATCACTAACTTGTCCCAACAGCTCGAATTTTTCAACAATTTCTGTATTGCTGTCCGACAAGGTGCTTCACGACGACCCAAAAATGTTTTAGTTTTACGAACTGTCTCTGCCAAATTTTCACCATTTTTATAGTGAATTTTAATAATTTCAATGCGTTGTTGAAGCATATATCGTTCCATTTTTATTAATGGCGTAGTTTCTACTTGTCAAATGTCAAAGAATGACAGCTTCAAAAGTGACATCTACCGAAATAGTGGGCTATTCAAAATAACATCTCTTATTGGAAAACCCTTTATTTATTTGTAGTATATCAACATAAATATCACAATTAAATTAAATTGTTTCATTATTGTAGGCCTATTATCATTATGAATATCATTACCAATATGATAGAGAGAACACTTGAACTTTACTACAAAAAAATATATCTCACATGCCCCCTTACTCAAGAGTACTCAGTTCCAGCCCCGACCCTAGCACTTGATCAGAATAGAGCGAGATTATCTTTCGGTGCCCCTTTTTAATTCGGCGCTTTTAATTCATTAATGCAACATCGGCAACAGCGCGCCCATTGCCATCTGGCGCCTAGAACGACTGTTCCATTCACTCTACCCAAGGACCGGCGGCGCTGCTCAGTTCTAAGATTGTCACACAATTCTCGTTAATAAAAAACCATTTTGATTAATCACATTTATACTCTCTTTATTTAAAACTATATTTTATAATATTCACCTGGCATTGAACTTGTTGGACAACAGCAGCCAAACGCGACGCCTGAAAAGGCAACATCCACTAGATCTCCCATTCCGTTTCCCGGAACCCTAATGTGACTTACATTTCACAATAAAATTCGCTGCTTGTCGTCTAACCACAGTTGCAAATAAAGAAAATGGCATAAAAAAAAAAAATAATAATATTCTAGTTTATAATATATTTTTATAAATTAAATTGTAATAATAGGAGTTAAGGAATCATAGAGAATTCTGGATTAATTCGTTCTGTTTGATTGAGTAAAACTTTTCTATTTTACATACAACAATAAATTCTAATGTTCCAATTTAGAATTATTTTACTATATAGTTTTTATGATTATGATGATGATGATAATGGTGTTGATGATGATGATGATGATGGAGTTTTTACGCAATACAATCACATGATACTAGTGTCTTTTTTCTTTGTTTTTTTTTTTTTTTTTTATTACAATATTATGTTTATAATAAATACAAACACTCGTTAAACCCGTTGTTAGTTGTGTCGTTCACAAGTTTACAATTAGGTTAGGTGGTTACCCAAATGAGTAAATGAGTGAGTAAATCTAATCATTTATATTTATAAATATTTCTACAGAAATTTTTTCAGGAAGTTGAAATTTTTATCAATCATAAACTGAAATTGTTTGTGCAAGCATCACATAAAAGTCACTTATTGAATTTAAAAATGATTTACTGAAAAATAACAAGCTTTATTGTGAAAAACATATAGTGTTTATTTTATCAAAATCGACCAACAAAATCCATCGAAATTGGTGGATCAAAATTTGATTATATAAATCTTAATGAATAATAATAATAATAAGTGAAGAGATTTTTAGATAAATCTTAATGACATATTTCAAAATCAATCAAGTATTGTTTGTCAAACATCCATTTTTGAATTGTGAATCAGTGAGTCATAACAAAATAAAATAAATATTTTTTTTTTTTTTTTTTTTTGTGAGTTTATTTGAAAATTTCAACACCTTTAAGGAATAGGTTTGACAACATTAACAGAGAGTAACTAGGCAAGGTTAAATAATATATAATACCTTATTAATTTTTAAATCTATGGCGTAGATCCGAAGGGTGGAGCCTTTTTAACACTCTCGGGCAATTATTTGAGTTGAAAGCTATAACAAGAGGATTGGTATGTAAATGAAGAGGATCATTATAGCGGCTGGTGTGACGGTTTATTTGCTCTTTGATTGATAGAATGCCAAGATCACGGTGCATCTATATATAATTTGTATGCAATTTTTCCATGGGAGTAACAAAGCTCAACGGGACAGTTAATTCTTTATAAAAAATACTCATCATACACTATGATGATGATTTAGTTCTTTCTTCTCCATTTGTCTACAATATTTCTGACTATGTCAGTAAGATCATTAACCACATATTGATTGGAAGAACTTCTTACATATTGCCCTGCCCTATGCATTAGACTATAAGTATGTTGTACTATGTATTGTATGTAAATACAACCTATGACAATTTAAATTGCGTTTTCTGAAAATTTAAAAATTATTAAAATAAATTAAAAATATTGGGAAATCTTTTGTACGATTTACTATAAAGAAATCATCATGACTCTATGGAGATCAACCAAAATATACAATACAATAATACGAGTATAAAAAGCTACCATGTGAAACGATCTTTCAAATCTTTGCTTATTTTGCTACATGACTTTCACCTCTCTTTCTCTCTCTCCCTCCCTCTCTCTCTCTCTGTCACTCTCTGTCTCTATCTCTATCTCTATGAACTTATCTGTGTTCAAGCCAAAGTTACACTAACCTAAGTACATTTAGTATTTATATTCAAAAAATGAGATAATCATATCGCCATTAACCCTGCCCCAAACATATGAGATTTAAGTACTTATGACACCAAAAAAAAAAAAAAAAAAAAAAAAACCACACAGCAGCAATTTATGCATGAGTCAGTCAAGTAAAAGTATGTATGTGCACATCATACGTAATAGAAAGAGGGAGGTTGTTTTTGGAGAAAACTATTAAAATCATCAACATGAACATCATCATAATCATCATTAACTTTTGAGCTATGAAATTGAAATTTACCCATTTGTTTTTGCAACATTTATCCACAACCTGGGCAAACTAATATAAACTATATTATAGTCATTAAGATCTTTCGAATTCAATTATAATAAACATGGGGTCTCATCAGTTATACTAATTTATCATACCAATGACCAATGGAAATATAGATTTGATGGATGAAATTTAAAGCTCAAAAGATGAGTATGGAACATCTTATCTCTTTTTATTTGATTGTCATATGGGCAGGCGACATATTGTTTTTGATGTAGTTTAAAGTTTAAAAGTTGGTAGGAATCATTTAGAATTCAACATTTTTGGTTCCCTAGGTCACATAGGAAGAATCCGCTATTAGTTGGGAAGCAAATGAAAAAATTTGTTTGACAAAAAAAAGAAACCGAGCCGAGCAAAGCAAAGTTCCCCATTTTGAGAGTGTCTGAGCCCCAAGACCCCTCAAGACCCACTTGGGCCACATGCGATTATCTGATAGTTGAGTCTTAAGAAAAGTCTTTTTTAACTCCTTTTATTTTGATTTCGTTCATACTTACAATGGCATCATTAAATATATGGAATTCAATGCTTAACATAAACTTAGATAGATAAAAATAGATCAATCGATCTATGAGAATCATACAGGATATCCAATAGTTGTTTCGTAGTAGCAAATCACAATGGATCCATTCTCTTACATGCATAGTAGTTGGCTTCTATTTTTGGTTGTGTGTTGTTACAATGGCCAACGGTCAGGTGGACGAATTGAATTGAATTGAACCGAATCAACCAACAAACAATTGAATGAATAAATAATTGAATGAATGACTGACTGAATGACTGACTGACGAAATGAATAAATAAATACTAAATAGAAGAGGAGACGATGAATGAATGGTTTTGGTCAAGAAAACTAACAACTACTACATTAGTAACTTTCTTTTTTATTTTTCATTTATTTTATTTGCTTTTTGTATTTTCAACATTTTGCGTTTTTTTTTTTTTTTTTTTTTTGTATTTATTTATTTTACAACTAACAGTTAATTAAAATTCGAATTAATGCACATACACACACACACACACACACACACACTCATATTTATATGTATGTATGTATGTATATAGATTTATGTATCATAGTATCTAGATACATACAATTATTATTGTACACTATTTTAGTTTAGTTTAGTTTAGTTTAGTTTAGTTTAGTTAAGTTTTGTTGCCACTTTTGGTGGAAACAACTTTCGGCTTTAGTTAGACGCCAATGAACACAAGCAACTCTGCTCATGTTAATAATGATGATGATCGCAATGACGATGGTGATGGTGATGGTGATGGTGCTGGAAATGATGTTTACGATGATCACTCTGATGATGATGAACGATAATCACAGATACTTTTTCATAAAACAAAAGAAAGAAAATAAAAGGAAATTAAAGTAATTTAAGTGTTGAGTGCTGATTTCAAGTTCCACAATCATCATCATCATCACCACCACCACGACCATCACCATCACTATCACCAACACCAACACCAACAGCAGCAGCAGCAACACACATAACTAAGTCAGTCAGCTGCGTATATTTGATATAAATAGAAATACATATAATAAAAATGCACATAAATTGCAAAACGAAAAGAAAATTAAAAACACTAAATACACGTAGTTGTAGTAAAACCTCAAATTCATACATACATAATCATGATCATAATCATAATCATGATCATAATCATGATCATAATCATGATCTGATCTTATCTTATCTGATCTTATAATTTTTAAAGATTCATACTAATAAAGTGAAATTGAAGAAGTTTATTTGTAACAAATCTCCCATTTTACTTCACTACAAAGTATTTCTGAAGAAGAGTATCCCTGAATTCATATAATTTTTAAAAAGTATCAACCAAAATTTAATTCCAATCCATTTCATATCTTCCTATGCATCACTTAAAACTTTTTAAGAGGAAGAAATGTAATAAAGACTCTAAATTATTGTCATTCCAAAGCTGCTCCTTGTATACATTTCCATTCATTTTCAGAAAATCCCAAACTTAAGAAAATATATCTCAGAATTTCTTGACAATCAACACATTAGATGATTACAAGTTACAGTGATGCTAATCCAAAATAATGATTGAATATTGAGAAAAAAAAAAAACCAATATATTTTGTGATTCATGGAAAGCAATTAACGAAGTCTTATCGAAGTCTTATCTGAGCGCTCATAAAACAACTCTTTAGTCAGACAAATTCGGCAGTTGTTTCAGTAAAACTAATTCCTCCAAATTCTTTAAGTCTCATTCGCAGATATTCCAGACATATTAGGTCCAATCCGATTGTAGTCTTATCTGAAAGTCATCAGGCAGCGTTACAGCTCGGAGTGAGCTTTAGCTTCGTTCACAATTTTCTTCCAGGCGCTACGGTCTTTAGCCTCCGTCCTCCAATTTTTTACTCGCATCTTCTTCATATCTGAGATGACTTGGTCCATTCATTGGAACTTTGGGCGTCCTCTGGCTTTCGTCACTGGTGGGTTATAAGCGAGCAAGCATTGCTCGTCCCTACACGTGAGTGTATTTGCACCCGGTTAAATTACCGAACTATAGATGCGTAGCTTGCACGATCGCTGAAGTAATCTGGACCTTAGGAGTTTTATGTTGGTGAAGTATGCCTTGTTTGCGCTTATCTGAAAGTATGTCTATGTAAATATGGAGTCTTAATTTCCTTTAAACTCCTAGTTGGAGCAAAGGGCCTTCACAAGGCTTCTCCATACAACACGATTCTCGGCTAATGTGATGCCTTTCCATGTGATGTTATTATCAGTTAGTTCCCGCAGGATTGACCTTCTCCAAGTGTTCATTGGCCGACCACGGCTTCTGCTCCCTTGCGGTTTCCATTTGAGCGACATTCTCGTGATGTTTTCTGGGCTGCTTTCTTAGCGTGTGGCCAATCCAACATCACTTCCTACACTTAATCTGTTTCAGTATAGACTCCTCGTTCGTTAGACGCCATAGTCCCTCGTTGGAAATAGTGTTAGGCCAGAATATTCTTCTGCATATGATCCTCAAACACTTGTTGACGAAAGCTTGAAGTCTCTGCGTGATGGAGTTCGAGATCAACCATGTTTCGCTTCCGTATAGTAATGTCGATTTCACGCATGCAGAGAATATGCGCAATTTCGTGCATCTGGAGATTTTGGTATTTACCCATATCGATTTTAGCCGACCAAATGCTGCCCTTCCTTTACTCAGCCTGCAGTTAGCATCCGCTTCAGCTCCTCCGTTTGTTAATGTTGTGCAACCGAGGTAACAGAAGCCGTCAATCATTATGTGGCTTGTATTGGAGTGATTGACTCTCATGACTTTGGTCGTTGCAATATTTATCTCTTGCATATCGGAGAATTTGTGCGAGAGAAGACAAATGTCATCGTCAAAGTCCAAATCCTCATAGTTGCCATGTGGGATTCCATATAAATAATAATAAATAATGATATAATAAATCCAAATCATTCTCTTAATTCATGTTTTAAGATTTCTAAGTCAATCATATGAAAGACACTTTAGTTGTTGAAGTTGTCTGTTTTGCCGTTAGCAACTATTAATACTATACAAATTATATGTATTTCAATAATTCTATGTATGTTTTATACATATTAAGTTTTGTAGTAGTACCTTCTAAGTTTCTATATAATCTCATTGATATATTGTACTTAAACATGAATAGACTTGATTACATGGGATCAACAGATTATCTTAATGTTTTATAGACTTACTAGATACCCGTGAAAAACATTATCTTGTTTCTTTTTAGTGGATACTGAGTGAGTGGTTAACCTGATGGGATTTTTAACAAAGATGACTTGATTGTTTTTAATCGTTTTTTTTTTTTTTTTTTTTTCATATGCTTCAGCTTTTCCTTTGGGGTTTTTCGTATTTTCTTTTTTCCTAAACCTTCCTCATAAATTACTCCGTTCATGGGTGAAAACCGTATGAAAATCTGTTCGTTAGCTTTTGAGCTTATCGCGTGCAGATGACATACAGATGCATTTTTGAAGCTTTGTTCTATAGATTGTTTCGATCTCTCCTTATGAAGTATATATACATTGTGTCAAAGTTCTAATGATCTCTGCTTGATCATTGTGCAAAAAGTATCTGACTTGTGTTCATAAACAATAATCAATTTGCATTACACAGCAAATCAATTAAACACAAATTAACAAAGTTTTGTCTTTTTGTTTTAAGCAATTTCATGTTTTAATTCTAAATTGAAATAAATTGTGTATTATATCAAAGCCAACACCTCTAGCAATATACCATCAGAATCCAGAGAGATGGCGTAAAATACTTTATGGTCAACAGAATTTTCCTGATAATTATTCGCAGTCGGATCGCAGTTTCTGAAAGAATTGAAAACCAATGAATGTGTCACGATTTACCGTTATTGGGAAGCTATCAAAGGGATAACAGTACTCAACAATCAGATATCATGTAGAACATGGATTCCTAGTGCTCTTCCATATGATGTACGATTACAGTCAAAATGTCTCACCTACTTACATATTGCTACCAACAATACCAATCACTACCTTGGGCTATGCTCTCTATAGGAGCAATAGACTGTATATGAGTCAACTGATCAATGACTCCAAGACTCTGGTCGCTGTGCTAATTTTTGGATTTATATTTTCGCCATTGCTGCACACACTCACCAACACCATCAGCACAGTGACATTCTTTGTGATGCTTGGGAATTTGGTATTCTTCGATTATGGTCTGGAAGTGGCAATTGTCTCCAAGGCGATCTTATTGAATGCAGCAATATTTGCCGCCATATGTTTGGCCTCACATTTGGCTACCCCATACACGTAGCATGTATTTGTTCTACTTGTGGAAGCTGCTGTATTAATTTTGTGTTCACTGGCATTTTTTTCATATTCCAAAAATATAAGTTCAACATCAATGGTCCATGGGATGAGGCTGTTCTCGAAGAGAACACGGATAAGAATATAAAAGAAAAATTATAGCATCAACTAAATAAAGGTTGCTGATGATGTGTCATCGGTGGAGAATCATCAAATCAAGACCAGTTGAAAGCAACTTAAACTGCGAAAAGTATTGCGAATGATGTTGATGTTGATGTTGAAGGTGTCATCTGCAATAACTGAGCGTGGTGCTTTTGTTACCTTAAAAAGTTAAAAGTTTGTACCAGAAATTTAGAGAAATCTCTAAATCTTTAAGTCACGAACTTTTACAATACATCAAGTTTTATGTAGTAAATGATATACTACATACTACATACTACATAGTACATATAGTACGAGTATATAAAAATGCAATTATGTAGAAAAAATTGCCAAAAGCAATTTGTAAAATGCGATCATTTTGTTGTCTTTGTTTTTGCCTCCATTTTCCAAAATTGATAACAACTCAAATAAATGCAACGACGAAAGTTTTTAGTTTGGTGGATGTGGGTATGGGATAAATTTGAGTAGATAGTTAGAGTGCATAGAGTAGAGTACGAGATCTTCGGCATATGTTGTTAGTTTCCAATTGACGCGAGTCCAATTGGCATGACACGCCCGAAAATATTATATACAATATGTACTTACTTATAATATATTGAACCGGTTCCATTCCATTATTTGTTGCTTCTGTTGTTGTTGCACTTTCACGTTTCGCGTGCATTGACATTGCAATTTTCTTTCATTTTGTTTTTTTTTTAAGTTAAAATGAAATATTTGTTATACTAGTTGGTGTTGCTTTTGGCGCTTCCAATCTATAATTATCGATAATTACGAAATATCGAAAAGTGCACATCACTCACTCGCTCACTCATTCGTAGCATTCAGAGCCACTCTCTTTTTTATTTTTATACGAGTATGACTGCTGTACCCTCTACCAGAATGTGGAATATTTATTTTTCCAAAAAAAAATACATATATGTATTATGAATTAGCATCATTTTGACCATCAAGATTGACTATCTTATCAGGTGTCTGTTTCTCGGGAACTAATGCTGATAAAAGCCATGAAAAGTAGCCTAGTTCCATAGCTTCTAATAGGATTCATCTAAAGACTTTTAGAAAACAAAGAAAGCTTCCTTCCAATCCAACATTTTCCACAACTTATCTCTATCAAATTATATACTTAGGACTAGATATCCGGGAAGACGTTGTCCTGGGTCTCCTTCCCAAAAAATTAGTGCATACTGATTGATTGACTGATTGATTTCATAAGATGTTTGACAAAAACGAATTGATTGATCTCACTCGCACACTTAAATTTTTGTAATTTTTTGTTTTTAGACTTTTTGTCTGATCCTTTAGGATTTTCGAAATTTCCTAAACCTTTCTCATGAATCACTCTATCCATTGGTAAGTAATCGTATGAAAATCCATTCGCTAGTTTTGGAGTTTATTGCGTTCAGACATACAGACGCAGCGGCGGACTTTGTTTTATAATATGTATAGATAAAGTTTCTGTCCAACAAGCAAACGACACCATAGAAAAATGAATGATACGTTTCGCAAAAAAGTGGCTAGGTGTAAAACAGATTTTTCATATACGTTTTCTTAAAAACTAACCAATATGAGCTAAGAACAAGTCTAGTTCTAATTTCCCACAAACCTTTGTCTTTCAAATTGTTTTGTATTGTCCTCCTCCAATCAGCTTTTTTATTTTTATTCTTGAAACTTATATATATGAGCGCACAAAACTAACCTAGATTCATGACAACTTATATCATTTATTTTGGAAATTTATTTCGATTATTGTATTGTATTGGGATATGATATCTGTCACCTCTGAAATGATGTAATCGATACTACCAATAGTAGAGACTATGCATAGACAAATGATTTTTGGGAATCTCTCCCACCAACCAACATAATTATAGGGCAAATGTTTATAATTATTTTCTACTTTTTGTTTCTTTTGCAGACACAGTCTAAGGCCTCAACGCTTTCATCGGGCGCACGCGCTGCTGCTCAGACGCTGAACGTGCCACTCGAGCGCTTAGAGTCGCGCCAATCGAATCATCGTAACGTGGGCGGTGTACACGGGGCACTGGAGCATGGCAGCAGTGGTAATGGCGGAGCAAACAGTGGGGAACTGTTGCATTATGAAAAGTCGATATTACAGCAACAGCAACATCAGCAGCAACTACAACAGCAGCAGCAGCAAATCCAACAGCAACAACAAGGCAACAGTTTGGATGAACACCTTCAACACATCAACAACGATCTGCAGCAGCAACAACACCATGACAACAGCAACCATCAGAAAGGTAATCACCTAAATGATCAATTAGATGCGCATTTGATGGAGCAACAGCACATGGCTGAACGTCGTCATTATATGAAACAACAAAGTGCTTTACATGGTCGCAAGGTAAGCGCCACGGCAGGCAGCCCCAACGGTCCAGGGGGCACCACATTCGCCACACCAGCAACAACAGTCGGTGGCGAACACACAACTCCAGCGTGAGTTGGCTGTGCATATGCATCCGCAAAACATGGACTCCAACTACATGCAAGAGGACATGAGCCTAAATAATGGTGGTGGCATTAATAGTAATAACATAAGTGGCAGCACGCCGCTCTCTGTTACCAAATATTCGCTATTGCAATTCGCCATGCAGCATTTCCGCAACGAGTGAGTATAGTCAGATTAGCCTTCAGGCTTCTATGTACTTAGTATGTACATATATCTATGTATATCTATTTGTATATGATTTGATTTGATTGTTGTTTGTTTGTTAGTCAATTGTCAGAGGCACGCGCACATGGTCGTGGAGATGCGGAACGTTATGAACGGCAATCGGCTGCCACAAACCGCTCCTATGCGGAGCTAGTGAAGTGGCAAGGTCATCCCATACGCATGCCGCTGCTGCGTTTGCCCAATGACCTGGCGCCACTATCGTTGGAATGCTTTGACTGTATTCTTCGTTATTGTGGCGACATTCCCCTCGATCCAGAACTAACGGAGGTGAAGTGCGTCTATACAGTACTAATGGTAAGTTGACTTGCATTGTAATCATTATATGATTATAATAATTCCCATTTGCAGCATTGTCACAAATATTTAGCGTTGCGCGACGAAGTCTATTGTCAATTAATGAAGCAAACGACGGCAAATCGTTCACCATGCCCAGATTCCTCTCAGCGCGCATGGCGACTTCTCAGCATATTGGCTGCCTATTTTGGCTGCTCCGATGCATTGCGTCCATACCTGATGGAACACCTGACATCAGCAGCCTCAGATCGTCGTCGCTCATGTCACGGCACCGCCGCTGTGTGTTTGACAAATCTAAGGAAAACAGCTCGTTGCGGTGGCCGCAAAAATGTGCCCAGTGTTGAAGAGGTCACCGCAGTTTCTGCTGGACGCTCAGCACGTCGCCAGATATATCGTTTGCCTGGTGGCGCTGAACGAGTAGTTAATACGCGTTGTTCCACCGTTGTAGCCGATGTCATTGCTGAATTGTGCGCTCTTCTAGGAGTTGAATCCGAGGCGGAACAGCAAGAGTTCTCGCTGTATTGCATTGTACAAGGCGACGCCTTCACGATGCCACTGGCTGCCGATGAGTATATACTGGACGTAACAACAGAGCTTCTGAAGTCTGGTCAACCTTTCTATTTAATATTCTGCCGCTCCGTTTGGCATTTTGCACTCAAACGTGATCCGGCACCGATGCCTCTCTACGTCGAGGTGCTCTTCAATCAAGTGGCACCCGACTACCTAGAGGGTCTATTGCTCGAGTTGCCTGGCAATGGTATACCAATGCCAGAGGTAGTGCGCGACATGGCCCGCATAGCGGCACTACTCCACCGTGCTGCCGATTTGAGTCATGTTCCGGCTATGAAAGAGATCAAATTCTTACTGCCGAAGCCTGCGCTTGGCATACGCGAGATACGGCCAGCGCAATGGGTGGGTCTGGTGCAATCAGCATGGCCGCAAATAGCCAACCTTAGTCCCGGTCAAGTTAAGGCTCAATTTTTGAATGTCTTAGCCACATGGCCCTTATTCGGAAGTAGTTTCTTTGCTGTAAAACGCATATGGGCCGAAGAAGGTCCACATGTCGAAGATAATCACAATCCAATGTGGCGTGATCTGATTCTGGCCTTGAATAGACGCGGTGTACTATTCCTGGATCCAAATACCCATGAGACGCTGCAGCACTGGTCCTTCATGGAAGTAATCTCAACTCGTAAGGTAAGAATAAATCATATCATAGAAAATTTACTATTTACAAAATTCTAAACTAATTCAATGTTTCGTCCAACTCTTGTTTTTAGGTACGTTCTGAGGATGGTGCCCTCTTTCTGGATATGAAGGTCGGTAATCTAATGCAACAGCGAGTGATTCGCGTCCAAACTGAACAGGCGCATGAGATATCGCGCTTGGTGCGCCAATATATAACGATGGCCCAAATCAGTCAACGCGACAAACGTGAAACAAATTAAGTGGTGTCGTGCAACCGCAATAGATCTGATCTGATCAGATTAGATCCAGAATCAGTGGATTCAACCACCAACCAACAACGTTCGAATTCAATTTAATATCATTTTTTTTTTTTATTATGCGAAGAACACTTTATTTACTCAAAAAATGATATAAGTAATACATATTATTAATTTTGTTTATAATTTTATATATATATTTTGTTTTGTTTTGTTTTTTTTTTTTTTTTTTTTGTGTGTACTTCATTTAATTTGTAAGTTTATATTGTGTCCCCCCATTCCATTCATTTTCTTTGGCGGGGGGCTTTTATTTCATAAAAAACAAAAAAAAAAAACAAACAACAAAAAAAAATTTAACCCTGAAGGCCATAAATCAGATTAAAGAAATCTTTAAATCTTCTTTAAAGGCATTACAACAAATAATAAACATTTTATAAAATATTAATATTAATATTTAAGCAACAATCAATTAATCAATCAATCAATCAATCAACCAATCAAGTGCAATTCTCGACTCAAGTCCATAACTGCTGCTGCAATGCAATTGCAATTATTTTCGGAATCCTTTTTTTTTTTTTCTTCTTCTTCTTCTTAAATACATATGATAAACCCATATATAACCATATATCGTTCATAATAGAACCTTTGATTTGTAATAAATAAATAAATAAATAAAATATATATATATATATATATATATATTTATATAATATTATTGTATTGTGTTTCTTTTTTTTTTATTTATTTATTTTATTCATATATTTTAATAAGTGGACATAAGTAAATTCGACTATTTATAGATCCACATATGTATGTAAATAGTATGTATGTATATATGTTTTATAAAGTATGCATTCATCGATGTGATGATCATGTTATATGGGGATATTCCCATATTACATAATTAGTATTAGGTATACATAACAATATAACAAAGAAAATCTAAATGACAAAATAGTGAAATAATTTTCTTCGATATCTTCTTCTTTAGTGTTTTGGGATTCCTTAAAATGAAACTGTTCAGATTTCTGGATAAGCACTACCAATTAGACTCTTCCCTCGATAACGCCATGAATAGGTAACAATACCGAATTTACTATTACCCAGAGACACTGGGCAAGTGCGATCAGGACGTAACTGGAAGCAAAGTGTGTACAAAGCCAACTCTAGTTCTGGAGAGGTCCCAATAAACATGGTGTCCACAGGCTTATTAAGGCCATTGTGTTCAAAGCGCAACTTGAGAACTTTACCCTTCTGAAAATCGTTAGAAAATCATTGTTCATTAATCATACTTATATTGTACTAAAGAAGAGAAGAGAAAGGAAGATAAGACTCTGATTCTGATTCTGACTCACTGTGCCTAGATCCATTTGATTTAGATAACCTTTGTAGTTAAAACGATTGGCTTGTTCCTCCTGATTGACATATACCCAATTGTGGAAGCCAATGATGGTACCATTTTTGACTTCGTGCACGAAAACATGTTCGAATCCTGAACTACCAATCTTTCCCTGACCGCGTGAGTATTGAGTGAACCATAATTCCTTAACCAGATCACGATGTGTTTTCGGATCGGGAGTAACAACTCCCTTTTGCTGCAGGAACAACATAGTGTGGCGCATAACATTTGTCGCCATCACAGCGTCAAGGAAATCATTTTCCTCTTTCCGTTCATTGGGGGTTACATGCTCGTTGACCAGCGTATCCTGTTCGTAATTGTTAAAAAGCAACTTCATCTTAGCAATTGTACTGGGCTCCAAGGCTTTGCCATCTACATTGAGCAAACTGCAACGGTAAACGGTTTCAATAAATAACTCATAACTGATCAATAGAAAGTTGTCTTGAAAAACTCACGGTTGTGGTGCTTCATCGGTACTATCAATGGAACGTGTCTTGCCCTGAATATTGACAGTGATCAAATTTATTTGACTGTTGGTCTCCTTTGTGTAGAGTTGCTCAGTTAACTGACGAATCTCATCGTCTGATGCTAGAGCATTGTTATTGCTTGAGAAGCCAGGACGCACTGTAGTCGTTGTACCGGGAGAATGCGGAACAAATGAGACACCGTTCTTGTTACCGTGTGCGCCTGTTCCGCCGACGGTCGAAGGTGTGGGAGTAGGCACTGGAGCTGGTGTTGAAGGTGTAGGTAATGGGTTCTGCCAAGCTGTTGGTGATGATGGACGAAGAGGTGAGCCAGGTGTTGGACTTCCACTAGTTGGTTTCGATGGCAAAGGAGGAAAATCTTCTTTTATCGAAGGTCGACGTCCCGGTCCCGGTGACGAACGAGAGGAATCATCTGTCAATATAGGCGAACGTACGGTTGTCGTAGTGGTGCTTGTTGTTGTTGTTGTTGATGCTGTTGTGGCACCACCAAATCGCAAATCAATATCGGCAACACTATCAGGTTTCACAGGTTGTATGGGTCTAGATGAAACAATAGGTTTTGCAGTTGTACTAGTAGTAGATATGGCAAAGCCAGTACTAGGTTTCTTGCCACCTGGAACGGCACTACCACCATAGCTTAGATCAAAGCCACTTGGTTGGGGCTTTTGAGGACGATAAGGTGCAAAGCCTGGAGGCAAATTCTGTGCAGGACCGCCAACTCCATCAACAGCATGTGGTCGAGAACCGGGTCCATGTTGTTGACTGGTGTGCTGCTGCTGGTTTAATGGTGTACGCACAGTTGTTGTGGTGCTGGTGGAAACTGCAACATTGCTACCTACACCTGCTAACGGCCATTGGGGTCCATTGTGCTGGTCTCCACCGAACGGTGATGAAGATGGTGTTTCGGGACGAGGTCCCAATGGCATAAACGGTGCATGCGATATGACTAGTGGTGGCGGCTTTTGAGGATTACTTACACTCAATGGTGTTGTAGCACCTCTACTTAAATTTGGAGTAGCAGTGCTTCCTCTAACTGTTACCGATGCCACCGAGGCCACTGGAGTTGCCACCGTTGTTGTTTTCTCTGCATCTGAACTGCGGAAAAAGTTTTTAATGCCACCAAACCAACCGGATTTCTTTGTTGTCACTTCCTCAGTTGGCGCAGGCGTAATTTCGATCTCCGTCTTGTAGCCAACTTTTAATAAGAAAGAGACAGAGACACAAAACAAAACAAAAAAAAAACCAAAAAAATTAACGAAAATTTCACCAAATCAATTTTTAAAAATCACAACAAAATCATACATAATTGCAAAATCCATTTAACAATTTATTCAATTCGATTCATTGCAATTGGTATTTTTTTTTTTACCTATAATCTCGCACTGAATCACGAATACCAACAAAAACATGAACAATGCCAGCAACTTTGCCGACTTCAAATGAACTTGAAACATTTTCATGACTCTTTTTTTTCGTTTGTTTTCTTTGTATTTTTCGTTTTTTTTTTTTTTACTTCAATACAACACTTGAGGTTTTTCTTATATAAGTATTTCTAATATTAATTAATAGAGCACCACAGCTAAAACCCAAAAAAATAATCTCAAAGGTTGTGCACACAAAAGTTGTGCGGCGATCGAAGCTCGGCGAATGACTGACGACGACTGAAGAAGAAGTCGTTTGCATCTGAGCATTTCGAGACTCAACTTGATAACAAACAAATTAATAAAAGTAGCCGGTGATGTTGACGACGATGACGATGCTTGCTTACATGGACCAGAGCTGTCAGGTAGTTTTTACTGATATAACAATGAAGATTATATGATCTTTTAATAAGCATATACTCGTATAACTGAAAGAACTTTATACATTATATTTTTTGCTATATGCAAAATTTCAATTCATTTGAAAAGGAAGCACCTTAATTATTTATATTTGATCTCTTGACAACCCTATTTGTTCCCGACAACTGATAGAGGCTGAGAATAAATCTTAATTAATCGGACAATCTAATTAATTATCTGCAGACCCTCACTAATGTGCATAGTCTTATATAATCATAATTTGTTGTGTTGTTTGTTGTTTGTTTTTCAACGAATACACAAATTCCATTTAATTCATACTACATAGTAAGTATATACATATGTATGTATGTATGTATGTATGTATATAACATATATATATATCATACATATATATGTTTGTTATTGTTATTGTCATACCTTAATATGTACATATGTACATAAGTATATACATAAGTATGTTTTCCCTATTAAAGCGGCTTTACTAACAATCACTTTCCCATGATATTTGTTATATAGAAAAGAGATGATGATCAATCGATCTTCTCATGATTCATTCCATCTGTTTAAAAATACTTACATATGTAAGTACATATGTATATTATTGTAATTTCATTACAATAATCTTAGTGAAAGTACATTACTAAAGGGTGTTTTTCTAAGACCGAAAGAACTTGAAATTGTAAAAAATAACACAAAAAAATAAATTTTATTCAAAAAAATTTTTTATTCGAAAGATCAATACATGGTTACCCCTCCTGGTAACCCTAGGATCATGAAATTTATACGGTTGATGGATATGGACCAGAAACTTATAGTGTCCAAATTTCTGTTCAATAAGTCGAAAAACAAAACACTTTTTCTAATAAGAACATAAATTTAAAAGGGGGTTTGTATGGGAGGTGCTCCCCTAGTGGTCCGATTCGGCTGATTCACGAACTTGATCGGCGTTTGGTAAAAACAAATCTATGTACAACATTTCAGCTCTCTAGCTCAAAAACTGAAGGACTAGGAGTGCGAACAGACGGACAGACGGACCGACGGACAGACGGACATATATATACTTTATGTAGTCTGCGATGTCTCCTTCTGGGTGTTACAAATTTCATGACAATCTTATAATAATATTCACTAACGTGAAGAATATAATTATTTCGGGCATATGGCCACCGCGACTGTTCTTGACGAAGCGCATTCTGGACGTCCAATTTTGCGCCACTTTTTCGAGCACTGCTGGTCGTATGTCACGAATAACACGAACAATGTTGGCCTCCAAAGCGTCAATTGTTGCTGGTTTATCAGCATAAGCCAGTGACTTCATGTAGCCCCACAGAAAATAATCGAAAGGTGTCAAATCGCACGACCTTGGAGGCCATTTGACCGGTCTATTTCTCGAAATTAACTTATCGCCTAATTTTGATTTCAATAAGTCAATGGTTGCGGTCGTCCATATTTTCAGATCATGGTGCGGTAACGCGAGCTCCGGCCTCATTTCAGGTCCAATGCCATCAGCGTATAAACCGCACCAAACGGCGCATTTTTCTGGATGTAATAGAGTCTATAGGGTCTCTTGTGGATTGGTGTTACTCCATATGCGGCAATTTGCTTATTAGCAAACCCGTTAAGCCAAAAATTAGCCGCATCGCTGAATACAATTTGACGATAAAACAACGGGTCAGTTGCCAACTGTTCTAGAGCCCAATTGGACGTCCAGAATACGCTTCGTCAAGAAGAGACGCGGTGGCCATATGTCCGAAATCATTTTTATATGTTAATGCCATGTATTTCGAATAAAAAAAAAAATTTTGAATAAAATTTAATTTTTTGTATTATTTTTTACAATTTCAAGTTCTATCGGGTTTAAAAAAACACCCTTTATATAGTGAGCTTATACATATGTACATATATCTACTATATATTATGTACATATTGTAATGCTAATTGTATTCTAACAGATCTATTGAATGCAGGGTTCAGGTAGAAAAAATACTAGTAGTATAAGTATAATGATTATTGTCAATTATTGTAAATCAAGTAACAAAGCAAAATAAACTTCCAGGAACTGAAGATAGAACTGAACAGTATTAACATTATTTTGTATGATTCCGGGACAAAACTTCTCTCTCCCTCTTAATGAGCATTAATTTTATTATATGAACACAAGTCAGGTAAAATATTATTGCTATATGAATCCAGGTATTGCACATAAGTAGAACTGAATTGAATTGAACTGCTTAAGTCGAATGATTTCAAGACAAAGATATGAAATATTGGAAGGTACCTTCAGGAACTGCAGATAGAACTGAACAGTATTAAATTGACAAAACATCTCTCTCTCTCTCTCTCTTAATAAACATTCATTTTATTATGTGAACACAAAGTCAGGTAAAATTTTATTGCTATAAGAAATCATAAGAATCCAGGTATTGCACATAAATAGTAGAATTGAACTACTTATGTCGAATGATTTCGAGACAAAGATCCTTCCACTAATAGACCCATTATTGTATTGAATATAAAAGTTTATACATATCAAATACAATACAAGACATATTCATTAAAAATATTACGTGTATATAAAAAAAAAAAAAAAAAAATAATTAATTATTCACACAACAGAATTTCTATCTACTAAACTACGAGTATCAAGAAAACAAATATTTAACCTAGAAAATATGAATAGATTATTTCAATGGAATTGATGATGGCTTATCAAAAACAACAACAACAACAACAACCTCTCAACAAAATCTTATCAATATTTTGTAATACTATGAATAGAATCGAGAGCAAGAACTTGAAAAACAAAATCAGAAAAAAGAAATACACACATTCAATTTTGGTCTCATTAAAGCTTTTTATTGAATAGAGTACTACTACTAATACTTTCTACGGATATATAAGTATTCACGTATGTATAGAGAAATGTATTGCCATCCATATGCAGGTATGTATACATAAAATCATGTTCATCCATCCATAGGCAGGCGCTTCGTCATTATGATTGAAACAATTCCCATGATATTGTATTTTTTACACATGTAGGTGCTTGAGGAAACAATCCCAAAATACATAAATACATATAGATAGTACGCTTCTGAAGGTGATAGTTTCCAATCTTTTGCATTTTAAATTTATAGATTACTTAGCTCAAGTAGTATTAGATTATACTTAGACCAATCAGCTAACTTTTGATGTCCTTTGTATTATAGATTCCATCAACAATTAAACAAATGGTCTAGCTGGTAACTCCAGTATGTAGTTCCCATCGACTCGTTTCAAAAAATCATATATTAAGGATGCAGCGAGCGTGATTTCAACCGGAGTTCGAACCTCATCTTCTGTAGACTCTGTGAACTCTGCAACAAATCCAACGATTTGTTCGCTTGAAAGTGGCTGTTGCATGGTATAAAATGCTTGAAGAATTTCATCGCTATATTGATATTTCATTATTTTTGTAAAGTATTTCAAAAGAAATCGACGGGAACTATATGCTATAGTAAAAATTTTTGTAAAAATTATCTAAAAATCCAAATATTATCTGAAGTCTCATTCATAGCTTCCTTAACCTGGACTAATGAATTAGATTGGAGATATAATATGATTAACATTATCTGAAAATTTTCTTTAGAGATACATAGATCTGAATTTTCTGTTAGTTCTTAGTTATGGTTGCCTAGATATCGGAATCTAATCAAAATTAGACCATCACATTGGCATAGCTAATTGCTCTGCTGTTTCTTCCTTTTCATTGCTCATTGAGACTTCTTTCATAGTGTGAAATTCCATACAAAGTAGTCTGAGATTATTCGGATATCTTTCCGAATTAGCCCTAATACCTCTTCAATTCTTTTGCGAGAGCTACTCGTATAGGTAAAACCCCATTACTCTTTCTTAGAACAATCAATAAGGCAGCGAACAGAGTATGGACTAAAAAGACAAAGATATCATATATCAAATGACTATGTTATAATAAGTTCTACGAGAACGTAAGTTGTAAATCCTAAATGAACAATTGAAGAAATCAAGTAATGGATATAGAAACAGATATAATAAAGTATACAACATATTTCATTGACATTTTTACGAATTAATTTTCTTTTATTTTTCAAAATTCATTAACAAGAAAACAACATTGAATGGAGAAAAACAAAAAGCAAGAAAAGCAACAAATTTGTTTAGTAGGCATATGGCATTGATTGCACAATCCTTCGTATAAAGATATCGTGGGCCTCGGAATATTGTTGCTGTTGTTGTTGTGGATCCATCGGATTTGCCTCTCCAATATATAATGTTCCCATGTTATCTATTGTTGAACCGGGCATTTGTTGAGCTGACAGTGGGGTTGGATGGGGATATTGATGTGGATATGGAGATGGATATTGGATTGGATATTGGGATGGATATTGGAATGGATATTGGCTTGGGTTGGAATAGGGATATGGCACTGAAATTGGTGGGAAGTACGGTGGGTAATTATTCATGTATGGATAATGCGGTGGATGGTAAATTGGCCCATGGTATATTGGAGGTCGATAATTAAACCATGGCCACGTATATCCGTGGCCCGGATGCGGATGAGTTGGGGGACAGTTGGTTGGATAAGTTGGCCTACTTGTAGTAGTATACGGGCTTGTTGTTGTTCCAATAGTAGGCGTATAAGGGGATCCTGTAATTGTAGAAGGACTCGTTGATGAATATATAGGACTTGTTGTTGTTGAACCGTAAGGTGGATGTGTTGTTGGAGTGCTTGGAGTGCTTGTAGTACTTGTAGTACTTGTAGTGCTTGTAGGACTTGTAGTGCTTGGAGTGCTTGGAGTACTTGTAGTTTCGCTGGATGTAGAACTTACTTCATCAGTTGTTGATGAGGAAACTAATGTTGTTGGTTCTTTAGTCGTTGTTGAAGCCACCTCAGTTGTTTCTTGAGTTGTGGTAGTGTCTACTAATGTTGTATTTGTGTCAGTATTTGTGGTACTTGTAGATTCTACTGAAGTACTTGTGTTCTCTATAGTAGTACTTGTCGATTCGTCAGAAGTGCTTGTGTTATCTATTGTTGTACTTGTAGAATCCGAGGTAGTGATTGTGGATTCCGCTGTTGTACTCGTGGACTCTTCAGTCGTACTTGTGGACTCTTCAGTCGTACTTGTTGACTCTTCAGTCGTACTGGTAGACTCTGCAGTCGTACTTGAGGACTCCTCAGTCGTACTGGTGGAGCTCTTCAGTCCGTACTTGTGGACTCCTCAGTCGTGCTGGTAGACTCCTCAGTCGTACTGGTGGACTCTTCAGTCGTACTTGTGGACTCTTCATTCGTACTTGTGGACTCCTCAGTCGTACTGGTGGACTCTTCAGTCGTACTTGTGGACTCCTCAGTCGTGCTGGTAGACTCCTCAGTCGTGCTGGTCGACTCCTCAGTCGTGCTGGTAGACTCCTCAGTCGTGCTGGTGGACTCTTCAGTCGTACTTGTGGATTCCTCAGTCGTGCTAGTGGACTCTTCAGTCGTACTTGTGGACTCTTCAGTCGTACTTGAGGACCCTTCAGTCGTACTTGTTGACTCTTCAGTCGTACTTGTGGACTCTTCAGTAGTGCTAGTGGACTCTTCAGTCGTACTCGTGGACTCTTCAGTTGTACTTGAGGACCCATCAGTTGTACTGGTGGACTCCTCAGTCGTGCTGGTGGACTCCTCAGTCGTACTGGTGGACTCCTCAGTCGTACTGGTGGACTCCTCAGTCGTGCTGGTGGACTCCTCAGTCGTGCTGGTAGACTCCTCAGTCGTACTGGTGGACTCTTCAGTCGTGCTTGTGGACTCTTCAGTCGTACTTGTGGACTCCTCAGTCGTGCTGGTGGACTCCTCAGTCGTGCTGGTGGACTCCTCAGTCGTGCTGGTGGACTCTTCAGTCGTACTTGAGGACCCATCAGTCGTACTGGTGGACTCTTCAGTCGTACTTGTGGACTCCTCAGTCGTACTGGTGGACTCCTCAGTCGTACTTGTGGATTCCTCCGTCGTACTTGTTGACTCTTCAGTCGTACTTGTGGACTCCTCAGTCGTGCTGGTGGACTCTTCAGTCGTACTGGTGGACTCTTCAGTCGTACTTGTGGATTCCTCCGTCGTACTTGTTGACTCTTCAGTCGTACTTGTGGACTCCTCAGTCGTGCTGGTGGACTCTTCAGTCGTACTGGTGGACTCTTCAGTCGTACTTGACGACTCCTCAGTCGTGCTGGTGGACTCCTCAGTCGTGCTGGTAGACTCCTCAGTCGTGCTGGTGGACTCTTCAGTCGTACTTGAGGACCCATCAGTCGTACTGGTGGACTCTTCAGTCGTACTTGTGGATTCCTCAGTCGTGCTAGTGGACTCTTCAGTCGTACTTGTGGACTCTTCAGTAGTGCTAGTGGACTCTTCAGTCGTACTCGTGGACTCTTCGGTTGTACTTGAGGACCCATCAGTTGTACTAGTGGACTCCTCAGTCGTGCTGGTGGACTCCTCAGTCGTGCTGGTAGACTCCTCAGTCGTACTGGTGGACTCTTCAGTCGTACTTGTGGACTCCTCAGTCGTGCTGGTAGACTCCTCAGTCGTGCTGGTGGACTCTTCAGTCGTACTTGTGGATTCCTGCGTCGTACTTGTTGACTCTTCAGTCGTACTTGTGGACTCTTCAGTCGTACTTGAGGACCCTTCAGTCGTACTGGTGGACTCTTCAGTCGTACTTGTGGACTCCTCAGTCGTACTGGTGGACTCCTCAGTCGTACTTGTGGATTCCTCCGTCGTACTTGTTGACTCTTCAGTCGTACTTGTGGACTCTTCAGTCGTACTTGAGGATCCTTCAGTCGTACTGGTGGACTCTTCAGTTGTACTTGTGGACTCCTCAGTCGTGCTGGTAGACTCCTCAGTCGTGCTGGTGGACTCTTCAGTCGTACTTGTGGATTCCTCCGTCGTACTTGTTGACTCTTCAGTCGTACTTGTGGATTCTTCAGTCGTACTTGAGGACCCTTCAGTCGTACTTGTTGACTCTTCAGTCGTACTTGTGGACTCCTCAGTCGTGCTGGTAGACTCCTCAGTCGTGCTGGTGGACTCTTCAGTCGTAGTTGAGGACCCATCAGTCGTACTAGTGGACTCTTCAGTCGTACTTGTGGATTCCTCAGTCGAGCTAGTGGACTCTTCAGTCGTACTTGTGGACTCTTCAGTCGTACTTGCGGACCCTTCAGTCGTGCTAGTGGACTCTTCAGTCGTACTAGTGGACTCTTCAGTCGTACTCGTGGACTCTTCAGTCGTACTTGATGACTCTTCAGTCGTGCTGGTAGACTCCTCAGTTGTACTTGTTGACTCTTCAGTAGTACTAGTCGACTCTTCAGTTGTACTAGTGGACTCTTCAGTCGTGCTGGTAGACTCCTCAGTCGTGCTGGTGGACTCTTCAGTCGTACTGGTAGACTCCTCAGTCGTGCTGGTGGACTCTTCAGTCGTACTTGACGACCCATCAGTCGTACTGGTAGACTCTTCAGTCGTACTTGTGGACTCTTCAGTCGTACTGGTAGACTCCTCAGTCGTGCTGGTGGACTCTTCAGTCGTACTTGAGGACCCATCAGTCGTACTGGTGGACTCTTCAGTCGTACTTGTGGAATCTTCAGTTGTGCTGGTAGACTCCTCAGTCGTGCTGGTGGACTCTTCAGTCGTGCTGGTAGACTCCTCAGTCGTGCTGGTGGACTCTTCAGTCGTACTGGTAGACTCCTCAGTCGTGCTGGTGGACTCTTCAGTCGTACTGGTGGACTCTTCAGTCGTACTTGTGGACTCCTCAGTCGTGCTAGTGGACTCTTCAGTAGTGCTAGTAGACGCTACAGTCGTGCTAGTGGATTCTTCAGTCGTACTTGTTGATCCTTCAGTCGTACTTGTTGATCCTTCAGTCGTGCTAGTGGACCCTTCTGTCGTACTTGTTGATTCTTCAGTCGTGCTGGTGGACCCTTCTGTCGTACTTGTTGACTCTTCAGTCGTGCTAGTGGACCCTTCAGTCGTGCTAGTGGACTCTTCAGTCGTACTTGTGGACTCTTCAGTAGTGCTAGTAGACGCTACAGTCGTGCTAGTGGATTCTTCAGTCGTACTTGTTGATCCTTCAGTCGTACTTGTTGATCCTTCAGTCGTGCTAGTGGACCCTTCTGTCGTACTTGTTGATTCTTCAGTCGTGCTAGTGGACCCTTCTGTCGTACTTGTTGATTCTTCAGTCGTGCTAGTGGACCCTTCTGTCGTGCTAGTGGACTCTTCAGTCGTACTTGTGGATTCTTCTGTGGTACTAGATGACCCTTCAGTCGTACTTGTTGACTCTTCAGTAGTACTTGTGGATCCGTCAGTAGTGCTTGTGGATTCGTTAGTAGTGCTTGTGGCTTCGTCAGTAGTGCTTGTGGATTCGTCAGTAGTGCTTGTGGATTCTGTAGTCGAACTTGTGGGGTCGGTCTTACCTGTAGACATCATAGTAGTACTAGAGGACTCTTCATTAGTACTTGTTGACCCTTCAGTGGTACTTGTGGATTCAACAGTTGTGCTGGTAGACTCTTCAGTCGTACTTGTTGATTCTTCAGTCGTACTGGTGGACTCTTCAGTTGTACTTGTGGACTCCTCAGTCGTGCTGGTAGACTCCTCAGTCGTGCTGGTGGACTCTTCAGTCGTACTTGTTGATTCTTCAGTCGTGCTAGTGGACTCTTCACTCGTGCTAGAGGACTCTTCAGTCGTACTGGTGGACTCTTCAGTCGTGCTAGTAGACTCTTCAGTCGTACTGGTGGACTCTTCAGTCGTGCTAGAGGACTCTTCAGTCGTACTGGTAGACTCCTCAGTCGTGCTGGTGGACTCTTCAGTCGTACTTGAGGACCCATCAGTCGTACTGGTGGACTCTTCAGTCGTACTAGTGGACTCTTCAGTCGTGCTTGTTGATTCATCAGTAGTGCTTGTTGATTCATCAGTAGTGCTTGTAGATTCACCTGATGTTGTTGAATCTTCTGAAGATGTGCTTGAGTCAGTCGGTTCTGGTGTTGTTGTTGTTGTGGTTGTGGTTGTGGTTGTGGTTGTGGTTGTGGTTACTGGATAAACCTGGGTTGTTGTTGTTGGGGTGGTGTTTGTCGATGGATATGTAGGAGAAGTGGAAGATGACGATGGATATGTTGGATAAGTGGGATATGTTGGTCTTGATGTTCTTGTAGTTGGTCGTGTTGGATAAGTGTGGCACGGAGTTGTCATAGGACGTGGAGTTGTTGGCCTTTCACCACCAGGATAGTGGTATCCAAAAGATCTCAAGAAAGATTTATCGCCTTCATCAAGCACCGGTTCTTCATCGGTATTTGGCTCATATAATTGAACATATGCATTAGGAGTTTCTGCATTAGCAGCTTGAGCAATTGGAGCTTGTGCAATTGGACTTTGTCCATTGATAGTTTGTATCCATTGTCCATTATAATAATGATAATTATTATATGTATAGGATTGTCTATATTGTGGAGCGTAGTAATATGGTTGTGCACTTGATGTACCGTATTTACCGCATTCGCCCTGATGAATTATTTGCCAAGCTGTTGAACTATGTTAAGTAAAAAAAAAACTAATACAAAATTTATTAATTAAGTTATACCTTCATTATGCTGGCAGTTTCTTTGACGCATGAAGCATTCATTGGAAAATGTCTGTTCGTCATGGGTGTAAATCGCGCACACTGGTGTATATAGTGTGGTACATAAAGGGCAGTTTCTTGGATCCGATCCCGATGGTGGAAATGGAATAATGGGGCCCGTAGATGGTGGTAGCGATCCCCCCATTTCACAGTCACGAATATTAAGTAATTGCCATTCTATTTGGCATTTAGCATAAATAATTTCAATTTCAATTTTAATATTATTTCATAGAATCTGAATATTTACCTTGTTTACTATTACATATCTCTTGATTTAGTTCACATTGATTCCCGAATTTTCTTCTCAATTGATAATTCCCAATTGGTGCTGCACAGACAGGTGCAAATTCTTCAGTACATACAATTTGATCACAGCTCGTATAACAGTAAGAAAGATGTACTTTTTGTAACTCTAAGAAATTTTATGTTAATTTAGCACTTTCTATCAAATAGTTAATATTAGAATATCTAAATAAAATGCTTACCTAGTTGTAATGAAAATAATGCCCTCAGATTGAATGCTCTATAACGACAATCGTTCTCAAAGTAAAAGAAAGTATAGCCATTTGTTCCGCATACAGGCAAACCACCTGTTTGACAAATCGGGGCACCATTATGATTCAGATATATATATTCATTCTGAACAGGAAGTGTATCAAGGGCTTCCGTTTTAGCTGTATTCAATCCAAGTGCCACTAGCCAACTGATCAAATGTAGTAGCAACATTATATTGCTTTACGATCCACGTTCCAATTCAGAACTGTTGTGATTTCGGAATCGTACCTTCTATTTTATATTTCGTTAACAACTGCAACGAAATTGCAAATTGCAATAATTTCGCCAAAACTTACAGCACAGACACTTGGGTCAGGTCGTTCGCTTACGATTTATGCAACAGCGTGCCCAAGCGCCTTAGTTTATCGTCATTTCATAGTGAATTTGTTCGCTCGATTCTCTTGTTACGTGTCTTTGTAACAGTTTTTCGAAATTCATATATATTAAATGTGGTTGATAAGAAGTTAAATTTAAATTGTATTCATTGTACCACTACTAAAAATACAACAATACAATATACTTTTTAATACATACATATATCATACATAATTGTACGCAATATTAAAATTCTAGGTCAATTTTCTTTTACGTAGTTTTATATACTTATGTATGTATGTACATATGTACATCGGTACATGGGTATTACCATTTGTCAATCAGTAAGTGAAGCACAAAAATGCATTTCTCGACATTAATCTATCTTATTTATTACGTGTATTAATGCATTGCAACTAACAATTTCAATTAATGAATGAGTAATTTTTTACTTAACACTTACGCAATGAATTACGTATGTAAATACATACATACGTACGTATGTAGGTAATAAATTACTTAACCTACTATTATGTATTATATACATATATGTATATATATATTATTATATTTTCACATATATACACGTATATACTAAAACAAAGTGTGAAGGTAAGTTAAGTGGTGTGGTGGGGAGGGGAGGGACAAGGTCACATACATAGTAGATATGAATTTATGTATATCGATTAAGCCTATTTATTGGTTTTCTTGGAAACTATAAAAACTCAAACACAAAGATTTCTTTTGTTACTTTCCAACTTCAAGTTTACTTGTCTGAAGACTCTTTTACAATATTTCCATTATATTCATCCATCATGCTCTCCGCCATGCACACAGCAGTGATGCCATTTTAGCCTTTTTCCGGACAGATCTGTCCTTTTTTTAACTGACCTATCCGGAGAAAAATGCCAAACATCCCCTATCCGGAAATCTATCCTTTTTTAGTTTTAATTTAAATATTTAAATTTTTTTTTTTTTAATTCTGTGAATATGCTAAAATTACGCAAATAATTGAAATAGTCGACATATTACGGGTTGTGCTTATCACTATCATTATAACTTTAACATTGAAACTGCTAAGTTTTTTGGCCGAGACTATTGACTATAAGGACTCAGCAGGGAACAAATAATTTTTAAATCTAGCAACATTTACCCTGAATTTGTTGTCGTTGCCGAATATTTACAACAATTCACTTGTAAAACCCAAAAAAATTTTTTTTTACTCAACTCCGCAGAGGACGTCCCGCTTTGACAAAAAAATTATAAATGGTCACATTAGGTTTGATTCAAAGAAAAATTATAGCAAGTTTTTATTGTGGGTTTCTAAAGGAAAATAGAGTTTTTCATATCCTCCAATCCTTCCTATCTCTTCCCCTGAACTGAACACCTTTGTCGCTATTGCTCATATTATTAACTAAATTATAATTTATAATTATAATCTTAGTTTTACAAAAAAAAAAAATAATAATCACTTTCACAGACATGATTGGCACTAATTCCTCCTATAGTAGTGCCGCAGAAGAAGAGGATTATGACCTCATAAATGAGGCAATAAAGCTTATCTAATTTATAAAAATAAATTTATAACTTTAAAATTACTAAAAATAAAAATAATAAGGCAATAAATTTTGTCCTGTTTTCTGGCTTTTTTAAATATTTTTTGTCCCATTTTTCCCGGTTTTTTGAGATCGATCTGTCCAATATCCAATCTGTGAAATGTATTATCCAATATTCTTACAAAATTATATTCTGCCACACAAATCCTACTAGACTCAAGTGAGTATAACTGCCGATTCAGTTGCTCAACATACTTTTCCTTTAGTTTTTCATAGTTTTTCGTTAGGCCTTCGATTATTTTAATTTTATTTATTGAATAACGAACTAATTCAAATCGAATTTGATCTAATAATTCGTATTGATTTAACATTTCTTTCTGTTTTCCCTGCTGAGTATTATATTGTTGTTATATTTTGAGCTGCGACGTAATCAACTTGTCCATCTCCTTTTGTAATGCAATATTTTCACGAATCAAACGTCGTGTGTAGCCAGCATTACGTATTTCACTGGAACGAGTAAAGTCCTCCGAAACTTGCAATAACTTTTCTTCAATATTTTTCTTCAGTGTATCCTTTTCCAGGACGACACGCTGATCCATATTATAGAGAAGATCTCTATGTTGTTATGTTGTCTTGCCTTTTCTATCATTTCCGATGCCTGTTCATCAAATCTCGCCAACAATCTATCACGTTGTATACGAAGCTCTTCGAGCGAATTAAGTTTGCCATTTAAGAGTTTAATCTCTGACGTCAATTGATCATACATGGACTTATATTTGTGCTCCAGTTCAGTTATTTTCTCTAATTGAACACGATTCTCCTCTTCACGTACCTTTGAAATTTCTACGAGACGCTCCTCCAGTTCTACAATCGTATTGTTAAGATCGGTTAAAGTACGTTCCAAATGTGCCGCTATATCTGTACGATCATATTCGAGTTCTCTTAACTTCTCGGTTACCGTGACATTTTTTTCATCCAAATTTGCTATATATGCCCGTAGACGTGACAACTTTTGATTCAAATCGGTTATGGTTAACTCATAAAATGATCGATCGACTTGTTAGTTTCTTTTTCCTTCTTACTAACCCTTTTCTTAGGCGGCATTTTAAAGTATATTTAAATGCAATTGACATCCGTTAGAACTACCGACTGTCAGAGAAAGCTATATAAGAAATTTCTTAAGAAATTTACATAAAGTGAACCGATTGTAAATGAAATTGATATTAAAAATCATCTATTCACAACTACATTGGCTTATCATGCAAATAAGCTTCAATTCAATCTATGTGAAAGCCCCAAAACATCGAACCAGGGATCAATTTAAATATCTGATATCTGTAATGTTGTTACATTATTGTTGATGTCTATCTGAGATCAATCTGACATTCCTCTTATTTCATCGTTAATAGGAATGCGATTGTCAGATAGTAAATTTGAGATTTTCATAATTGATCATATGTCAAGAAGCTTTTACTATACTACGCAGGGTCAGAGACTAATCTTTGGTTCTTGCAGTATCTCAATATTGGAGTTACTTGCCTTGCCTTGTCTTGCCTTTTGTTCAACGTGAACTCTTGTTATGGAGACTTAATATCACAACGATTAATAAACGTCAATCAATATTCCCTTGGATATATGTACATATATCCGCTGGTATCAAATTTGATCAGGATTTGATTCCTATCTTAAACCTTTTCCTACTCTATGGGTTATATAACGCAACTTCACATCGAATACATACTCTATTCGCATTTGGGTAATAACCACAGCCAACTACGTTACTCTCTTCAAAGGGCCTACCCCGCTAGTCATGACGAAAACATTATCCGTGGCCACCTGACCACCCGTGGTACCAGAAAATCACATCTGGTTAGACTTCGTAATACCAATTTAAACTGCAAAACAACTCAGTGTTGAGTTGGTATCCCAAAATTTAAACATAAGTTTCTGAAATAGAATACAGATATCACAGTATACACTATATTCTTGGATAAATCTATTTCATTGTTATGAGCAAGGTCTATTCTTACCTCTTCCGCCAAACTGGCAGCATTTCTAGGAACAAAGATAGGGCAAGCACTGTCTCAAAAATGCTATACATGCTCAACTCATTCAATTTCCTAACGATGGCATTCCAAACTGTCATTTAGGTTCCTTGAATGCAAAGAACTATTGAGGATTTGAGTTAACTGGAATCCAAGCTAGAGGTTAAAACCAAAGTCTGGTCGCCTGCCAACAAATGTTACATCTTGAATGAATCATCCTCCAAGCAGTCACTACATCTTTCTAGTTACTATTTTGAGCTGCATCTGTTTTGTTTTAATGTGGATAGGTCTGGTCTATCAAATAAGCCTCCAATGTTACTGGGAGAAAGTTTCCTTGCTTTAAGTGTGAAAATTGTTTGAGTTATTTTCCATTGATTCAGCCATTTTTTCAACCATGCAAAGATATTCTTGCAAGTCCTGTGATGCTGTGAAATGTTGTTGGTTGCCATTGTTTTTAGGTCATCTGCATTTTGTTGCAACCTCAACTCATTATTATCTATTGGCATATTATAGCAGTAAATATTATATATATATATACAGTCCTATGGTTCCTCGTGGGAGCAAAGGGCAATAACAAGGTTCCTCCATTCTGTTCTGTCTTGCGCCAATCTCTTGATTTCACTCGAAGTCTTGTTTGTTTTCCTTATGTCCAGGTCCAAGTTTCTTCTCCAGGACAGTGCGGTCCTGCCTCTAAGCCTGCTGCCTTGCGGATTCCAGTCGATTGCGATTCTGGTGATGTCATTTGGATCTCTCCTTAACACGTGTCGGAGCCAGCCCCATTTCCTCTTCAAGATCTCTATGCGTAATGGCGCTTGGTGATTACGGGTCCACAATTCTCTATTAGAAATGGTGACAGGCAAGAAAACTCTCAAAATTTGTCTGAGGCAACGATTTACGAACACTTGCAGCTTTTGGAAATCTAAGGCAACCAAATTCCAGGTTTCATAGCCATATAAAAGGGTAGACTTGATGTTGGAGTTGAATAATTTTATTTTCGTACGCCGTGTGATGAATGACAAACTCCATACGGGTTTAAATAAAATATTGCAACTAACAATATTGGTAAATAAATAACCTCTCCAACAACCACCATCTACAAAAATCATGATTAAAATTTCATGAACGATTATGTCTTCATTCCAGAATCACCCGACAACAAATGGGCCCAAAGTCTGATCATGTCAGACGCACGCCTGCTACAAAAAAACATACATTTTTCTTTATTGTATTTCTTGAAAATATATCTATATTCTTTATTAATTCTAACAACTAGTATATAATATATTATAAGATGTCTCAGGTTTATGTTTATGGTACACAACCTTGCAAGATATTAGTAACTTCCTTATTACAATATCAACATCACTACTCTTAAAGGGAGTAGTAGTAAAAAGAGAGAAAACTAATAAATATTATTTTATGTATATAGAATTATTATAAAAAAATGTTAATATTTTTCTTAAGATTAAGATTACTTTAAATTACAATATATAGCAACATTGTAGCAATAATAAAAAATATGATAAAATTAAATGATATAAAATTAAATGAAATGAGAAGTGCAGATCTAACGAAGATTGCATATCGAACGACAACAAACAATATGTCGACAATATACACATGACGCGTACATATAATAAAACAATCATCATATCGATTTAAAATTTAATTTAAGTTTAATTTGCAAATATCTTTTGAATTTTTATATACAAACAAACAACAAAAGGGAAAGAAAGTAGTTGGGTCTTAATATTCGAACAACAAATTTAAATTAAGCATTAAAAATCACAACAAGAAAAACCTAAGATGTTTTCATCATCATCATCATCATTATCATCATCATAAAATCATAAGTTCATTTTTCATTCACCAATTAATTCAGCATATTATTCTACATAAGAATTTGTATATTTTATGATTTTAAAATTAATAAGTTGCTATTGCAAATTTCCAATTAAACTCAGACATTGATTGACTAAACATATTAAATTGTAGTATATATTTTATTTATCTATTTTGTTCATTTAAAACTTTTTCATCAAAACTATTGTCTGAAGAATTTTTGGAAATACAGAAATGTCACTTGGAATATTATGTTGATAATGATGATGATAATGATGATGATGATGATTTTTTATTGATTAACTAAATTTCTATTTATTTAGATTTAGAGAAAAATTCAAGTAAAATAATTTGCAAAATATAGTTTGTTTATAGTTTATGATGGACAACTTAAAAAAAATATATATAGGAAAGCGTTGGCTCCTTATTAACAAAGTTCTTATTACAATTTTAGATATCTGCAAATCATTATAACATTTTATATATACTATATATTTCTTATAATCCTTGATGCCAACAGCGAACAACAACGATCTCATCTCATCTCATTTCATCTCATCTCACTCTCTTAAAGGGTTTCTTGCATGCACTGACTGAGTCTAGTTTAATTATTTGTTACAAACTTAAGCACAAACTTATACTTAACCTACTAATGTACATGGCTTGAAAAAAAAGGAAAACTTAAATGTAATTCGATACTTATACTGAAGTGTAGTGCGCTTTGCAATGAACTGAAAGAGAAATGACAAAAAAAAAAAAAAAAAACACAAAATTAATTAGGAGGATAGAAGAAACAAAAATCATTAAAACATATTCATTAATAATTAAAATTAATTAAACTAAACGAAACTAAACTAAACTAAATATTATAAAATATTAGTAAATAAATAGTAATTATATTACCCTGTTTATGCGATAGCTAAGTCGATCTTTCTTCGTTCGATTTAAATAAGAACGCATGCATAAACAATCACTTTTATAATGTGATTTTAGCACACTAAGCGATGAAACGAAGGGCGTCGCATTTTTAATGCGATGTGTAATTTGTTAAGTCGAAATAAAATGTCGCATAAACACTTAGCACTTTTAGTGCGCGTTAAAATCAGCTGTTCCCAAAATGTTGTTTCGTACGCGACGTAGCCATGTGGTATAATTAAATTGCTTTTTTCTTTCCTTTTCTTTTCTTTAATGTTTTTGTGAACTATATACTGAAAAATCATTTGTAAAACATTATTAAAAATCAAGATATCCAAAATATGTACATTTATAATAAATTTTATTGCAATGCGTATTTAAAATAAAAATTATAGAACATTTTAGAGCGCAATTTTTTAGTAATCGAGTTTTAGTTTTTGAACTTATGTTTTATTTCAATTATTTTGTATTAATAATTTCTTATTAGGGAAAGTACCCATAACTACGTGACCCATTTTTTAAAAATTTTTAACCCCCTGGGTGACCACTCATAATATGTATAGTATATGGCAAGACCCCCTCCCTCCTCCTCTAATATTCATAAATATGGTTTTAAATCATTTTTTGTTAACCAACCAACCCAACAGCATCATAAAATAAAATGTTTAGTTCGTAACTTTATGTCTTCTAAAGGGCACCACATTTAATTTAATGTGACATCACATAGCCTATAACCAGCGGACGATGAAGACACTTCCAACGACACCTCATTTGTCAAATTATGATAATTTCTTTAGAAGATACGAAGGAACAAATGAACATCCCCACAAAACAAAATAATGTAAGAATTGAAATGATCAGAGAAAACTTGAAATAGCAAAAGGACAAATCAAATTTATGCTATTCATACTCATCGATTATCTAACATTTCAATGTACAGCGATATGCGGAAGATATCATTGTTCCCGGTCAGGGGAAAATTTAAAGAACTACTCCAAGATGCATTAACCACAATAATAAATTGGAGTATAGAATTAGGATTTAGTGTGAACCCAAAGAAGGCCAACATACTTAGTAATATTTACCAAAAAGAGAAGGGGTCCTCTAATACTAGGGAAAAGAAACCTTTCTCTATAGGCGTTACACTTGATGAGAAACTGTTTTGGAACAATCATTTACAATACACTAATAATAAGGCCAGAGGCTAACTACATGGACCAACAACAGACTTATGGGCTAAAATAAGGGACTGCAATGTCACAACAGCTATAAGGTCAACTCCAACAGCACCCTTTGAGACTCTATTAAACCTATTGCCAATCGACTTATTTATAAAGAAAGAGGCAATGCTATTTATGACAAAACTATTTCTAGAAAATTAATACGAGAGCTCCATCATGAGCATCCTGTGTCCGATTAAATATAACTTTTATCAAAATTTTCTTATAACATTTCCAGATAGAGCGGGCTGAGAAGAGACTCAAGCTCTTCCGTAATTCCCCCAAGTGTGGTATTCGTATGGCTCTAAAACGGACTCTGGTGTTGGAACAGCAGTTTATGGGAAACATTTATTCAGTAGAACTCAGTTTTCTAAGCTGAAACCCATGAAATTGATCTATGCCTTAGAGAGGAATTAGAGTGTGTCACTCTGACAGCACTCAAGCACTCAACGCCTTCGAATTCAAATCAAAGATAGTCTGGGATTGCTTAATTTTACTAAATCTAATCTGAATACCTGGTTATAGTGGGTATCTTGGGAATGTAGAGGGGGATGAACTCACCAGGAAAGGAGCTGCAAATGTAACTGATAAAACTCGAAAGACAATAGGGCAGCAAAAACCTTCATGTCATCTAGATCTAGCAAAAGAATTCAAGAAATACTGGGTTTAACACGGAGAGGTATTTGTACAGTTTCAGGTTTTTTTTTTTTTTTTTTTTTTTTTTACCGGTACATTGCAGAGTTATGAAGCATCTAAATAATATGCGGACCAGTCGAAATGATCAATGCAGGCTATGTAATGAAGAGGAGAAATCAACAGAACATTTAGTTTGCCACAGTGAGGGCTTAACATGTATCAGATTTCACTACTTAGGTAGCCAAATTAAATTGCAGACATGCATCCAAAGAAAGTCTTGGAATTTTTGATGAATAAGAGAATTTTATCATTGATTCGACTCAAGGTTATGGTATGATTCGCTATCACACCACACACACACACACACACACTGTCATTGTTAACGAATTCAACTGGAATAGATCATTAACATCACATGCGATGATTTCATTTCAAATATTGTAATTTGAGTACAAATAAAATCATCAAACAAACTCAGTAACTCAGAAAATATTCTGCGAGTAGAACAAATGTTTGTTTCTGTGGGTGGCATGGGTGACAGAGTATCCCCTAGTGGACAACAAAATTTGATAAGAGGCCAATTGTAGCAGCTCACACTCCCAGAAATGAATGAAAAAGTTCACGATTTTATAGCAAATAAATGCAATGCTTTACTACAAATGATGGAAGAAGCTTTGAATATTAGCAGAGACAGAATTTAACTAATATCGCGATGATGACAACTACAATTTGTTGCACAATAATGCGCCAACACTGTGTGGCTTGAAACAATGTATATTTGTGTGTTAAACCACCTAATCGTAATTCATCTGAATTAGCCCCTTGTTGCACCATGCACCGTTTATATTAAGTTGATTATCATTTCAAATTCATAATAAAAATAATTGATTTAACTTGTAAAAGACTATTCAAATTGACATCACCAATCTCAGCTTTGAACTACGAGGGGCATGCAATAAGTAACCGAGATAAATCGCTTAAGATAAAAAACGATTTATTCAATCTATACAAAACTTTGGTTACTTTTCAACATGCTGCCCAGCAACATTTATACACTTGTCCCATCGTTCTTCTAATTTATGTATGCCTTTGGCATAAAATTCTTCGGTCTCGGACCTGATTATGAGTATGGACATATCCACCTGAAACTTTGGTTACGTATTTGTATGAATGATTGAGAACAATTCAATGAAAAACATATAAAAAAAAAAAGACTAACTTTGGCTATGACGAAGTTGTAATACTCTTCACGCCCCAGCTAGTGGTCCGAGGGTCTTGAAATTCATAAGGTTGGTGGCTATGGTTCAGACATTTATAGTGTCTAAATTTTAAGTCGATAGTACAAAAATCAAAAAAAAAAAATTCTAATAAGAACCTGAATATGGATCCAGGTTTGTATGGAGGGTATCCCCCTAGTAGTCCGAGGGTCTTGAAATTTGCATGGTTCGTGGATATGGGTCAGAATCTTATAATGTCCAAATTTGTTCTACTCATTTGTAAACGTTTGGACGGTTCCCGTACCTTTGATATCCACTGCAACTAAAAATCTAAACACTACGCATTGTTCTTCCGCTCGAGCGGACTCGCCATATTTAACTGAATACATTTAGAGTTATACTTACCAAATACTCTCGAACACCTGATGCTAACTTGACGCACTGAAATTATTGTATTGTTTAAACAACCCGTTTCTGAGCTATATTGATTTGTCTCGTTACTTATTGAATGGCCCTCGTATTTATTGTATGGTGACTATCATTTCCAGGAATCGGTGATCTTTGTTTTTGTCACACTATGTAATTGCATACGACAATAAACTGTGTATCACAAATTGATAATATCAATGTTTAGTAATAGACACCACCAACACCACCACACCACCACCACCACCACTTACCTATAAATTCCGATACTGGATCATTGTCGCCTTCTCCACGCATAGTACCAGTGATTTCCTCATTCTCGACCATAGGTAAAAATAATTGAACAAATTCTGGTGAATATGGATGTGTGATTGTCTCTAGGACCTCGGTGACGAAATAACGAATCAGTGAGATATCTGTATCCTCAATGGCACAGCATTTCTTTATGTATCTAAGAACAGGCACAACACAACCGCGTGTCAATAGATTGACCATGCGATCCAATATCATCTTTTTCATTTCCAATTGCACAAGAATCTCTAATTCATCTTGTTTTGATTCGAAGAGACGCGTCAGCAGATTCAGTATTTGTGTTTGCAATGTAGGATGCACAGCTGCCACTTCATCGAGGACAGCCAAATGTGTTGGGCAACTGTCGGTGGATAACTTAAAGTAGGAAGGCTCCATAACAACGTTCTCAATCCAACGTATGACACCAACTCCAACTACAGGATACCTGTAAATGTTTAACATGCAACAAGTGATAAATAAGTAATTTAATTATAATTATTTGTTAAATTGACATACTTAATGCAATTGTACAATGTTTGTAATTCAGCTATAAGTTCAGTGGAACCCTGATCCACATTACAAATGGCATGGACTTTTTCAATTGCTTGCACTGTACTCTTTAGCTCATCGACATTAAGCGTTCTCTCTGTCAATTGGCGCTTTTTCGCTGGTGTATCGATTACAGATGCCGCATAGGCTAAGAGGTAGATATACTTGGGTTTATGTTCTGAATTCATTTTTACACCTGCTCGGAAAAGCGTATCCACAAGTAATTCCAAGAACTGAGGATTGCGAATGAGATCAATAGGAGGTGGATCTGTTGCAGAGTAGTTTCGAAACAGAACTGATATATCAGCTGGGTTTAAGGTATTCCTGGTTAGCATAGAAGTTAAAGCTTGACAAGCTTGAGGATAGGCAGCAGATCCATTTAAGGCCATTGTTATAGGTGTCACATTCTGATTGCTGGAAAAAGTCAAATGGATTATTTGTATATTGTATATTGTTGTTTTGTTTGTTTGTTATTGTACGAACTCACTTTTGTAAAGCGTATTTGATTATTTCCTGAGAGAGTCGCTTCATATTGAAGCCGCCTCTTGGTTCCTGACTTAAAACTTGTATGAGCACTTGGGAATAGACATAAGTATGCTGACCGTGGCAAACCATGCGTGCACATTCCTGTATGGCACTGTTCGTGTCATCAGGATTATTAAGAAATTTGATTATGGAAGTCTTTAGTACACGTGAGAACACTTCAATTTGCTGGGCAGCAGTTGAAATCGATGTAATCTCACTTTGAAAGCCAGCGTCCGATATTAGTTTTATGGTAAAGTTTAACATTAAACAGTCCGGGTACTCTTCAGCTAATCTATAAATCAATGAGCGCCACGTATAATGGTCTATCATCTCAGTCAACCAATCGGGAGTTTCACCTTCCTCTGTGAATATTGTATCAGCTTTCTTGGGATCAAAAGATTTTAAAATCATCTCTTTCAAATGATTCTCGACCATTGCTTGCACTTCGGTAACCTTCACACCGGCCAAAATAAGCCATTCGGCCAGCAAATTGGCCATTTGTGCCACAGCTTTGTAATTCTCCGAAAGCATCGATATCACTTCTTCTGGTGAACCGCCCGACTGAAAATATCGCTTCAATTGGGTAAATATCCCGGGCTCCATAATGTAATCCGGTGTTAGGAATTTTTCAAGGCACTCCGTCACTATTTTCTGTGGATTGTCATCTGTGGGCATCTCCTAGTACAGAGCAAGTAAAGTTGTTTAAGTAAATAAGGCGGCAAATTTGCATACAATTGGTTAATCCACTTACTTCATTTTCCGCCGGCTTTGTACGCCCCTGCCAAACATCCTCAACATATTCGGCTTCCATTTTGTTGTGAAACGTATAATTTACACGCTAAAAACCAAACACTAGCCGAAATGAAAAAAAAAAATATCAACAACTCACAAATTTACCACACAAAATGCGAGCGACAATTAGGGATGTTTTGATTCAAGTAACTAGTACTTTTGTATTCGGTTATTTTGTGCAATACTTACTTGTTATTGAATAAGAAGTAGTTGATATCAATTGAATATAATACTTTGGTACCAAAAAAAAAAACATTTAATTGTTTCAAGTTTTCCTTATTTTTGTTTTTTTTTTTTATAAGTTTTGGGAAATTGAGAAAAGCTAGAAGATTTCTTTGAGTAATCTACTAAAAGACAAAAAATAATGTTGCCAATACATCAAATAACTCTTTTTATTTAATACAACAATATAACAATACAAATAGCTGAAGAACATAAGAGTAAGTCAAAAAATTAAAATGATCACAACAACAACATGCAAAAACAATAAAAGTGAATGTGTACAACAAGAATATCAAGGTCAACCATTGGGGGGAAAAGACAACAAAAGATAATATTTTTATTTTAACCACGAAGTTGTGTGAGACAGATGATAAGGTCTTTGAAGAAATATAGTTGCAATGCAACAATAACTTTCATTTTATGCTACAAATGGAATGGAACGCGAATTAGAAATGAGCCAAGATACCAAAGCATTTTTGCGTTGGATATCCATATGTATTTTCAATACGAATGATATGATGGAATGGAACACTTGATGCACACATTTATTAAAGAATATTATTCGTTGTCCTTTCTTAAATTGCTTTATAAACGTCTATATATATAAATATCTTATTCATAATTATATATTTATTCCACATTAAAAAAAATTAAACATTATTAATAATAAGAATTTAATAATTCATAGTGTTGTTAATATTATTATTTATGTAATTTGCAGCACTGCTGATTGCAGACGACGACGCCATTTTATTTGCTTCTCGTCTGCACAGAAGAAACGTTGACGCATATTTGCAGATTGATTATATTGTTTTCTTTTGATGTTGTTGTTGTTGATTATTTTTCTTTCTGGAAAAGTGAAAAACTGATACTGAAAGAAAATTACGAAAAATGTCTCAACGTTTTGCAACTGGCCAAGCGCCAGTGCAATCGCATTATCAGCCACCTCCACAAACATCAAATATTAGACCATATGCAGCCGGTGCAAGTTTTCCGGTAAGAATCATCCATCTAAAGTGCATAAAATTCATAATATTTAACGAAACAATATGTTTATTGTTGCTCATTAGCCTCGTGGATTTCCATTGCATCCAAACACAACACAGCCAGTACCATGTAACAATCCCCCAGCTGCACCGCCGTCTTTGCTGCAGCGCGCATCTCAACCCAATTTCCAAAGTGGTTTGCGTGGTAGCGGTGGCTCTGGTGGCGTAAGCAAACGTTCTACTGAATCACGTAACCAAAGCAACATTCAAGCAAAGAGTGCTGACTTTCCGTCGACAAAGAAAAAGAAGAAGTTAGCTGATAAAATTCTACCACAAAAAGTACGTGATTTGGTACCCGAATCACAGGCCTACATGGATTTATTAACGTTTGAGCGTAAACTTGATGCAACCATAATGCGTAAACGTCTTGATATACAGGAAGCTCTAAAGCGGCCAATGAAACAAAAGCGAAAACTACGCATATTCATTTCAAATACATTCTATCCAAGTAAAGAACCTTCAATAGACGGCGATGATGGTCAAGTTGCATCGTGGGAATTACGGGTGGAAGGTCGCTTGTTAGAAGATGGCAAAGGTGATCCTAATACAAAGATTAAACGTAAATTCTCTTCATTCTTTAAATCACTGGTTATTGAACTGGACAAGGAATTATATGGACCCGATAATCATCTTGTTGAATGGCACCGTACACATACCACACAGGAAACTGATGGCTTTCAAGTGAAGAGGCCTGGCGATCGTAATGTTCGTTGCACTATACTTTTGTTGTTGGATTATCAACCGCTACAATTTAAATTAGATCCTCGTTTGGCTCGTTTACTTGGTGTCCATACGCAGACACGTCCAGTCATTATATCGGCACTGTGGCAATATATTAAAACGCACAAGCTGCAAGATGCCCATGAACGTGAATATTTGAATTGTGACAAATATTTGGAGCAAATCTTTAGTTGTCAACGTATGAAATTTGCCGAAATACCACAGAGATTGAATCCACTATTGCATCCACCAGATCCGATTGTCATCAATCATTTCATTGAGAGTGGTGCTGAGAATAAACAGACGGCATGTTATGATATCGATGTTGAAGTTGATGATACTCTGAAGAATCAAATGAATAATTTCCTTATGAGTACCGCCAGTCAACAAGAGATTCAAGGTCTCGATGCAAAAATACATGAGACCGTTGAGACAATTAATCTAATGAAAACTAATCGTGAATTCCATTTATGTTTTGCCAAAAATCCGCAAACATTCATCAATCGTTGGATTACAAGTCAAGCAAGAGATCTTAAGGTAAATTCAATAGAACTATATATTTCTCTCTCTCTCTCTCTCTCTCTCTCTCTCTCTCTCTCTCTCTCTCTCTTACACTCTTTCTCTCTCTGTCTCTCTTGATGTTTATTGTTATTTAATATATATTTTTTTATTTACCTTTGACTTACAGAATATGGCTGAGGTTGTTGGAAATCCAGAAGAGGAACGACGTGCCGAATTTTATTATCAACCATGGACACACGAATCAGTCTCACGTTATTTCTTTACTAAAGTCAATCAGAAGCGTGCTGAACTCGAACAAGCTCTAGGAATACGCAACAATTAAACATTTACATATTTAAATAAATAATATATAGCCACATCTTTATATAAATTATTAATTTAAGCTTAAAGTTTTCACAAGTTGAAAGATACAACCAATCTAATTAGTATGTAGTAGGAAAACAGTAAGAAGGTAAGGTTTATGCTTTCTCATAATGATGTCTCTTGACAAAATATGAAAATATGAAATATATTCATCCTTCATACTTATTTAAATATATACATATATATGATAAGATATAAACATAAAATTAAATTAAATACAAAAATAAATCATTTGAATTGTATGTATGAATGTGAGCTTTGATTTTTTAATTTACTATTTTGAAACTAACTACATATTTGTCAAACAACACAAGTCTCAGTCATAAGCGATATGATGATGAATTGATATAGGAAAGTAGCCATGCATGTCACATATAGCATTTTGTGACCAACTCTCTATATCCTGTTCACGCATAACATGCCCAATGGCTCAGAATTACCGCTAGAGGATCCTCATGGTTTTATCATTGCCACGTTTGCAGATAATATGGTCATCCTTTCCAGAAACATATGCATTTATGAAGCCACGGACACCCTGCAACAATACCTGCATAAGTCTGCACAAGGCGATGGACAAAGAAATGTGCGAATGTGACGAAAGCCTTACGGCCGGATGTTTGTCTGGGAGTCTTTATTGGCAACCTGCTGGTGCAATACATGCATTCTGGATATAAATACCTGGGTGTGTATTTGTTGTATAGGCGTCTTAACGTTTAAAACGCATATTTCAAAAATCACGAAATCGCTCGGACAGAGCGCAATGGTAAATTACTTTGGCTCCTAAACAGTAGGAATAAATTGTCTTTGAAAAATAAAGTGTACATCTACAAAGCAATAATTCCTTTGATTGGCGGTACTCCTTGCAGGTGTACAGCATAGCAGGGAAATCAAATATCTCAAATGTCATAGTACTGCACCCCGTAGCTCATGCGAACAGCTTAAAAATTCCGAAAATTGGTGATGTGATTAATCGTCAGGCCAAGAAGTTTATGCGGTTGAAAAATCATCCAAATATATTAGCCAGGCGCCTCTTAAAACGATGCAGAATGAAAGGAGTCAGAATGGCGAGACGGTGGAGAAAATCGCATCCTGTCCACATCTCTATCAAATCCTACTAATTCTTTCGTCTCTCAATTGTGTCCTTGTTTCTTTCGAAATGCACAAAGACCTCAAGATGCCAACGTTTATGAAAGTGGTCAATTCATAAAGCAGTCGCCATCACACAAGGCTTATGACTCATTCTAACCCACTGCCCTACAACGCGTAGTAGACTAAAAAGGCTGCACCACCCGCACGATCCCCTCCTAAGAAAGAAGTAACATCGACTTCTCAGCATTTCAATCTCAATCTTAGCCTAGCACTTTATGTACCTCACTATTCTTAGATTTATAAAAATGTGTTATGCAGTTTTCTGCGTTAAACGTTAAAAATTATATAAAAAATTCAGTAATAAATAGAAATCTCAATTGTGTGAGACGAAAACTACGAACCTCCATGAACCTCCCACTGGAGCATGGGGCCTCAATAAAGCATTTCCATCTGATCCTGTTTTTTTGCTAGCATCTTTAATTCGTTCCACGATTTTACGGCTTCCTTGGATGTTCCAGCTTGTCGGCAAATTTCTGTGGCATCTTTTCGCAATGTGTGGCCTATCCATCTCCATTTTCGTAGTTTGACACAGTTGGCCATATGTTCCAATTTGCATTTTATATATAGGTTGTCATTACTGATGACATTCCGCCACCACACCCTGAGAATATGCCGCAGGCATCTGTTGACAAAGCTCTGAATCTTTCCAGTTAGATGGTCGGTTACAAGCCAAGTCTCACATCCGTAGAACAGTACTGAGACAACGTTGGATTTAAATTGTGTAATTTTTGTTTGGAAGGATAATTGCGTCGAGTTCCAGATTCCAGTACTGAGACAACGTTGGATTTAAATAGTCTAATTTTTGTTTTGAAGGATAATTGCGTCGAGTTCCAGATTTGGCGCTGCTGTGCATATGCGCCTATTGCTTTGTTTATTCTGGTCCAAATATCCTTTCCTGCACTATTCTCCGCGGATATTATACTGCCTAGGTAGGTAAAATCTTCGACTTGTTCAATTTCTTTGCCATGTATCATAAAATTGTCGTTGTTTTTGGTGTTCATTTTCATTGCTTTTGTTTTGTCGATGTTGATTTTTAAGCGCGAACCCTACCCGACTCGGCGCACAGATCGTGGAGCTTTGCTTGCATGTCGGAGTGCTTCACAGATAGCAAGCAAATATCATCTGCATACGCGAGATCTTCAAGATGTTCAGTAAAGTTTCAGAAGAAGCCCCCTCGCTTGCCATCCATGAATTTATGCAGGATGTCATCAATAACGATAAGGCAAAGGAAAAGAATCGGTGAGGAGAGTTGCCAGGAGTAAATTGTCCCGAGTCTATAAGTTTAATTAATCAATCTTCAAAGCATCTTTGAATGATTCATTTCTATTTCCTCAGTTTTAGAGATGATGACTAAGTAGTCATCTCTTCCTTCATTCAAACATAAAAATATCAATTCTATTCGAATTCAGGACAATCTCCAAATATGGTTGATTGGTTGGTCAACCCATAATAATTTTAGAAAACTAAAACATCTTGATATATATATATATATATATATATATATACTCGTATATATGTATATAAAAAATTTTTATTTGAATTTTATCACTAAATCCTCAGTTTAATTAGCTTGGTTCAAACAAAGGTTACAAAATGTTGAACTGAACTGTAATGAAGTGGTGGATAGCGGATAAATATAATACACATATGATTCATTATTATTGTTCTTTTGACGAGTTAGTTTCATTATTTCCTTTTTCAATCCTCCTTTGGATGGCTGTTTGTAGATGTTTTAGTCAGTGGTCGTGGTGGTGGTGGTGGTGATGGTGATGGTGGTAATTGTCGTGGCTCAATTGGTACAGTTTCTTCATAGACTAAACCAGTATCAATACGACTATTATCGACTGGATACAACCATCGTTGATACAAATATATTAGGAAGACAACATCGTCGCGTAAACAAGCGACACGATGAGCTGTTGGCATTGTTATAATGAAAGCGAAGAAATCATCGATGAATGTATTAAAAGCTTTGTACATGAATGAACGCCATGGCAAAGCAGCCACCGATTTAAGTTTATAGTTGACAAAAAGTTGAGGCAACATAAAGAGAAAACCAAAAGCATAGACACCATTAACTAGAGAGTTCAATGTCCATGAATACCAACTACGATAAGGTTGATAGATCAATGAATAGACAGCGCCACAAAGACAAAGTGGATACAGTAAATAGCTAAGGTAACGCATGCCTTCCTTGTCGAAAGCTTGGGTGCGTTGCTCTTCGATACCTTTGCGATCGATTCCAGTGGACGGATCATTGTTTTTGTTCAAAGAGTATTGTATAATGCCACTGAAGCTCAATTGGATGCGTAAGATTTTCTTACATTTCCACAGTTCAATGAGTGCCGAGAAACAACTGGGCACCAAGACAATCAGAGTGGTTTGTTCATCTAGCAAATAAAGGAATATCACAATTTGTGAGAAGGCTCGCCAAAGTGTAGTACGTGTCGAGAGGCCTTCATAGGATTGTTTCTTACGCCAGAAACTGACATCATTCTTCAGTGAAAGAAAATCGAATAGCAACTGCAAAATGCAAAAGCAACATAAAAAAATTAAAAAGTTAATTAAATGGAATGGAATGAGATGAGATGAATACAACTTACATGTATGCTGGATATCAGAAATGTGCCACATAACAAATAGACATTTGTATCGGAAAAGATACCCTTAACTTCATCAACATCTTTGGATACAAAACCAACTGAGATCAAAGCATCCATGGCATGCTTCATAAGCAACATGAGGCGCAACTTTCCAGTGCCCATTGGCTCATAATGGAATGTAAATGTAAATTCTGTAGTGTTTTTGGTAACTTGTACCAAATCCCTGAGGCGTGTTTTAAAGTAATCCTGATGGAGTATTGGTAATATTTCCTTAAAACGATTCACATGTATTAAGTTGACCATTTCGGGTGGGACATCTTGTTGAGACATTGTTATCTCATCAGTTAGTAAGTTTATGAAAATCTTTGATCGCAAATGTGTAGTTGGCCTAAAAGGATCTATGGAAGTCTTCTTTTTTGTTTGTTTGTCACTGACACTGTTGCGATCATCTTTGTTCGTTGGTTTGGTCTTTTGTTTCCCCTCATGCGAGTTCTAAAAAATAATTTATTATAAGAATAATAAAAAAATATACATACGAGTACATAAAATCTACAAATATACAAAATATACCATAAGTAATTGAAATGTCTCAGCACGTGGAATCATATATTCTGTCATAGCCACTGTATGAACGACTGTGGGTCCATCACGTCGCAGTGACCGCCAATCTAATGGTTCACCTTCCAATGCCAATACTACATGCATATACAGAGAACCATTACGACGTGTTGCCAATGGCACATCGATATCCAAATCTAGTGAGTATTCATGCCAATAATCGAAATTCTTCACTTTATGCACATTGACAACTTCCGAGGAAATTGGTTGACGCGTAGCTGAAGTAAAGAGCGCCAACTGCATTCGTGGTTTCGTCTCCAAGAATGAAGTATAACAAGGCGTTTCAGTACATTTAACCGCCACAAATAACTGCAGCATTTGATATATGGAATGCGAAATGTAGGCAAAAAAGAAGCCTCCAATTATGGTTGTTACAGACGGCGTAATCATTTTTTTTTTTCTTCTAATACTCTATTCTTTCTCCAGGCACCAAATCACCAATTAAAAACAAAAGCAAAAAAAAAAAACAAAAACAAAAAAAAAAACACAGGTAGCAACAGGAAGCCCGTTCAGTTCACTTCTACACAGAATACAAACAATTTTCTGTGCTTTTTCATACACTTGACTCGATTCGATTCAACTCGACTGGAATGGACTGACCTGGACTGGACTCGTCTATCTTTCGATAGGAAATCGAAGGTATATATTAAAATAAAGACACAAAACCAAAAGCATACTAGTATGTCTATCTTTCTGGTTGCCGGTGGTTACAGCTGATAGATGTATACGTGTATATAGATTTGTTAACCCTTATTTGTATCTTGTATCATCAAATCAACCAACCAACCAACCAACCCACTGAGACAGCGACTTTCTTATTACCAAATGCTTACACGCTACAATATGTTGGTCAACCAATTGGCACAACCAATTTGTTTGTTCATTTTCAAAGTAATAATCAACCAACCAATTGGTTGGTCAAAAGGACTAAAGTAACAAATTATTAATTAAGTATAATCCTAAAAAAAAACCAATCATTATCATCATCTTCAATTGTGTTTAGAAACAAGTTGCTCACAAAATAACGCGCATTCTCATTTTTCTCTCTTTTTTCTTAGAAACCAATTTGTACGGTTTCCAGCAACAAAATCAAACGAAATTGGTGAGAACATTGACAGTCGCTCTCAGAATTTCAATCTTGTGAGCGAATTTGTCATGTCTCTGAGTGGTTAATTGATTTTTTTTTTTTTTTGTTTTTTTTTTGCTGTGTGCGATGAAAGTAGTGTTAATGTAAAGTGTTAAAAAACATTGTGAACAGTGTTAATAAATTTGTGAAAAAAAACTCATCGTACCATTCAAAGTTGAATGAAGAATATTGGAATGTGATTTTATTTGATTAGTCTTCATTATAATATTTTAGAGAAATTATAGGAATATATAAGTATATTTATATGTATGTCAATTCTAGTTTATTAACTGTTCTGTATGTTCTGTTGTATCACAAATCATATCTTTTAGTTCATTAGTAATCATATCAAACGACAATTGTTTGTCATATTTTCATATTGATTTATTGCTTTAATTTCTATGATAAATATTAAATATATTTATAACTTATATAAAGACACAATTATTTATTCTACATACTTATATGGCTATGTTTATTTATTTAGAGGATTATTAAAATACACACACACACCATAGAGCAAATGTACAACATACATGAAAATACTTTGTATCTGATCTGATCTGATCAGATCAAGTGACTAGCAACATGTGTGTTATTTTGTTTTGTGTTTTATATGCTACGACAACAAGTTGGTATACATTGTTTGACAACTTGTTGGATCGTGTGAACTCGCAGTGGTAGCAAAATAAAATACAAACAAACAAAACTGAGAGAGTGAGTATATGCATGGATGAATGAATGCGTAAGCGAGCCGAGCGAGCGAGCGAGCGAGTGAAGTGAAGTGAAGTGTTTCTATGAATGTGGTTAATACGTGTATTTGTATCTAAGCCAACAAATAATAAGAATTTAATATAATATATAAGTTTATAAAGACATTATAATCGATTATTGAAACAGAAAAATACTAAAACTAAAGTATAGAAGCGATCGGGATCGCATACGCATTAGTCATAATCAATCGGGATCATAATTTTTTTTTGTTTTTTTTTTTGTTTTTTTGTTTTTGAATTTCATAGATCAGTTGCAGTTGCTGTGCTTACGTGTCTCGGTTTATTGTATTAAAAGTTTACGATTTCAGTATCTTTGTTTGTTTTTCTTCCTTTGTTTATTGTTTTCTTATTTTAAGATTTTAATACTTATAATTTGTGCGTGAGTGTGATTTAAAATATACATATTAAATATGGTGAATCAACTTGTCGTGTCGGTTGTGTTATTTGTCTATGCATTTGCGCATGCGTGTCACGGTGCCGTTGACTCAACAACAAGTGATGCCAATAAAGAATATGAACCATTTCTTCGAAATGGTAATCCACATTATCTGAATAATAAAGAAATCGGTGATCTATTCATGCGACTTGCCAAAGAGCAACCGAAACTTGCACAAACCTATACAATTGGTAAAACGCTACAGGGTCGCGATATGCATGTACTTGCCCTGACTGCAGTGGAAACATCATCCAAAGGTGGCGATTTATTGCGTCCAATGATTAAATTGACAGCAAACATAAGAGGTGATGAAACATTGGGTCGTCAAATGGTTCTCTATTTGGCAGAATATTTAACAGCCAACTATGCAACATCCCCGGCTATTCAACGTTTGTTAAATACAACCGAAATACATTTGCTGCCCAGTTGCAATCCAGATGGCTTCGCAGTAGCTCAGGTAAGACAAATCTCACAAATTATACATAAATAGTATTCTGCTGTTGACAACTAATTGGAAACAAAGGTTTTGCTTTACTTTCAACAAGTTTATATATTTTATTTTGTATGGACACCGAACAATTTGAACATTATATGTGTGGTAAATATTAAAGGAAAATAAGGCATAATTGTATTTCAATAGATCTCTTGTATGATTATTTTTCTAACCTCCTTTCACCAAGTCAACTAATTGGAAACAAAAGTATTAATAACAAAAATAAATAAAAAAAAAAAAGACAAACTTTGGCTATGCCGAAGTTGTAATACTCTTCATGCCCCAGCTAGTAGTCCGAGGGTCTTAAAATTTATAAGGTTGGTGGCTATGGGTCAAACACTTATAGTGTCCAAATTTCAGTTTCATAGTACAAACAAGTTTTTGTAATAAGAACTTTTATTTGGATCCCGGTTTATATGGGGGGTACCCAACCTAGCAGTTCGAGGATCTTGAAATTTTAATGGTTTATGGATATAGGTCAGAGACTGAGTGTCCAAATTTCAGTTCAATAAATCAAAAAATAAAAAAGGTTTTCTAATAAGAACTTTCATTTGGATCCCGGTTTGTATGGGGGGTAACCCTCCTAGTAGTCCTAGGGTCTTGACATTTTCATGATTTGTGGATATGGGTCAGAGAGTTATTGTGTCCAAATTTCGGTTCAATAAGTCAAAAAGCAAAAAACTTTTTCTAATTAGAACTTTAATTTAAAAGAGGGTTTGTATGGGAGGTACCCCTCCTGGTAATCCTAAGATCATGAAATTTATATGTTTGGTGGATATGAACCAGAAACTTATAGTGTCCAAATTTCAGTTCAATAAGTCAAAAAACAAAAAACAAAATCTAATAAGAATATTAATTTAAATAAAAAGGTGGTTTGTATGTGAGGTACCCCCCTAGTGGTCCGATTCGGCTAATTCCCGAACTTGATCGGCGTTTGGTAAAAAGAAATATATGTATAAAATTTCAGCTCCATGTTTCACAATGTTTGAAACATACCTAGGATTTAATTCCGCTCTTTTTGGCCGTCTAACATATTTCTACCAAGACGGTTGATCTTCGAGTCATCACTCCATACCACATATTTCCATTTATTAAGAGGCCAATCAACGTGATTCTTAGCAAATTGTATGCGACGTTTTCTTTGCTTGATTGTCACTAATGGCTTCTTCCGTGAAATACGCCAATTGAGGCCATGATTGCATTAAATACCATTTTTCTTTTCGAGCAATTTAATTGATTTGCAATCGCCTGATACGTCCTTTTTTTACCGACCTTTCGCAGCTCAATTATAGACTTCCGTATGGATGGAGTACAGCTTTTTTTTTTCAATATCTTTTTCATTTTTTTGATTTTCTCGGTTGTCAAATTCTGAATTTCTACTCGGTAGCGAAGTTTTTCTAAATGATTTCTACATAGATGACTTTCTAACTGAAGCCGATAAAAAGGATTATCTACAGAGATAAAGACGATCACTTTTGACCAAATCAGAATTACAATAAACAAAGTTAAGCAGCAACTCAATTAAAATAGAACTTGAATCATTCATCCTTGTTCTTAAAGACCATAATGTATTTCATTTTCACTATCAGTAGAACTTTTTACTAGACAGTCGATCTTGTCAACTGTTGCACTAATATTCGATTTATTAGGTCTTATAAGACCTGTTATAATTCATTGTAAAATCTTCATTCAGGACATAACTTTCAAGGGAATCGATTGTGGATACGTCAATTGAAGGTCTGCTTCAAGAAAACTTGGATGAATCTGTTACAAGATCTAAATGGAATTTTAAAATTAAAGTTTCCCAGATTTGTTTTCATTTCACCAAACAACAAAACGACGCCATCAAGATCAACTTGCTCATCAATTTTTGGATAGATTCCAAAGTTGTGCTGTAATGGATGAAAATGGATGCTTCTCAACTCTATTGTTTCATTGCCAACAGAGTCGCGGGGCTACAAGAACACAGCCAAGATATTTTTTGGAGACATGTTTCTTCAAAGCAGAATCCAGCACACATCATTTCTTGAGGCTGCCGAGTAACAAACTTACTTACAAATATGTAGATAAATTCTGATGATTTTCTTTAGGACCCTTAAAGCGATTAGCCACAATTGCAAGAACCCTTATCTCACACACTCCACACTCAGGGCACTGAATCGTCATCAGTCGTTGACTTGATTGTAAAGAATTGTTCTTCATACCGTCTTATATATTATATATTGTTGCGCACACGAAATATAGTCAGATGTATCACTCTTCTAAGAATCAATGAGTCAATGGGAAAAATTCAAAATTCCCCATAATAAGTACACATAGTACATATTATCAATTTATTAACACATACTAATAGAATTTTTATTAGACATGATAAGCTTCACAAGAGTAGTTGGCTCAACTCGTCGTTACATTTCTGTTTAAATAAAATATAAAAGAGAACTTTAACACGAACCCGAACCCAGAAGAGATTCTAAATGATCTTAGAAAGTTCCAACGTAACAACTAAGAAATTCAGGACGTTTCTCACCAAAAAAAAATAAACAACCCAATGCAACATTCCCCTTCCTATTTTTATGGTACAAATAACTGCCGAGAATAATGTCAACGAACTAAAATCAATTGATTTCCCCTATCAAATAGGAATCACCTTGAAGGCCCGATATACCTTAATGTCTCAACTGTCAAAATTTATTCTATAGTGCCTGTCATCTCCCTCTGAGATGTGTGAAATGTAGCCAGACACATAAGAGTGAGTGTAATCGTTATTGAAATGAAAAAATCCTCTATGCATATTTTGTAAGAAATCTGGCCACGAAGCCTCGTTAAGAGGATGTGAACGATTCCAGAACCTTAGGAGAAGATAAGAGCAAACAAAAAAAAACCCACCCTCCAAGAATAATTTTTTAACCAAGTCCGGGCGGACGGATGTCAGTTTTGCCAACATCGACAGAGGAACCAACAACCTTAATAGCCCAATATCGATTTCCATTAACACAGAAAATCAGACTCTAAATCAACTCTGATTTTACATTATTTAAACAGTTAGAACTGCTACAAAAACAACTGGAAGTGCAAACCACAAAGATTGGATGCAGTCTTCAGACTTGGATCTCAAAAACAAAAAACAAACTTCTCTATAACGAAGTCATTCTGAAAACACAGCGTTTTTTTTTTTTTCTTTTCTTCATATCTTTATCTCTCAGTAGCAAACTCCTCTATAGCGAAGCACCTCTCTGTAACGAAGTGATTGTCTGCCACACAACGACTTCATTATAGAGAAGTTCGACTGTATAAAAGAATCATCTAATACAAATTATTTGCGGCTTCAGTTCGAGCAGCTATATAATTTCTTACCAATTCGCTCCCTCCCTCCCCAGTCTTTTATCTCATATCTTGTGTTCTTAGGGCAATGTTTTTTCTTTTTTTTTCCTATTCTGATCTGACTTTTCATTTCATAAAGTTCACTTAACAACCTCACATTTATTTACATTTTTTAAAAAGAAACTACCAATTTATTTATTACTTGAGAGTTCGCCTAGAGACAGTACACATCAGGGTTGTCCAACCTGAGACCCAGAAACAATCGACGTGACAACAGATTAGAAACAGAAATTCTCCTTTCTTTCCCGCCCAAACTTTTTATGTGCGGCCCAATTCACCACCACGAATTCTTCCAATATTGCCCAGGGAAGCAAAAAGATTACACAGCCCCCTTGGTCCTTTTTCTGATATTATTTACATAAGGTTGTACTAGTGTGGTAGTTAGAAACTAAATTAACTATGATTATTGGTAATGCTGGACTGCCCCAGCCGAAGTCTGAAAAATTTGATGATATCGAGTCGAGAAAGATGTCTGTCGTCATGGATAATATATTGATGAATGGATGTTTTGCTTGTGTTGAAAATTTTGTAGTGCCAGAGTGATATTCTGTAATTTTGGTGTGCAGATATGATGTGTTTTTTATATCTGTTATGTTGTTCATGCAAGCCTTCGACAGGGTATGGATAGAGGGACTACTGCACAAACTGATAAGGCTTCTTCCAGGTAAGCAATATCTCCTGCTCAAGAGCTACTTGTCGGATAAAGCTTTCCTCGTAAGAGTTCGTGATGCAGAGTCTGGCATAAAGCGCATCAAGGCTGGTGTACCGCAGGGCAGTGTTCTTGCGCCAATTCTTTACACTCTATACACGGCGGACATGCCAATGCCGGAAAATGATAATTTGTTGGTGGTAGCATGGGCCAAGCGATGGAACATTGGTATAAATCTCCTCAAATCAGCTAACTGCACATACACATTGAGACGTAGCGCTTGTCCAGTTATTTCGTATGACTCTAGAATCATTCCTCAGGTGGATCACATTCGATACCTAGGTCTGATCCTGGACAAGCGCCTTACTTGACGCACTCATGTGAAGAGTGACTCTCTGCATGCTGTTGTCAAAAGATGAAGATATTGGACTGGCTAATGCGTCCGAACAGTAAACTGTCACACAATAACAAATTGATGATTTACAAACAAGTGGTGGCCCCAGTTTGGCGATACGGCATTCAAATTTGGGGACTGCATCACCATATATCATCAAAAAGTTGCAAGCAACTCAAAACAAATCCCTACGACGCATAACTGGTGCACCATAATATATTCGTAACACCATACTACACCGTGACCTTCAGATGCCTACGGTGATTACGGAAATACATTGTTTTAGCAGCCAATACAATGATCGTTTGCTAAAGCACCCAAATCCTCTGGCAAGATGTCTTACACACAACACAACTCGCCGTCGGTTAAAAAGAAAACATCCCAACGATCTCCTTAATAGAAGATTGTAATATTAATTAGATATTTTAACTAAGCTCCTGTAAATATTCCGATGATGAAAGAAACGTATAACAAACCATCCGGTTGTTTGACGTTGTCAAATTAAAGTAATAAAAAAAAAAAAGTATTTTAGTATTTTTTTTATTATTTAATTAATAAGAAAAAAAAAAAGTATGTTAGTATTTTGTTTTTTTTTTTTTTGTTTTTTCTTGTTAATTAAATAATAAAAATACATAAGTAAATACATAAAACAGAACATTAACTTTGAATCATAGAGACACATTGACACATGTATATATGTACGGATGTAAATACCCTTCACTCCTCCAATTTTTTTTTTTTCTTATTATTTTATTTATCAATTCAAGTTAATTTTTTATTTGAATTTCTCTTAAGAAATGTCAATATTTTCCATATAAAAATTCAAAAAATACTCAAATGTTTGTATGGCAACTATTCTAAATAAACCCAGTGGACCAAATGTTCATAAACGATATCGTTTACAAAAGTTTTGCAAGACTTTTGCGGACAAAACTATCGTGTCCATGTCCGAAGATGATTCGATTATGAATCATATGTCGCTCAGTTTGAGGCAGCAAAATTATCATTTACGGCACTCGCAAAAGATACCATTAGCGAACTTTCTAGTGATATCGTTTGCGAGTATTGCGCGAATGTTTTTGCGAAGCTATTTTTATACTCTTCACGGGAGTAACACACAGAAGGAGACATCGCAGACCACATAAATTATGTATATTTGTGATCAGCTCAATGAGACGAGTTGATTTAGCCATGTCCGTCTGTTTGCACTCCTAGTCCTTCAGTTTTTGAGTTAGAGAAATTTTATACATAGGTTTCTTTTTACCAAACGCCGATCAAGTTCGAAAATCAGCCGAATCGGACCACTAGGAGGGGTACCTCCCATACAAACCCCCTTATTAGAAAAAGTTTTTTGTTTTTTGATGTATCGAACTGAAATTTGGACACTACAAGTTTCTGAACCATATCCACCAACCATATATATATATTCCATGATCCTAGAGTTACCAGGAGGGGTACCTCTCATACAAACCCCTTTTAAATTGATGTTCTTATTAGACAAAGTTTTTTATTTTTTGACTTATTGAACTGAAATTTTTTTAATTTGAAATCATCATGTCATGTTGTTATGCAAGTTAAAAGCTAAGTATATTATTGGAAATGTAATGGATGAAGTCCTTTGCTTAGTCCTCCGGTGATCTGATTGGCAAATCCAGGGATTAGTTACGCTTTGGCCAGCGAGTGTGGAGGCTATTGTCCAATAAACTGACAGTGAGGTGGCTTTCGTGCCGGAAATTATCGTATGTGGCAAAAACCAAATTTTTGGGAGAGACCGTTTTTTGTACTTTTTTGGTGATGCGTTGTTGTGGGGTGTAGAACAAAAAGTCTATTTCGAAAAAATGGCACTTACGATTATTTCGCGCAAATTGATCGATGTATTATTTGCTGCGGTTCATAATTTCCTCAGTTACTGTTGACAACTGCAGTTGCGGAAATACTATTCAGCATTTGCAAGCCTCGTTAAGAGCTTCAACTGAAAATCTTATAAAACATGGGTATTTGATTTTGAGGTTCTGTTTTATAGAGAAGGAGCTTTTTTTTTTGTGTGCTTAGTTTTGAATTGTGCCACATGACCTGGCTAATCCTGACTGGTTTGTGGTTTAGTTATATTTTGAATGTAGAATTTCTAGGTCATACGCCTATGAAGTGTCAATCCAAGATACTTGACTGAGGTGTTGTTGTAATTGTTGTAACAGCAAGGGAACTGCAAAGAGATGTATGCATGCGATTAATAAGGAAAGGGAAAAGGTAAAGGACACGGAAACGGAAATTTGTTGCACACAAAGAGGGAACAAAAGAAAAAATTACAAAATAAAAGAATTAATATTAAAATTACGTAACTTAATTAATTTGAATAGAAATGGGTAGAGTTCTTAACCTACATATCAAGCCCTAAAAAGGAAGCTACCTCTATCGGTCGAAGCCATAACTCAATAGGAGTCAACTGGGTCGGTTTTATGGGACAGAAGAACCACCACACTGCGGACAGCGATCATTGTCAGAAAGCCCTATACGACGCTCCATGTAGCACTGGAGGATAATAGACCAACCCGATCTTAACTGAGCTAAGGTGGTCGTAGTATTACGAGGAAGTCGCTTTTCACTATCATCAACATTATTCTGTTGTGACTCTAAAGCATTTTCAACTGCCGTCCGTTGTAACTCATCACCAGACCAGGCTTATAGCAACCACAATCAAGATAGTGTATCGCCTATGAAAGAAGCAATATCTTCCTCGTATGTCATGATATCATTACGAATATGCCTGGGGGGAATAACGCCCATAATAGTGTTATAGTTGGGGTGTGCACTCATATGTGTCCGATATAGTTTTTGATTCCTAGTGGAGGCGGTCAATACTGGCCATCTGGAAGCAACCGGTCACTGTTCTGAGGGCGTTATTTTGATTTACTTGCAGATGTCCCCATTGAGTATCACGGAAAGGAGACTATACAAGACCGGCATAATTGAGGACAGAACGTCCAATTGGGCCTTGTAGGTGGTATTTAAAATCTCCTTCTCCTTTCCCCAGGAAGTTCCTGCTAAGGCCTTAAGCACTTTGTTTCTCTTTATCACACGAAGGATTGAAGGTGTTGTTTTCATGTGTAGAAAACGTAGACTGCGGTTGAGATGGGTATGCAGTTTCTCTTTAGCTGAACCGGGGGACAGAATGTGTGTCTAAGAATGAAAAAGACAAATGTGGATTTGTCTACGATGTCGCCAATGTTCCACCTCTTAAGCCATGGCTCCATTATGTTTAGTTGATTCTGCAAATTTAATGAAGCAGTGTGAGATGCCATCAACGTATGTAGCTATTATCATGTTTCCCGCACTTAGAGTCAGAAGTGTAAATCATTTAAAGAATTGCCTTGCCCACTAGTCCAATTATTGGATATACAAATATCTTGTTGTTCAAATAATCAAGAGATGTACATATATACAAAGCTCATAGAAATGTAAAGTTGGATTTTGACACACACACACACACACACACACACACATACACACACACAATTTCAATCGTTGAATTTTCTATGGGGACTGATTAATTCCTTCTAGTAATCAGAGAACTCTGCTGTTTTAATACATTATCTGTGTATCAGCACTGCAGCAATATAAACAATACTAACTGTCTTAGCTTGTAAACTAAGAGATTAATTTTCATGGAAGTCAATTAGTTGTGCTTGACATTTTGGACTTGCTGAGACCTTCAAAATTAATTGTCTATACTCGAAATAACTTTATAATATTATAAGTATATAACTTCCTCATAGCAACAAGTCCCAACAGAAAGTTTTTATTAGGATTATGGATATTATATTGTTGTTATTAGAATTTTGGTTGGTTGGAATGAAAAACCATAATTTATTTTAAATGAAATCCTATTAAATTTATGAGAAAAAACAGTAATAAAAAATACAAGGCTCCGCCTATTAAGACCCTTTAAATGCATTACAGTTTAATCCTTTTAAATGAAAACATGCAGCCGCCCACGCGTTTGATGCGCTCTGAGTTTCACCGAGCCATGCAGACGAAAAGGTTTTTTTTTTTTTTTTTTTTTTGTTTGCTTATTAACTTTCACTTTTCTTCCTGGCGAGAGACGAGCCTTTTTCTTTTTCTTTTTTTCATCAGTTTTTCCTTCTGATGAGTGACGAGCCTTTTTTCTAGTTAATCACTTTTCGACCTTAGCAAAAGTGCCTTCCAGCAAAACAAAACTGCCCAACCCCCCCCCCCCCCCCCACGTAAAACTATGTACATAAAAATGTATGTCTATTGCCTCAGATACGCTATAATTCAAAGATCTTAATTACTACCGTCCTTATACTACGTCGTATACTCGGCTTACCATGCAGGAGCGAGAGTTTGTAACAGTGCAAAATTCAGTTTGAAGGTTTTCACTTTTGAAGTCTATTTTTTAATCACTGAACTGACAGATGCTAGAAAAAACACAGGAAAATAAGATCACCACATTCCACTTATTTATAGGCTTCAAAGCCGCCTACGATACTATAAATAGATCGCGTCTATATGAGTTTGATATACCCAGTAAATTAATAAACCTTGTTAAAGCCACAATGGCCAACGTAAGAAATGTGCTACGAATTGGAAGCGCAATATCAACTGAATTTAATTCAGAAAATGGCCTACGACAATGAGATGGACTTTCTTACCTACTGTTCAATCTGGCGCTTGAAAAGGTGATAAGAGATTCTGGTATAAACACTAAGGGTACAATATTCTTTAAATAGACATTGTTGCCACATCTATAGACGATCTAAAAGTTGCGTTTTTGCAGATAGAAAAAGCAGCAAAGACCATGGGTCTAACAATAAACGAAGGAAAATCCAAAATATTGGTATCTACAACAGCGAAATCAGTGCAGCACAATATCGGACAAAACTTAAGTGTTGGTGTGCATAACTTTGAAGTGGTTGACGAGTTTAAATACTCAAACTTTGTATGGACACCCCGAAATTGTAACAACAATTGGGGTGGGCCGGCTATATTATAAGGACTGAAGACAGTTATCCACCTAAACAAATTCTAATGGGCAGATGCCGAAATAACAGAAGCAGAGGGAGACCTAAACTTAGATGGATAGATGGTGTGGACCAGGACGCTGAAACTCTGGGACTTCGATGCTGGAGAACTCAAACGAGGGACAAAATTAACTGGAGGCACAAATTACAGCAAGCGAAAACCCACACCGGGTTGTTGAGCTGATGATGATAATGATGAACTGATCTTTTAGTTTTTGAGAAATGCTGAATTCCGTTACTATCCTTTGTGTAGATAATAGTATGTATTTTGAAGTTGAAATTCCGGAAAACTGAAAAAATATTTTAAAGAAATGAAACTATAGTGAAGATTTTTAAAGACAAAGACCTACTATTATGGGAGATGCGATCAGACACATGGACTAAGCATGGCTAAATCAATAATCCTCACAATAAACTGGTAAACACTATTTGAGTTCCCCTGTTAATATTACTTTTAATACTCTTCATGAAGTTTGTAACGCACAGAAGGAGACACCGGACACCCCATAAAGTATATATATTATTGATCAGCGCGACGAGACGAGTTGATCTAGCCATGTCCGTCTGTCCTTTTGTCTGTCTATCCTTCTGTCCGTCTGTATGTATGCAAACTAGTCCCTCAGTTTTTGAGCTAGAAAGCACGGAGCTTTCTTTTTACCATACGCAGTACATTTGTCGGAATCAGCCGAATCGGACCACTAGGAGGGATACCCCCCATACAAACCGAGATCCAAATGAAAGTTCTTATTAGAAAAACTTTTTTGTTTTTTGTACTATGGCACTGAAATTGTGACACTATAAGTGCCTGACCCGTATCCACCAACCTTATAAATTTCAAGACCCTCGGACCACTAGGAGGGGTACCCCCCATACAAACCGGGATCCAAATGAAAGTTCTTATTTGAAAAACTTTTTTGTTTTCCATACTATTGACTTGAAATATGAACACTAAAAGTTTCTTTCTAAATTTCAAGACTCTCGGCCTACTAGAAGGAGAGTGAAGAGTATTACAATTTCGACATAGCCAAAGTTAGTCTATTTTTATATTTTTTACATTACAAACCTCTGATTTACATTTATGTACTACATTTTTTCAATTGAACAAAACCGGTTTCACTTGATGTTTAAGAAATGATAACCATAAATCAAATACACTATTCAACGGGTTTCCCACTAAATTAAAATCATTTATTACACAACCTTCACTAAACCGGCAGACAGATTTTTATAAAGATTTGTACAATATGTATTACCTTAAAGCATGAAACGCTGTCATTAAGAGGAGGTAGTTGTTCTTTTTCTTTTTCTTTATATACAGAAGTACATAATATAAAACTCATGCTTAGGAATGTGCAATCTTTTGTTGTGATATTTGTATGATGCATTTAAAAAGTCATCGATAATTACTCTCACTACATAAGTACATAACTATATGAATGAACATATAAATATGTATGGGTATAATTAGCATCGGTTGAAGAAAGAGATGATTTAGTAGTCATAGAGAATGACATGTTGTATGTGCTCACTTGAATAGAACCCCCCACCCCCCAATTTTTTTTTTTTTTTTTTTTTCAAATATATATTTCTCTAAAACCATTAATTTTAGAGCCCTTCTATTTTTTTTTTTTTTTAATAAAAGTTCATTTTATTCTCCAAACTATAAGAAAAAATCATATATCATATATCCTGTTTGGATTAGATTCATACAAATTCTTAGTATATTCCAAGGAAATGTACGACCAGGCGTGTTTAATGGCTTCAATGAGTTCGCATTTACAAGTACTTATATTGCTTTCCGAATTCATAAACCCCTTGTGTACAAGACATCCCCAAACATTTTCAATAATGTTCAAGTCAGTCGAATACGGTGGCCAGTTAAGCAACTCTTTTTTTTTTTGGCTGTCAATCCAGGATTTGACGACTCTAGCAGTGTGGATTGGAGCGTTATCATGTTGGAATCTCCACTGCAAGTTTCCAAATACATAGTTCATTTATTTCTAAAAAAAAAGCAGTTTCCAGTACTTTGTATGACATTGCGTTCATTCTTGAAGTCAAAAATTGCAGTTCTAAAGTACTCCATACCATGACACCTCCCTCCCGGCTATGCAAACAATTAAGTAGATGTTCCTCCTTTCGTACATGGTGAAATTAGTAATTACAGCCATCGGGGCCCTCTAAATTAAATTTTTTTTCATCGGAAAATATTACTCGGTGCCACTCTTTATTCAACATCATGTTTGTTCAGCAAAAATGAAGTACATTAAGTGGTGGTTTTTTCTTTAATTTCATACGTTTAATATGTGCAGCCTTGGATATAAGCTGTTTTACAGTAGAAATGCTTGCACTAACACCGGTTTTTTCTTTAATTTTGGTGGAAGAGTCATGCGAATTTGACGATTTTCTGAAAATAACTGTCTTATTAGCAGGCGTTGGTTCTTAGTTTATTGGATCTTTTTTAAAAATGTCGATATAACTTTTCGGCTTCTATTGATTTTTTTTTCCCTATCTGATGAATTGACAGACAACATTCCTTGTGACCTTTCTAAAGCTTCACTTTTTTTGTTTTTATGAAGCTCAGAACTAATAAATAAAAAAAAAAACAAAAAAGGGGGGTGCTATTCAAGTGAGCGGCAGTCTATGCGGACCCCCTCCTAGACTGAGAAATTTACAAGTTCTTCATACAAAAACTATAGTCCTTAAGATGTATTACCATTTGGGGAACTTTAGACCCCTCATAGATGGAGAAATTAATAAATTGTCCATACAAAAACTGTAATCCTTGAGGTAAATTATATGATACATAAACTAGATACCCTGGCTGACGTTGTCTTGCTTCTCCTTTCTAATTAAAATTAATGGATACTCATCGGTTAACCTGATGAGCGTTTGACAAAGATGATTTTATTAATTTTAAAATATGTCTGTAAGTTTTATATGCATCTCTTTTTAGACATTTCGCCTGTTCCTTTGGGTTTTTTCGAATTTTCTTATTGCGTAAACCTTCCTCGTGAATTACTAGGTTCATTGATGAAAATCGCATGGTAATACGCTCGGTAGTTTTTGAGTTCAACGCGTTCAGACAAACAGACGCGACGCGGAACTTTGTTTTATAATATTTAGTGATAGTGATGATACTAATCATTTGCATAATTGTATAACATATGGGATCTCTGATGCCAGATGCCTGATAAAGTGATACATAATACACCCATTCATATTTTGTGTGAAAGTTATAAAAAATAAATAAAGAAAAGTTTACCACCGACAGAGTGTCCATATGGAGAAGCCTAATAAATATAATATGAATGAAATACCTACTACCTACGCAAGAATGGATGAGTTTACGGTATACTATGCCATAATACAATAATACAATGTCTACGACATTGCTTACTTACGTTTGTATATCTGTTGTGACGTCACAGGTTATGACGCAGTTTGCAATTTCATCCAATCTTTTTTTTTTTATTACAAAGAATACAGTTACAAAAATCCTCTACAACTGTTTTGTTTGCGTTTATTGACATACTCCTACACACAAAACATATACATATGTACTACATACATACATAAGTATGTACATATATGCATACCGATAATATTTCCATATAAATCAACATGTGAAAAAGAGTGAGATAGTGTGAAATGAAAAGAGAACAAATTTGTGTGATTGTGTGTGATTAATGCATGAGAGACACAATAAGAGCGCACAGAAAAGGACAAGGATTGTTAAAACAGCGGAATAAAAGCTTTCTTTCTTTCAGCCGCTGACATACAGATGCTACTCTCTTTCTCACGCTTTCTCTCTCCCCCGTATATCCACTCATTTTGCCATATATTTTCACAAGGAGAAATGTATGCATATTAAGTTTGAGCTAAGGTTTGTAAGACTTTCAATCTCTCAAGACAGAGGGAGGACGGACACAAGATTTTCACATCAAAACACATGATTTGCTGTAGCATATTCAACTGGTAAGTGGTCCTTGGCCGACCACTCAGGAGAAACAACACTTTAAGTAGTAGTTGTCGCTGATAGTTTGATAAGAATTTGTAATATGTAACGTTAGATTGAACCATGATTATGTGGATTTCTATGAATCATAGGTTACATAGGTTCACCCACCGGGATACTGAATGGTTAATTTGATTGATTCTTTATTATTTGTGATTTCACTCAATTCCCTACCCCCAGTAAATGTAATTTACTTCTATTATCGCAGTGAATATGATTTCCATTCTCTTCGTATGGTATTTTATTTTAAAAATGTTTCATCAAATGCAAGAATATAAGTACATACTTACATACATATGTACATAAGTAAGTATGACTCAAATACCGAGAAATCAGATAAAAGAAATTCCTTCCACATTGCGGCAAGCAATAAAGGCAATCGACGCTTAACTGCAATTTTATGAAAATTTGTAAGTTTTGCGAAGCGCATTTAAGCCTTGGCTTTGGCTTAACCGAGAATAACTTTTTAATTTTGTATAACTAATTGAATCCTATCCAACGTTAAAAAGGCGATTAATTTTGCAACATGCAAAGAGAAAGAGGTGTCGCCTGGTCGGTCGCTCCGACCAACCGGTTGTCAGTAGTTATGCGTCTCGTAACCCACAGCCACAGACACAACGTACAAAGTATGTATGTATGTGTGTATGTAAAAACAACGGGACCATAAAAAACTTTGAATTTGTTTTTTGTTCTCACTCACTTCGCCATCTACTTTACTTGCTTTCAATTTGTTGCTGCGTATGCTCTTTTGTTGGTGTTGGCCGACACTCTTTTGTCCTCTCTTTATTTTTTTGTTTTTAAGAATGATAACGAATGGGTAATTACACACAGTATGTCGGTACATATATATGTATGCATGTAGATTGTATATACATATGTACATATTTAAGCGTTGGGGCTTTTTATTGAAAACATCAACTGCAAACCAATAAAATAAAGGTTGGAAAAATATTATTATTTTTAATTATTTTGCTGTTGTCGGTGTTGCTGTTGTTGTATGGTTTCGATAACATTATTGTGTTGTCGTCGTGAGGTGAAGAGAGCAGCATAGCAATGAGAATGAGCAATCAGCAGCAATCAGCAGATTGAGAGAAAGCAACAAAAAAAAAACAAACGCGTGCAAAAAAGCTAATGGGAACTTAACAAAACACGCATACATAATGTTCGGTAAAATGAAAATGGAACTGTAAAAAAAAAGAAAACACAATCATAATGAAATGATCTGGAACACAACACATTGAAATTAGTTCAGTTTAAACCAATAAACTCGATTTCTGTTTCGTACTTCTTTTATTTTTTTTTATATTTTTGTTTTGCTTTGGTTGTTGTTTTTATTATTTGCTATTTGCTTAAAAAGTGATAACAAAAAGCGACCGACATAAACAGCAGTGGCAGCGCCAAATTATTGGCGGCAGGCAACAGGGCAACACCACACTGACACACAAGAAATAAACAACCAAAAACCAACGAGGAGCGACCAAACGAACGAAGTCACAAAAGCTCCGCAAAGCTAAAGTGCGTCCGAATGTCCCATCCCCAACAAGAGCATAACATAGTAAGTAGTAAAAGCAACAGCGACAGTAACAAAAACGAAGGCAACACCAACAACAACAACAACAGCAGCAGCCAGCAGAAGTAGTTTGTAATAGTAGCAGAGCGCAGCAAAGCACAGGCCTAGCAGAGTGTCTTGTCTCTCTGACTGTCAGTCTTTTTACTATCGCATGCATGCCTGCCTGTCTGTCTGCCTGTCAGTCAGTCTGTCGTGTCGCGTCGCGTTGTGTTGTTTGTTCGTTCGTTCGCTTGAAACACTGAAGTGCAAACTAACTGACACACACACACACACACACACACACTCATATGCTATATGTATGTATTTATATGACAATAACAACGACGACAACGACGTCGACGTTGAGAGTATAGTAACTGAGCTGAGAAAAGTTGGTTTGTTTTTTTTTTTTAGTATGATGCCAAAGCTGCAAATTGAAGCAAAGCAGTAAAGCAGAAGCATTAGTTAACGACGCGACGTAACGAACCGTCACGTCAGTTTGTTTGGTCCAGAAATACTACACAATTGAAGACAGAAAGAAAGAAAGAACGGACGGACTCGTTCGTAGACGTTGGTTGTCGTAATAAAAAAAAAATAGTACTACTACATCGTAATTGCAGTTGGTGGTGGCGGACAAAATTCTTGGAATCTGCATTGTTTCAACTAACATTGTTAATGTGGATATAGCACATAGCAGATAAAAAACGGCTCACGCAACAGTTCGATCCATCATCATCATCATCATCAAACTAACAACACAATGACCATGCTGTTGACATGGTTTGGCATTTTGACCATATTAATTGTTAAAGGTCATGACGCCTTTATTATCAAAGAGAATGAATCCTTTTTGCAAGATGTAAAATATCAAAGTCAAGAGGAATTGGAAGATTTATTCGCACGTTTGGAGAAAACATTTCCGGATAATGTACATGTTCATAATATCGGTCGTTCATTGGAGGGTCGTGACTTGTTGGTTTTGCAAATTGGACGCAATATTGGCAAACATCGTGAACAACTTGAACCACATAATTTATTAGCACCGCCCGTTAAATATATTGCTAATATGCATGGTGATGAGACAATTGGAAGGCAATTGCTCATCTATTTGGCACAATATCTTCTTTATAATTATGAAACAAATCTGGATGTATCACAAATAGTTAATACAACTGATATCTTTTTGATGCCCACAATGAATCCAGATGGTTTTGCATATTCTCAGGTAAGTTGCAATATTTACAATCACCACCACCATCACCACTTTCGTGTGAATCGATTCTCTAAATATCCAATGCAATATTCATAAATGAAAAATTCAAAAGCCGAAGCAAAAAGTTCAAAAGAATTAAGTTAAGTTAAGTTACTTTTTAAGTAAATAAGTAGAGTTGTCGGTTAATTGATTGGTTGATTGCTGATGACTCGTGGGTTGTGAGTGGCTGCGCATGGTGGATCACCTGTTTCAACGACAATAATAATGAGTGTCTGCGCGAAATACGCCCGAACATTTAATGTTTTAACTTTTCATTGGAAAAATCAATATTTTTAGCCTTAAACGTACGTACATTGTTGGCTTGTTGATACTAACTATAATATTATGGTTAGTTTGTTAGTTGGTTGGTTGGCACTATGTGACTGTTATTTACGTATATTTTAATATTTCATTCAAGATTGGCAAATGAACAAAATAACTCATATTACATAGTACACATATCTATACATATGTACTACATACATAGAGAAAAAAAAAAAAGAAAAGAAACTACGTTACTTTTAGTTGATGTTGTTTACCAATAGACAGTAAATGCAACACTTAATAAAAATATTACAATTTTAATCTAATATTGCCTACATAAATGGTGATGATGATGATGATAATGACAATAATTTATGCAATTATGTATGCGTGTATAAAGAGTATATTTTTATAAATTATTTGCAAATGCATTCCATCCTATAAAAGGGGTTGTGGACTTTTAAGAGTTGTAAAGTGTTTAAGCAAAAAGAATTATACATTGACTAGATACCCGGACAGACGGTGTCCTGCCTGTTGACCTGATTGTGATGTTTGATATAGACAACTTGATTGATTTAAAAATATATTATTCGTACACCATTCATTCTCTTTTATTTTTCAGCTGTGTGTGTGTGTTTTTTTTTTTTTTTTTAATTTTCTTTTTCCTAAACCTTTCCTGTGAATCACTCTGTCCATTGGTGAAAGCTGTATGAAAATCCATTCATTAGTTTTTGAGCTTATGGCATACAGACAGACAGATGTATAGATAAGATTTCTTGTATGTTAAGGAAAAAGTGGTGAAGTATCCTACTTACTTATTATTAATGATCAGTAAAGCTAAATGTATCATCCTAGTTGAATATGTGGATTGTTTCACTTCATTATCAAATCATATACGAAATTTTCCGGGAAAACTTCCACATGTTTTTCATGTAGATTACAAATATTCTTGCATATGGTTAAAGGAAGTTCGTTCAATCTATATTTTCTCCTTACCCTGTGTAAGGCTTTTTAAGAGATTGAAAACTAATAAGATTTGTTAAATACAAAATTTATTTTTCTGAAATATGTTTGATCTCTCAAAACTCCCACAATTTCAATTTCAATTTAGATTGTTTTTAATTCCAAAACAAAAACAAAAATCACCCCAATTGCCATCAAATATAGAATGCATATTATGCATACTGACTGCACTTTTATGGTGAAATTTAAGGGTTCCTTTTCCTGTTTCTTTGTTTTTGTTTTTTTTTTTGTATTTTTTTTTTTCTTTTAACCTCATCAGATCATCCCCTACACTATTACTATGGATCAATGTAATACATAATAGAAGTATATACATTTACATTGTGTACCATCCATCTAGTAGTACTTATATATTTTATATAAAATTTTCTTTATAAAACTTACTTATACTTTGTTCATTTAATGTGACAAAGGACGAAAATCAAATGAAATATGTTAAAATTTATTTCATTTTTACCAAAGATGAGACACCGTATTTTTGTGGCATCATCACAAAGCCGAAGTGAGCTGGTCTTGGTAAACGACTAACAACCCAAGGCAACCCAAAAATAAGATAAGATAATTTACTAAAGATTAGGAAAATAGAAAATTTGATACTGTAAATAATTTACAATCTCTCTTAAATAACTAAATTAATTCATTTGAAAGTCAAGCTTCCCAAGGGGAATCACATTTCGTATACGAAAAAATTCACATGGTCATTCATGGTCGAAAGAAGGGTTGTTTTTCCATTCAGTTTTCACTGTTCTCAGTCATTTCAGTTCTTTGTACATCCCTGAACAGAGTGTACGCATGTTTCGCTTTGTGTTGTTTTACGGTAAAAGTTTTATAAAATTCAATGAATTCGTTATTCTTGGACATAGTGACAAGAGAACTGACGTCATCGAACGGACTAAGTCATTGACTGATGCACTTGTTTACATATAGGAATTATAAGAACTGAATTGAAGCAAATATCCATTGCAGTCAGTTTTCAGTATCCATTTCAGTTTTCCGATCACAATAACTCATTGCATTGAAATTGTGATTATTGAGTAGTTGTATTTCCGAAACCGCCATTAGGTATCAAGTGTACTGGAGTTAATAAATACAATTGTTCTCAAATTGAGTAGCAGTTCAACTGCAATATTCTTTGCAGACTGGACGGTTGCTTCCCACAGCCCCCCAAAAAAAATGGTAAACATAAGGGGAATGAACTTGAATTTAAACCCTGTATGCATGCATTGATCGTACGGAAAACTGATAGTTCGACTGAAACTGAAAATAAACTGATGACTGATAACCTTGACCATCTAAAAGACTCTTAAGTGGAATTAAAATATGAGTTTAATCTAATATTATAAGTATGATGAAGTACGATTGTGGGATAAAATAATTTTGATAATAATAATTTTTAATGATCAATCAATGATCTCAGTTAAGCATTCCGATATGCAATGAAAACTTGGTAGGTTGGTCTAAAAATCAATACCGATAAAATGAAATTTATTAAAATCAACACCAAAAACCACAATGATTTCACGATACAAGGCAAAGCAATAGAACAGATCGAAGATTTTACCTACCTTGGTAGTGTACGAGTAATATCCGCAGAGGATAGCACAAGAAAAGACATACTAATTAGAATTAGCAAGCCATTGGGTGCATACTCACAGCTGCGTCAAATATGGAACTCAGCGAAAATATCTTTCTTCACAAAAATGAGACTATTTAAGTCAAACGTCATCTCAGTCAGTATTGCTCTATGGATGTGAGACCTGGCTTGTAAACGACTTTCTTACTGGAAAAATTCAAAGTTTCGTCAACAGATGTCTCCGACGCATTCAAATACCATTGGTAACTCTGACTTATATGAAAAATGTAAATTGGAACCAATGGCCAATTACATAAAATTACGAAAATGGCGGTGGTTAGGTCACAGATTACGAAAGGATGCTACGGAGATTTGTCGACAGGCTCTAGGCAGCCGTAAGAAGGGAACGTCCTAAAAACACATAGAGAAAAACATTGCAAAAAGAAATCGAGGAGTCCGATAAAACGTGGAATCAGCTAAAGATTTTGGCGAAAACCAGAACTAGGTGGAAATGCTTTATTGAGACCCTATGCTCCAGTAAGGGGAGATACAGGAACTGATGATGAATCAATGATCCCGTTCATTGGTCTCCAAAATACGGCCCGCCAGTGTCATCAATCCGGCCCGTGATAGCTAATGACTTATTGTTCTTGTTGTGATAAGTTGGATAGAAAAACCCAATGGCATGAAAATTAAAACGGTGGCTGGCCCTTGGAACTCACTGACCACAAGGGCTGAAAAGTTAAGTTTGGATATCAATGATTTAGTTTCTACATAATTTTTTAAAGAATTTTATATACTTTTTGTATTTTAAACCAAAAATTTGCATTCTCCTCTCAAATATGTTAAACATACTTGTTGATTATTTTGATTGCAACTTGATCTTCTTCTACTATGTACTATGTATGTATTACTGGTGATCTTTTCGATAACCTCTTCCTGATTTCGCAACATTGGACTAACAATGAATTAAACGAAAACGTCATAAAATTGGCACAAATTTTAATACATAAATATAATTATAATATCAATATGAATGGATCAGAATATGTGTGTTTATTGTTAGTACAATAGTTGAACGATCAATGGTTGGTTGGATTGATGGATGACCTATTAAAAATAATATTAAATGCAATAATAAATTTAATTTCAATTGTTGGCATCCATCAAAGGAAGGAGGAGGGCATTGGCATAGCACAAAATAAATGAGGCCCCAGCTTAGATTTAGAAATTGCGAACTTTGAAATGTGAATTGATTATAAATTTTGTAGTTTGTTCAGACTTTCAGAAGATCAAAGATTTGGTAGATTAAATTTTCATACATATTACATATCAAATAACTATTACAATATATTGTATCCATAATAAATTTTTCTGTCTCGTAATCTACGAAAAAAGACGTGAGATGGCCAGTTCATCACTTCTTAACTTGTTGATCATTCGCGACAACAACGCTTTCTTGTTGAAGAAGTGCGATGTCAAGAAACCTTTCAGTACTGAAGCCAGCAACTTGACCAATGTCAGCTCATACCGCTACAGTGATCTTGTACACAAGAAGACTGTCGGCATTTTACCAAGTGTCGATAAGAACGGCTTCTCCGCTGTGCTGAAGAAGGGCAAATACGCCCAGCGTCCTGCCAAGAATACCGTGAGTGTTTCCTTCAAGGTGGCCAGCCCAGACGCTCTCTGAAAAAGTTGAAGAACTTGCTCACCGAATCAAAGTACCGCAAGGACTTCACTTAGGCTGCTCTCCGTCGTGCCTCCGCTGTGTTGCGTTCTCAAAAGCCCGCTTCAGCAAAGAAGGGTGGCAAGAAGACCGAATAAATGCAAATGACTCGGGTTTTAGGTTTTTTGTACTAAATGAAAGAGAATTAGTAAATACAGTTGAACTCCTCTATAATGAACTCCCCAATAGCGAAAATTTCTTTATAATGAATACATTCTGAAGACAGAGAAATTTATTATTTTTTAATTTTTTTTTTTTTTTTTTATTTGAACTTCTCTATATTGAATTCTTCTCTATAACTCAAGACTTCTTTATAGAGGTCTGTTCGACTGTATTTCCATTAATCATCATTATTTTAAAATCATCACTTGGATCGCATAACTCAATTTATTTCTCTCTACTCTACTCCACTCCGCTCCATTCCACTCTACTGTTTACTTCTACTATTTGAAGAAACTGTTTTGTGGTGTGGAGTGTTGGCAATTGAAAGTAATCACAATATGCATGCAATGAACAATGTTTAGTATGAATGTATGTTGTATGTATATTTGTACATATTTATATTTCAACAGTCACTTGAAATTGCGAATTGCATTTTGAATAGGCAATCGCTCACTTATATAATAATGGTTACCTTTATAGCCTACAAATCATCCATATTAGTACAATAATAACTTTCTTTCTTTAAACAAACACCAATACCATCCCACACTCTACTCTACTCTACTCTACTCTACTGTACTGTAGTCTAATTTATTGTACTGAAGTCTAGTCTACTTTACTGTAATCTATTTTTTTTTTTTTTTTTTGATATTATAAATGTATATTGTATATTTATAGGAAGGTCGCTGCGAATCATTGCCAAATTATGTTGGACGTGGTAATGCTGCCAATGTTGATTTAAATCGTGATTTTCCAGATCGTTTGGAAAACCAACAAACCACACAATCACGTTCACAAGTCCGCCAACCAGAGACAGCAGCACTTACCGAATGGATTATCAATAAACCATTTGTATTATCAGCAAACTTCCATGGCGGTGCTGTGGTAGCCAGTTATCCTTATGATAATTCAATGTGAGTACCTAAGTACATCAAAATATATATTACAATTAATATGAATTGAATTCAATTCAATTCAATTCCATATTATTTTGAGATCTGACTCTCTATCTCTATCTCTCTCTCTATTTTTGTGTATGTCTCTCTGACTACTGTGTGTATTTTTAGTGCTCATCATGAATGTTGTGAAGAGAGTCTAACGCCAGATGATCGCGTCTTCAAAATGTTGGCACACACATATGCCGACAATAATCCAGTCATGCGTACTGGCAACAATTGTAATGATACGTTTGCTGGTGGCATTACCAATGGAGCCCATTGGTATGAATTATCGGGTGGCATGCAGGATTTTAATTATGCCTTTACCAATTGCTTTGAATTGACAATTGAGTTGTCATGCTGCAAATATCCACCGGCATCAACTTTGCCAACTGAATGGGCAAACAATAAGCAGAGTCTGTTGAAGTTGTTACGTTTGGCTCATATTGGTATTAAGGGATTGGTCAAGGATAACAGTGGTTATCCCATTGGGGATGCATCAATTGTTGTTTCCGGTTTGGAAGATAAACCAATACGAACAACAAAACGTGGTGAATATTGGCGGCTCTTGACTCCTGGATTATATAATGTTTATGCTGTGGCTTTTGGGTAAATTTACCATTTATATAGATATAATTTCCATAATATTCTCCTTCTTATTCTCAGAATGAATGAATGATTGATTATGAATTAATTGATGTAATTTATTTCCCTTTTTGTTCTGTTTCTGTTTGTTTTCGTTTCATATTTTTAGCTATCAACCGAGTGTCGCACAACAAATCCATGTCACCAATGAACACAATGAAGCTGATCGCTTGGACTTTGTATTGTTGCCACTTGAAACTACATATGACGGTATTAGCAGTTATTACAGACCATATTATTTTAGACACTAGAAAGCGAAGAGTAAAAAAAGAAAAGAAAGCAAAAAAAAAAAAAAAAAAAAAAATATGCAAAACTCAATGAAAAATCAATGCAATGCAAATCAAATCAAATCAAATTAGATCAGATCAGAGATCAGATCGATCAAAAGCCTCTCAAAATTCCTTAAAATGAAAAAAAAAAAAAAACAACTCAAGATCCAAGTTCAAGTTAAACACATAATATTGATAATAATAATAATAATAAAGCCAAAGAAACAAATGAACATCTAAAAAAAGCAACTGATTAGAATATCTAAGATATATCTGATATCTGAATAAAAGAAAGGAAAGGAAAACAAAAGAAAGGAAAAATTATTATTAGCTATTATTGACTGTTAATGATGAGAGATCGATTGATCGATCGATCCATCAAACGATCAATACGT
>JAWNKV010000255.1:0-330411 GCA_035041805.1 Amiota mariae
GAAGGCCCTATGCTCCAACTAGGAGTTTTAAAGGAAATTATGAATATGTTAGTAGCAATAGGGTCGTAGGTCTTAGTAGCTAGTACTCTAATATTGTGTATTTTATATAATATAATATAATAAATAAATAAATAAAAAAAAAAAAATATAAATAAAATTTATCAAAACGCCATCACTTGTTGAAGTTGTCAAAGTCAGATGTTGGAGCTGTCACAGCATTGGGCATGGTTAAACGAACTAATAATATTGATAGCATAATATTGTAAATTAAATTTAATTTACATATTTCATCATCATAAATTAAAATCTTTTTTTTTTTATACAATCTAACAATGTTTTGGCCATTTTTATAAGGCTTTTTATTTTGGATAATCATGGGAAAATCTATATAATTCAATAGGCAGCAAAGTACAATCGAACATTTGTGACGTATGTACATGCGCAGAAAACAAATTTTATTTTCCAATTTTATTTTCTTTCATAATTTATAGTCTCACAAGCCCTTAAAATATATTTTTATTTTTGTTTCATATGTCAAATAAAATTATTCATTGATAAAGCTGCTGTGTGTTGTAGATTGAAGTTTTTGTTGTTAAAGATAAAAAGAAACAAAATTTTTATGCGTGATATATTTATGTGAAAAATGTTTGGAGCTTAATAGTTTTTGGATTAAGTATTTGAAGAATGAAGATGTTAGCGCGAGTTGGAACATTTCTAAAATATACAGTGCAATATGCTTGTATAACCCATTGTTCATTTGAGTATATTGGCGACTTTGTTATGGTTAGTATTTGTACACCACTGTCACCTGTGTGGCACCTGTGCTACTCCTATTAAAGTGTTAAAGTAAAATTTGTTGAGTTTCATAGATGAATTTAAAGGTATTAATAAAAACTATGTTTCTATTTGCAGTGTAATGGTCCGTCCATGGAGCCAACTTTGTTCTCTAAAACATACTGCTGACCGAGAGAATTTCCCGACTTTGGCGTGGCTATAAATCGGGTGATATTGTCATTGCTGTTTCGCCACTAAATGCTGATCAATATATTTGTAAGCGGATTGTTGCAATATCTGGGGAGAAAGTTTTGGTCTCATTGCCTCGTCCATTAGACCTGGAAATGGAACAAGGAGGGCATAAGATAATGGAAATATCGTCTACATCATCAGATGGAGAGAAAAAGACAAAACGATCATCGGAATTGGTACTCGACTATGTGCCACGTGGTTGTGTCTGGTTAGAGGGAGATAATAAAACTAATAGTTCCGATTCTCGATATTATGGAGCACTGCCATTGGGTTTAATCAAGAGTCGCGTCGTTTGTCGTATTTGGCCACTGTCGCAATTGCAAATGTTGTAACATTGCTTCAAAATTATTGTTAGTGTTATTTAGTTATTATAAGATCAATAATCAAGCTATTGAATTGGTGAACTACAATTTGTTCGATAAGGAAACATAAATTGGATGTTCGCAATGAAACTTTAAAGTTTTGTTCTTTATATTTTTTATAAGATATGAATACAAATACAAAAATGAGAATGAGAATGAGAGACTCATATAACTGTTGGGTAAATTTATTAAATGACTGTCACAAAATACAATGTTCAAAATAAATTCGTAAAGTCTTTATTCAATATTTTTAAAATATATTGTTTGTTACATGCCAGTTTATAAATTCTTTCTTTGTTTTCATCTTATTGTATATACATACATACAATTTGCAATTTACATTTGAAGTTTAATTTTAACATTTAAAAACATTTAACGATGGTCATTAATGTAGAGAGTTGCCAACCTTCTACTTTTCCTATTAGCAGCTACATACATATTTCCTTTCATTTACACAAATAAAAAAGGATTATAAAAGGAAAGTTTATAAACAGTATGTAAAATGAATTATTGTACTTAATTTTGTACTTTTTATTTGCTTGATATAAATGAAGCTGCCAATTCTTTTTAAGTTTTATCGTTTCAATTCCAATGCGTTCCAATTGTATTTCGATCAGATTTGTCTCGTTTCACTAATATTGCTGACAGCGTTGATTTCTTGGCTGCTAACAATGGATTAAAGTAAAAGAAAAGAATTAATAATTAATAAAAGAATGTAAACTCAAATGGAAAAATCGTTGTTACCAGAATGAATGAGTACTTTTCCAAATCTGTTTGTAATTTTTTCACAGAATTTGAAAAAGTGTTAGCGCTCATTTCGTTTCACACAACACCAAAAGTAGTCATTTGATACCAAATAAGTATTGCAAAACAAAATACTGAGTACAAAAGTATTTGGTATTGAACGAAAAGTAATTAGTTCAATCAAATAGTTACTTGAATCAGAACATCCATCGCTAGTCATATTTAGTTAGTGTCATCGTCATTCTGGTTGGCTTTTGGATTTTGTTGCCGGTTTAAAAAGTCGCATATTTCATTTAATTTACATTTTTTTTTAAACTTAATTCGAGTGCTCACATTACTACTGAAATAATGGCGTCGATAAGTTTATTGAATCCAAAGGCTGAATTTGCCCGTGCCGCACAAGCTTTGGCTATTAACATTAGCGCTGCCAAGGGTTTGCAAGATGTGATGCGTACTAATTTGGGACCCAAAGGCACTGTGAAAATGTAAGTTATAAAAGGATTTACTATTTTATTATGTTAAAATTTGTGTAAAATGCAAAATTAATAATTATATGTGACTTGTATGCTGAAGAGAAATACTTTTATGAACAGCTGCAGTATTTGAGGTTATGTGTAGCAGTAGTAGTAGCGTTTCATATATATGCGTCATCGTCACAAGGGGCTGCGCGTTTAAATGAATTAAAAATACTTGAATTTGTTTTAGATTGTAAAGTTTGGGTGAAATTTAAAAAAAGGACAAAAAAAAAAAAATTGTATAAAACGAAAAATAATAGAATATCGTAAGTCTAGATGCTTCGTTTGATACAAGGGTGTAAGGGAGTGGCGGTGTGCGCACGTTGTTTATTCACACAATGACTACTAACTGATGTTCTTGAATGTTCTTTTATTTTCTTTGCAGGTTGGTCTCCGGTGCTGGTGATATTAAGATCACTAAGGATGGCAATGTACTGTTGCACGAGATGCAAATTCAACATCCTACTGCTACCATGATTGCACGTGCAAGCACTGCACAGGATGATGCTACCGGTGATGGAACCACTTGCACAGTCTTATTGATTGGTGAGCTGCTTAAACAGGCCGATAACTATTTGTCCGAAGGATTGCATCCACGCATTGTGGCTGAGGGTTTTGAGAAGTCTCGTGAAAAGTCAATTGAAATTCTCGATTCCGTCAAGATTCCAGTTGAGATTAATAAGAAGAATCTCATGGAAGTCGCTAACACCAGTTTGAAAACTAAAGTGCATCCAGCTCTGGCCGATTTGTTGACTGAGGTTTGTGTTGACGCTATGCTGACCATTAGGAAAGAAGGCCAGAATCAGGTCGATTTAAACATGGTGGAGCTAATGGAAATGCAGCACAAGACAGACACTGATACTGCTCTAATTCGTGGTCTAGTTTTGGATCATGGTGCTCGTCATCCAGACATGCCAAAACGTGTGGAGAATGCCTACATCCTGACATGTAATGTGTCACTTGAATATGAGAAATCCGAAGTCAACTCTGGTTTCTTCTACAAAACTGCCGAGGAACGTGAGTCATTTGTGCGCGCCGAGCGTGAATTCATTGACCAACGTGTGAAGAAAATCATCGAATTGAAGCGCAAGGTATGCGACGGAACCAATAAATCATTTGTCGTCATCAACCAGAAGGGTATTGATCCAATGTCCTTAGACGCACTTGCCAAAGAAGGCATTATGGCTTTGCGTCGCGCCAAGCGCCGTAACATGGAGCGTCTAGCTCTCGCTTGTGGTGGCATTGCCTTGAACTCCTTCGATGATATCGAAGAATCGCACCTGGGCTATGCCGGCCTAGTTTACGAGCATGTACTCGGCGAAACCAAGTACACATTCGTTGAGGACTGCAAGAATCCACAGTCTGTGACTATTTTGATCAAGGGCCCAAACAAGCATACCATTTTGCAAATCAAGGATGCTATACGCGATGGTTTGCGTGCTATCAATAATACAATTATTGATCAATGTTTAGTGCCTGGCGCCGGTGCGTTCGAGGTGCGTGCATACAACGAGCTAATGAAGTACAAGGATACCATCAAGGGCAAGGCACGCTTGGGCGTGCAAGCCTTTGCCGAAGCCTTACTTGTCATTCCTAAAACTTTAGCAATTAACAGTGGCTACGACGCTCAGGATACCATTGTGAAGCTCACCGAAGAGGATCGTCTCAGCCCGGACCCAGTTGGCATAGATTTATCAACTGGTGAACCAATGAAACCTGTCGACTTGGGAGTTTACGACAATTATGTCGTTAAGAAGCAGATTCTTAACTCTTGCTCTGTCATTGCAAGTAACCTATTACTTGTGGATGAGGTTATGCGTGCAGGCATGACAAGCTTGAAGGGCTAGGCTCAGTTTGGAAATGCCATGCTATGAATGAGTACTACAAACGCCCGCTTTGCTAACATTATTTTTAATATAATAACATATTTTTTTTTCTTTCCTATAAAAAAACTATACACTCGACATTGCTGATCGATATACTACACATAGACATTATACACATTAAACTTTCTTAACTCAGCATTACAAACAACAAACATTAAAGATATATGTTGAAACAAAATAAATTTGAGTATTAAATTTCAAATGATGAATGATTTTTTTTGTTGAAATTTTTGACTAATCCCGGGAATATTTATATGCAATAAAGCTCAATTGCACAGCTCGAGTTTGCAATCTAGTAGCCGCCAGTCAGTTCACTCTCACCATCTGCTAGTAGTAAATTCGTCCAGCGTCATTATGCATCATGTTAAGTAGTAAATAGTAAGTTGAAAACCTTTCTTCTTTACACACTTACTCGCTGCAATTTAGTGCTCTCTTTCATTTTCAACGTGAATCAGCATTGATTGGGGAGCTAAGAGTATTTCAGTTGTTTACAAAACTGCGTGACTACTGAACGTGTAAAGAGCTTTGTGTGTCATCGTTATTAGCGCACATATTAACTCTTCGGTTTCTACACTTATTATACTTTGCTGCTTACAAATAAATTAGCCCAGCCTAATGTATTAATGTATTATATCATCATCAGTTCCTGTATCTCCCACAGGAGCATAGGGTCTCAATAAAGCATTTCCACCTACTTCTGGTTTTCGTCAAAATCTTTAGCAAATCATTTTACCGGACTCCTCGATTTCTTTTTGCAATGTTCTTCTCCATGTGTTTTTAGGACATCCCCTCTTACGGCTGCCTTGGGGGTTCCAATATAGTGTCTGTCGGCAAATCTCCGTAGCATCCTTTCGTAATGTGTGACTTAACCACCGCCATTTTCGTAATTTGCCATTTGTAATTGGCCATTGGTTCCAATTTACATTTTTCATATAAGTCAGAGTTACTAATGGTATTTGGCCACCACACCTTAAGAATGCGTCGGAGACATCTGTTGACGAAACTTTGAATTTTTCCAGTAAGAAAGTCGGTTACAAGTCAGGTCTCACATCCATAAAGCAATACTGAGATGACGTTTGACTTAAATAGTCTCATTTTTGTGAAGAAGGATAATTTCGCTGAGTTCCATATTTGACGCAGCTGTGAGTATGCACCCAATGCCTTGCTAATTCTGATTAGTATGTCTTTTCTTGCGCTATCCTCTGCAGATATTACACTACCAAGGTAAGTAAAATCTTCGACCTGTTCTATTGCTTTGCCTTGTATCGTGAAATCATTGTTGTTTTTTGGTGTTGATTTTAATAAATTTCGTTTTATCGGTGTTGATTTTTAGACTAACCTTACTGGACTCGACGCATAGTTCATCAAGTTTTGCTTGCATATCGGAATGCTTAACTGAAATTAAGCAAATGTCGTCTGCATAAGCCAGGTCTTCAAGGTGCTCAGTAAAGTTCCAATGAATGCCTCTTCGTTTTCCATCAATAGAGTCTTGCATAATACCGTCGATGACGATGACGATGAGAAAGAGAATAGGCGAAAGTAAGCATCCTTGGCGTACTCCTGCACTGGTTGCGAAGTTGTCTGAGAGTTCACCGTTGTAAAGCACTCTGCATTTGAAATCAGTGTATTGCGCTCTGATTAATGTTATTAACTTGTCGGGCACTCTTTTGGATCTGAGTGCCTCCCAGATACTGCCGCGGTGTATGCTGTCAAATTCGGTACTGTAGTCGACAAAAACAAGTTGGAGATTGGCTTGCCATTCATTCATCAGTTCGACGATTATTCGTAAGATGTTTATTTGATCGACGCACGAACGATTTGGACGGAAATTTGCTTGCTGCTTCCTCAACAACTGATCTAGTTTCAGTTTAGGTATTATATAGAGAGATACGTATATATACAGAGATCCTAATTTGATTAGTAAATCACAATTGAGCCACACTTGTGATTGCAAGGAGTTAATTTTTCTACAAGAATTTGCAGTAAACTTAATGTTATGTCTAAATTGGGATGCATTTTGGTAACCAACCATCAACATTTAGATATGCGATGAAATGATTAAAACTAAACTTTTATCTTATTTCAGATAAAATCTATTGAATAAAGGATATGACATTATACATTGTCATATGTTCGAGGCATTAAGTATGGATTAATAATATGATAGATAACAAAGGCTCTGGAGCATGGGCGTAGTGATTTAGTGATTTCAAACTTGATCTAACTTTTATTACTGAAATTAAAATATGAAATTTGAAATCACTTTTATTAAGTGATGTTATACGAAAAATCTAAACGCTTTCAATATTCCATCAGACATTGTACATATAATTATAAGACGCACACATAAACATTTCAAAAACATTATGATAACATTTGATATTGCAGTTCCCAGCCAGCATTTTGTGAAAATTTTGAACAAAAGATTTTGATTATTTGACTCTCCTAGATAATTAAAACAATAAAATATGCACTCATTTTCAAATCATAAATGACTCTTATATCATTGGGAGAAATTGGTATTCTGCATATGACTATTCTTGAAGAATCATTACAGATCTCTGCATTAATGCAATATTCATGCATATTTGCTATCATTTGTGTTCATTTTTTGCAGTCACTTCTGACTTCAATTTACAATCATTATACTCTTCACGTTAGTGAATAGTATTATAAGTTTGTTATGAAGTTTGTAACACACAGAAGGAGACATCGCAGATCACAAAAAGTATATAATATATAAATATATTATATTTGTGATCAGCTCGATGAGACGAGTTGATTTAGCCATGTCCGTCTGTCCGTCGGTCCGTTTGTTCGCACTCCTAGTCCTTCTGTTTTTGAGCTAGAGAGCTAAACTTTCGGTTACATCGGTTTCTTTTTATCAAACGCCGGTCAAGTTCGTGAATCAGCCAAATCGAACCACTAGGGGGAGTACCTCACATGCAAACCCCCTTTTAAATTAATGTTCTTATTAGAAAAAGTTTTTTGTTTTTTGACGTATCGAAATGAAATTTGGACACTATAAGTTTCTGGTCCATATCCACCAACCACATAAATTTTATGATCCTAGGATTACCAGGAGGAGTACCACCAATACAAACCCCCTTTTAAATTAAAGTTCTTATTAGAAAAAGTTTTTTTTTTTTTTGTCTTATTGTACTGAAATTTGGACAATATAAGTTTCTGGTCCATATCCACCAATCATATAAATTTTATGATCCTAGGGTTACCAGGAGGAGTACCACCAATACAAACCCCCTTTTAAATTAAAGTTCTTATTAGAAAAACTTTTTTGTTTTCTGTCTTATTGTTCTGAAATTTGGACACTATAAGTCTCTGACCCATATCCACAAACCATGAAAATTTCAAGACCCTCGGACTATTAGGAGGGGTACCCCCCATACAAACTGGGATCCAAACGAAAGTTCTTATTAGAAAAACTTTTTTGTTTTTTGTACTATCGACTTAAAATTTGGACACTATAAGTGTCTAACCCATTGCCACCAACCTTATAAATGTCAAGACCCTCGGACTACTAGCTGGGACGTGAAGAGTATTACAACTTCGGTATCGCCAAAGTTAGTCTTTTTTTATATTTTTTAATTTCTTTTCATTCATATTTATTACATTCATTTAATTTAATTTCGTTTTACAAAGTGTAATATAAACTATGTACACTATTATTCAATTATTACTATTTACTATTTATTATATTAAGTACGTTTGGTGAACGCATTTAGTAAGACAACATTACTTGGAAAGTATAAAATGCTTCTGTAAAAATACTGCTTATCTGTTTGTCTTTGGCCTTATAATTCAAATGGCAAATATCTATGATGAAAGACTTTTATATCATGTTTTAAATTTAAATTATTACATTCTTACTTTTAATTTAATAATAATCAATATCAAGCAATTCTAATGCTGAGGAAGTTTGCATAGCATAATGTTCTGGACACATAGCAGTGCATTTAATGCAGCGAAACTAATTGAAGAATCAATTACCCATTTGCCCAATTCTTCACAAATATTCTATGTGTCTTTCCCACTATCACTGTTGGAAAAAGTGTTTTCCATTTCATCCCTATCAATTTCTAATAATTTCTCGAAACTATTATCACCTTCTGAGCAAGTTTCAATCTGCTCTTCCATATTTTGGTGAATTGCAAGATTACTTGACATAATCTTTTCAGCTTCTCTATTCGCTTTTTTTGTTGAAAGAATTCACTTAAATTTTATTTATTTTTGTTGAAAACATCATTTCTCACTGCAACAGTTGAAACGTTATGAATATCAATTGCATTTCTATTAATGCAATCTGCAATGAAATTTATTTTCTTAAAACTCTCCCCTTATAACAATAAATGCATAAAACACAAAAATCAATTTTGAATCATATTGTAGACCAAAAAATGATTGAAGCTGCACGAAGAAACATATTTCGAATATGTGCTGACTAAAAATGATTTCTCTTTATTTTTTTCCATTATAAAAATGACAAGAACAACTCACGCAAATAACGAAAAAAATATCATCACTTTTTAATTATAAAGAATATTCACATTTGACTCTTCCTTTTGACTAACTACGTGTATTGTATATGAAAACTCATTTTTTAATCACCTAAAGTAGTCAAAAAATATAAAAAAATACTAACTTTGGCTATGCCGAAGTTGTAATACTCTTCACGCCCCAGCTAGTGGTCCGAGGGTCTTGAAGACACTTATAGTGTCTAAATTTTAAGTCAATAGTACAATTAACAAAAAAGTTTTTCTAATAAGAACTTTTATTTATATCCCGGTTTGTATGGGGGGTACCCCTCCTAGTGGTCCGAGGAAAATATTCATGGTTTGTGGATGGTTTATAGTGTCCAAATTCAGTTTAATAAGTCAAAAAACAAAAAACTTTGTCTAATAAGAACTTTAATTTAAAAGGGGATTTGTATGGGAGGTACCTCTCCTGGTAACCCTAGGATAACGAAATTTATATGGTTGGTGGAAATGGACCAGAAACTTATAGTGTCCAAATTCAAGTTCGATACGTCAAAAAGCAAAAACCTTTTTTTTAATAGGAACATTTATTTATAAGGGGGATTGTATGGGAGGTACTCCCCCTAGTGGTCCGATTCGGCTGATTCCGACAAATAAGCAGCGTTTGGTAAAGAGAAACCTATGTACAATTCAGCTCTCTACCTCAAAAACTGAGGGACTAGGAGTGCGAACAGACGGACCGACGGACTGACGGACATGCCTAAATCAAGTCGTCTCATCGAGCTGATCACAAATATATAGTATATACTTTATGTGGTCTGCGATGTCTCCTTCTGTGTGCTACAAACTTCATGACAAACTTATAATACTATTCACTCCCGTGAAGAGTATAATGAGTCGGTAAAATGATTATCGAAAAAACAATCATCCAAATGCAGGCGGGGTTTGATCGTGTTCACGACGCACAGTGTGACTCACACAAATATCTTTATTTTAAATACTTTCGAATTAGATTTATTCCAAATCATTAAAATAGCATGGTGGTACCTCGTGATTTTAAGGTTATTTTAAAGTTGGTATATCAATGTAGATGGCAAGATGAATTCAACTTGAAAATAACCTTAAGATCAATGGGGTCTTTCGCTGAGAACGCTATGTTTCTTAACTTGATATAGAGACTTTAAATTTCATTATCAAAATTTTTTCTGAGATGTTTGAATTAATATACTCGTACATTTCTGAAAACAAATTTGAAATATATTGTATATATAAAATAAGAAAAATTTTGATAAGAAAATAAAAAATCAGCCACGGAGGGTTCCGTACCATCGTACAAGATTTTTTGCATAAAATATAAAATTATGATTATATTTAATAGCCTAAAAGTATACTACAATTAACAGCTTAAAGTATACTTAAAAAAAAAAAAAATGGTTAAACAAAAGGTTAAATTAAAGAAGAATGCTTCGTAAAATGTGTATTTTTAGTATTTGTCGTTCTACACACAAGTGAATTACACACTTTGTGAAAATTTCAACTCTCTACCTATTACGGTTCATAAGATAGAGAAGGAGACGGACGGACGGACGGACGGACAGACATCGTAATCTTAGTAATAGGGTCCCGTTAGCTCCCTATGGTTACGGAACCCTAATAAAAAGTTAAGCATATAAAGGGGTCTGACGATACTATGAGCAAACTGTGCAAAAAATCTGAATTATTTTCATTTCTAGTGAATAGTTAATGATAATTTCCTGGAATTTTTTTTTCTCGACTCTTGAGCTTCTTCAGAAAGTTGACCAATAGGAAGTATAGAAAACGCAATTATATACACTTTCCATATACACACTCACTGGCATATTGTACCATGCATATTCTGATATTCTGTCTCCGTGGCATAGTGAACAAAGGCTACAAAAATTAATTGATAACAAAATCCTATGCAATGTCATGTCAACACTTTGCTGGTAGCACAATGGGCCACAATGTTTTTGTGCCTAAGTGAGCCTCTCGTCGGAGGGCTGCCACGTTAACCTAACCTAAATCCTATGCAATAAAGTATAGTATGAAATATCTTTAAGAGATTTATAAGGTGGCTTATCAAAATTATAGGACACTTCGAAAATTTTACTGCCAAGACTTGCCAAATCTGTACTTTTTATATTTTGACAAAAATAAAAATCACGAATGATAGCCCAAAAACACATATTAAAAAATGCATTGAGACAGAGCGTATCAATTTAATTTTTTAGTGTAACAGGAAAATACGAAAATACGTACAAGTTTTTAAGCAATTTTAAGCATAATGCCACGATCAACACGTTTCAACGGAGCAAGAAAAGGGCTCAATTAATGCATATTCAATGTCGGGCTTAAATGTGAGCCAGGTATAAAAAAAAATTGGTTGTAGTCGCCATGTTATTGCGAATTTTTTGCAAAACCCAGAAGAATACGGTAAAGCACGCAGTACCGGAAGGAGACCGATGCTTACTGGACGAGATAAAAGGAGCATCATAAAAAAAAGCGAGCAATTCTACTGTACCGTGCTCCCAACTTGCTGCTTCTTGCTGGAAGAAAGTGTCTCCAATGACTGTTTGGCGGACAGTAAAATCATTGAAACACATTGTTAGAGGTGTTTTGAAGAAGGTGCCCTGCCTGCAAAAGCGCCATAAGGCAGCTCGTCTCCTTTTTGCTCAAAGTAACTTGGCAACAAACTGGGACTCAGTAAGACATTTTTAGTTGGAATCCGTTTTATGATTTTAATGTGAGTTCCTTAAAATAGGTAATTTTTTCGGATGAGAAAAAATTTAATCTTGATTTATCAGATGGGTTTCGTTATTATTGGCGTGATCTGAGGAAGGAACCCCTTGATTTTTCTAAATGAAACTTTGATGGCGGATCGGTAATGGTGTGGGACGTATTTCAAAAATCTGGTACGCTTGAATTACAGTTCACGAGCTCAAGAATGAACAGCGAAGGGTACATGAATGTGCTGGAGAGTAGTCTGCTCCCTTTTCTGGTGGAAAACAGAGAAGAATCACTTATTTTCATGCAGAACAATGCGCGTATCCACACAAGTCGCCAAACAATGACTTTTTTAGAAAACCATAGAAAACATTTGGGGAGTATTAGTTCGGCGGATATACGCAGAAAATAAAAGATACAATTTTTTTTAAGGCTTATTTTTTGTGCTATCATTCATGATTTTTATTTTTGTCAAAATATAAAAAGTACAGATTTGGCAAGTCTTGGCAGTAAAATTTTCGAAGTGTCCTATAATTTTGTTAAGCACCTTATTTATGCCTGTTATATCTGATGTTATTTCAGGATCTCCAAAAACACTTCTCACTGTGTTACCAACATTTGTAAGACCAACTTTTTTCTTAATCTATTTTAGATATATTCCTTCTTCTCTCTTATCTACTCTTTGTTTTCTTCGCACCGTAGACACCACGTCTTCAGTTCCATTCGATCTTTCATTATACATTAGTATTATGCAAAATATATTTGGCACCCTCCAAGATGAAGTCCTGGCTACGTCCATGCACTGGAGAATTGGTAATTCAATTGAATTCGTTCAACATATTATTATTGAAGTACGAGGGCTGCTACTTAAGTTTTGAGACAGAGAAATAATAACAAATATGTACGAGTATCATCGAAAATGACTTTATTGTTTTTCAAAATATTCTCCATGAAGATCAATACACTTTTGCAAGCGATTGAACCAATTTTCGAAGCATTTTTTCCACTCGGAATGAGGTATCTCCAAATCATGTGTTTTGAACGCATCAACCGCTTCTTCAGGCGTCGAAAAACATTGACCTCGCAATTTATTTTTGGTGTGTGGGAATAAAAAGAAGTCATTGGGTGCCAAAGCTGGACTATAGGGCGGATAACCCATCAATTCGACGTTTTGAGTGTTTAAAAAGTCACTTGTTTGAGGCGATGTGTGAGAGCTCGCATTGTCGTGGTGGAGAATGATTCGTCTTCTGCTGTTGATTTTTCTTATTTCTTCGAACACTTCTGGCAAACAAATGGTGGTGTTCAATTCAGAATTAACCGTTCTACGTTTCTCTAATGGCACGGTGACGACATGTCCGGTTATTCCAAAAAAACAGACGATCATTTGCTTCGAAGTGCTTCGTGCGCGAACAACTTTTCTTGGATTTGGCTCATCTTGAAAGACTCATACAGTCGACTGCTGTTTAGTTTCAGGCTCATATGCATAGATCCATGATTCATCCTCTCACAACTAACGTATAGACGTCTTTTGAAGCACCGCGATTGAATTTTTTCAACATTTCTTTACACCATTGTCAAATTATGCGGTATCCAATGCGAACAAATCTTTTTGACGGCCAAATGTTCATGCAATATTGAATGTATACGAGTGGAACTAATGCCCAAACATGTCTCTATCTCAAGATATGTCAACTGACGATCTTGCAATATCAATTCACGCAGAGCATCAATGTTTTGTGACACAATAACCGATTTTGGACGACCTTCACGAAATTCGTCCTGGAGAAAACTACGACCACGACTGAATTCAGAAAACCATCGAAACACGGTGGCCCTGGATGGTGCTTCATCACCAAAAGTCGAATGAGCGAGTTGATTGGCACACTCTTGTTGAGTTAATCCATGTCGAAAATCATAAAAAATCATTGCACGAAAAATACTCGTAGCACTCGTATGACAAAACGTTCTGAGTACATTTATCATTAAAAACGACAAGCTTTACAATACTACCAATGTCAGATTTGACATATCAACATTGGTGTTGCCTTAAGACTTAAGCAGCAACATATTGATTAGTAGAGACGATGTGTGCCTGGTTTCCTAATCCATCTGATGTAGTGTAGGACGGGTTACTTCCGTTGTTGACCAGAAGACCATATAAGAATTCTGACTAATCAAATGTTAAGATGAAGTTAGATTAGAGTCACAGATATTTAATACTAATAGATCAAGCATTTACTTAAGGTAGACATTGTTTGCTGGATTCCTTTGCAAATGTTAATTGAACTATGGAATTGATGAGCAAAAAACAATACAAGTCTTTTATAATATAGTAGTAGATGCCGAAGCAGTTACAATTCATTTCACTTTACTTTTGAGTTCGCATTTGTATAAGAATATCTATTAGAATTGGTTTTGTCAGATTCCACATAACAGTTTCCATTGAGTGCTGACAATTTTGTGAATATCATCTTGGGTATGATGGGTGTTGGGTGGTGTTAGACTTAAATACTCGACGAGAAGTTTGTGGGTGGGTGCCCATAAAGAAAACGAGATGTTAAACCTTAACTTTTCGGAAGAAAGTTGAATGAACAAAGAATAAACATAAGTTGAATGAATATTTTAAGTGATAGCAAATGAAATGACAGCATGAGATATATAAAAAAAAGAAGAGAAGAGCATCACTTTAAAATAAATATTTTATTTTCCATCTTCCCCATTCTCAGTTATCGATATATGAGTACAATGCATGTACAAAATATACTATATTGTATATAGTATAGTATAATACAAGTACTATTACGAGTATACGAGTATCACCCGCTCCATTTTCATCTTTCACTCAGAAAACGTTTTAGATTTCAATTAAATTCCTTTTTTTTTTTTTTTTTTATTTGTTTTTCCATTCTTTCGGCCTTTCCTTTTGCAATTCCTTTAAAAGCTTATTCCCCTTAGGGATAACAAGTTGCGCGTATTTTCACTCGCATCAATTTTGCTTCATTCTATTCACAATTTTAATACCTTTCACACTGAAGACGACGACGGCGACGGTGACGATGACGAATATGAGAATAGCACATTTCAATCATCCATGTCCATTGCTGGATGTGTTTTTTTATTAGAAGACTTTGTTATCCTATGAATTTATGACCAATTTTTTTTTATTACATCTTGAAAATAGTGTCCCTGAAGAAATCGATTTTATCGTCTATAAATCTCCAATTATTTATTTTGATTATAACATATGAGTGATGAGAGATCTTAAGCCACATCTATGAATATTTTATATACAGATTATAAAATACTAAACTATACATATAATAAAATCTTAGATTTTGATTGTCTGTTTGTTTGTTTGTTTATACGTACATCATGTGAAAACCGTACGTAAACCACCCACAGACATCGCCCGGCATGCATTAGACTGGAGTCCTTAAGGCAACCGAAGACGTAGTCGACCAAGAATGTCATGGAGGCGATCATTAGAGCAGGACATACGGGAAACGGGAAAAAGCTATAGAGATGTAAAGGCGCTGTCACGTGACCGAACTAGATGGAGAAACTTTGTTGAGACCCTATGTTCCGCTAGGAATTAATGGACAAAGAAGAAGAAGAAGAAGAATGTGAAAACCACTAATTGGATACAAAATCGAATTACTGAAAGATACGAAGCTTTGTTGTGAATAACATATAGCGTTTATTTCATCAAAATTGACCTATAGAATTAATCGAAAATGGTGGATTAATTTTTGTATTATAGAGACTTAGAGACATATGACATATTTTAAAATCAATCAATCAATCAATTAGTCTTTGCCAAAAATCTATTTGAAAAATATACATCTATCTATTAGTCCCGTGCAATGTCAATACCAATAATATTCTAATTTATTTCGCAATTAATGGCTAATAGAGGCCTTGAGAATTATTAAATGCCAATTAAATATTTTATATGTTGGCTTAAATGACTTAAACTAATCTCATTTAAGATTTATGAATCAACATATCTGACAGTCTTTTCTTTTTGAAATTTCGCCTATTTTTAGAGTCCCAGAGATTACTCTAAGTAATCTATTTATTATCATAAAATCATACAAATTAATATTTATTTAATGGTTTGTTGAGAGTATGACGATTGTTTGATATGAGAAGTTAATCTGGTTGTTGGAAAAAGGGTAGTTTAACTATGATGAAACCGGCACAAATCTGTTCTCGCTCTCGCTCTTTCCTCTTTCCTCTTGTCGATTTCTTCTTTACCATGAAAAATGACAATAAAAAAAGTAAAAACTTTCATTGCATGAATTATGAGCATTCAGCGAAGATTTATATACAACAAAAGAAAATATTCTTTCATTCGTTCGTTTTTCATTCTTCTTAAGTTTAATAAACGAGTACATAACAATCAAACAAACAAACAACCAACCAACCAACCCAACATAGAATATTTTGGGCGAGTATAGATAGATAGAAGCAACAGCTAACAGACCAAGAGCTCAACCCCCGATTTTGATTAGGGGTGTGACGACAGACAGAGATCTGTCAACTCCTGCTAAGTTACATTATAAATTTCCCGCAATTAGGTTGAATTTCAATTTGCTTCGCTACTTATTCTTATTACATCCTAACTCAATACTTATAGACCACATCCCTCATTCCACTCAGACGATGATCCACTTCCATGACAAAAAAAAAAAAAAAAAAAATAACTTGAATAAAACATTTTTGCATTTAATTTAAATTTTGTGTTAAAATGGAATTTTACTTGGAAAAACATCTTAAGATTAAATAGCTGTTACTATATTTATACATTTGTATTATATATTTTGATAAGATTGTATTATAGTATGTGCGAGTCCTTGTATTCTGGGAATTTTTTTTTTTTATTCATATAAAGAATGCATATTACTCGAACCCACACAATAAATGCTATTAAATTTTAGATTATAAAGATCTATTATTATGTCATTGAAAACCCCTTGTTAAATGTGTTAGAAAACTGAGGCCAATGCCAGTGGTAGTCAAGGTTATCTAGAAAGCGAACACTTAAAATAAGCGTAGTTCAAATATGATATTACAATGGACCTATCTATCAATCCTAGCCTAGGCTATTAAAACGTGTTTTGATACTAAATATGTTAGATTAGACTAGATTAGAGCATGGGTGGGAAGTGTGACAGCCCCCAATAAAATTACAGTACCTCCGATATTATGGTATTCATCAAGAATTCCAAGACTTTCTTCGGAGACAAGACTGCAACTTCATTTGACATCAAATAATGTCTACCCATATAGGGAAGTCTAGTCCAATTTACACCCCCACAATGGCAAAGTAATTGTTTTGCTGTCTCCTCCTATTTATTATATAGTATAGCCTGCGACTATATGAGTCTCTTTCCGTGTTAGACCCAATATTTTTTGAATTCTTTTGCGAAATCTTGATGGCATGAAAGTTTTTGTTACTTTACTGTATTTCGTGTCTATAAAATTGCGATTTCTCATCAAACCATTGTTTAAATTTATTTTTTTGTGAAACTTCAAGGCACCAGGCAGAGAGGCTCTGGTCCAATGAGGACATTTCCTGGCGAGTTCATCCATCTCTTCGTTTCCAAAGTACCCTCTATGCCAAGGTATCCATATAAGATTTATGTGGTGCAAGTCTTTTAAGTAGATTTAAACAATCCCAGATTAACTTCGATTTGAACTCGAAGGCGTTGAGGTCTTACTGTCAGAGTGAATATACGTATATATGTATATGCTAACTTACAGTTGAAGTGTATGAATTTCAACTGAGTTCCCTTGGATATGATTAACCTTCTTTGACTTTGAGCTGCTTTTAAAAATAGAAAGAATTAAACTACACTCATGAGATTACAGGTTACCTACAAACAAATAATTTTGAGTGTGTTAGTGAAAAAAAAAAAAAAAATTTAAAAAAAATAAGTTGAAGGGGCGATGGTCATTTTGAAAACCAATAGCCGATTCGGAACACCATGGTCTGGTCAGACTTTTACAAAGCAAAGGAAATTACACTGGGAAATATTACCGGGGCTGTCACACTCCAAATTAGCGCTAGGTGCATACAACCTAAAACGCTACAAAGACTGAATGAACTTAACAAAGAACAAATTAAAAATCATTACGGGATTATTAACAGGACATTGTAGGTTGAATCTCCACCTAACAAAACTGGGAATCTTGTCTAATGTCTCTTGAGTTTGAGATAAGCCATGTTTTGCTTCCATATAAGAGCGTTGATTGCACACATGCGGAGAATATTCGTAATTTCGTGCGTCTCGAAATTTGAGTTACCTTTCCCGGAACCCATAGAATTCGCACCTGGTTGAGTTACCCTAGGATATTCAGCTTATCAATGCACTCCATCACCAGTTTCGATGTGTTTTGGTGAGATTTAAGTGCTATTCTGCGATTCCGGTAGTTCCGTTCGAGATTAAAGTGCGCACACCTATCTATCGCGTATACTTCCGCTTGAAAGATTGAAGTGTTTTTACCTAATGGTTCAAAGTACCTTTTCCTTTGTCCAAATACACCCGCCCCGGCCCCATCTTCTGTGAGGGAGCCGTCGGTGTACCATGTTATCATGTACTGGTTTAACTTATATTATACATAAGTTAAAAATATGTATTTCTGTTCATCGAGAATTGAAAGTTCAACTGTATGTAGTGTAGTATTTATGTTTACTGAATATTTTGTACTATATACGAGGGTTGATAAACAAGTAACCGAGTTGGAAATGATGATGATGATAATTTCCTTTAATCGCCATGTACATATACGAAATATACATTTTATAATATTGCTTAAAGCTAGCAACTAATAATTATCAGAGTTTAGACTTACTGTACAGCTGAAATATTATAATTTTGGTTTAATTAATTTAATTATTTATTATTTAATATTTTATTGTTGTTACATTAAAATTACCCAAGGAAAGATGGCATTAAAAACCTTGGACAAAAAAAAAAAAAAAAAATTAAACTTGAACTACTAGGAATGCTGGTACAGGGTGGCGCCATAGAACGTACATATTGCGTCATTTTTTTTCGTGACGAAGTTTACAGCGAATTTTGAAGTTGGATCTTAAACTGCATCCTTATAAGCTCCAGTTAACACAGGAATTAAAAGAGTCCGACTTCGGAGCAAGGTTGGCATTTGTTGAAGAAATGCTTAGTCGATTTTCCACTTTTGACAACATCCTTTTTTCTGAAGAGGCTCATTTCCAGTTGAATGGGTTCGTAAACCGACAAAATTGTCGTTATTGGAACGACGAGAATCAAACATAAAGTCTACATGAACAATCCGAGGATCATCAGTCAAAAGATTTGTTGTATAGAAGTACGAATATGGTAGGTCAAATATCATTTTCAAAATTTTGTTATGAACAGTCTGCAATTTTCTTATATGAGTCTTTGCACAGCCACCCCATATTTCAGACCTATATCGGTCTACATAATAGGTAAAAGTATCGATTTGTAGATGGTTAATTTATTTTGAATCGAAAGTTTTGATCTGCAGTTGATAAACGGGTATACGAAACGTACAGTCTTATTTATTTTGTCTATGGTTTTATTGATATACTCACTGAATAGAAGTTTTTTATCTAGAATAACATCCAGATGATACTTAACTGAATTTTCCCATTTAATGTTGGAGTTATAATATTAAGTTGAAGCTCTACGTTTGGCAAAAAGACTGGCTTTCTTTTCATTGTGAAATAAATCGCTTTAGTTTTAACAGAATTTACCTTAATTTTCCATTGATAGAAATAAGATGACAAGGAGTCCAATGAGCTTTGTAGGATGTCGTAAGTGTAAATATTATAAAGGAAGGGTCCGAGCACAGAACCCTGTGGGTGAGTTGGAAATGAATTTGAGTTATATGAAGCTGCCTATTCTTATTGGTTATTAGGAATTTTAAATACAATAAAATGTTGTACAATATAATTCCAATACTTTAGATATATAAATATATAATATATACATATAACAATTAGAGATGAAATACTATAGATATCCGGTAACTATTTAATAAACAAGTATTCGACCGGAAAAATAAAAACTATTGTACATTTAAGTTTTAGAGGCAAGGCACCCATATAACAAATAAAATCATTATTTTTTAATACTCATACATAATAAATAAAATTAATGCTCATACTGAACTAAGGGCAAATTATGACCAATTTCTCTGCATTAAGGGGCGACAAACGGTTTCGCTAGTCTTTGTATAAATGACCTGACCTTCCGAAAAATTCTTTCGCTGTATATGCTGCTGCAGGGCGCTGAAAAATAAATTCTAGGAAATTTTGATAAGTTTGGATATTGTACAGTATTAGATGATTACTAAATATAATGATTACGAACGTGACCAATGCGTACTGACTTCAGATAAAAAGTAATCTCCATTGTAATCGTGTTCTTTTCTTGACCGTGAGACTGAAAACAATCATCATTCGCTACCTCATGAAAACAGTCCCAGAATGTGTCGTGAGCTTCGTGAGCTTCGTGAGCTTCGATACTGTCGACTCTGTCTCTTGAGGTCGAAGGACTTTAGAACGATATTTCATTTGAAACAATTCCAAATTTGGTCAAATCAATTTCTGTCTATCGAAGTCAAAGGAGTGTTTATTTTAATCGTGCTGTTATTCTCAGTTATTTTCATAAGTTTTTGCTTTTCTTCTGTTTTTATACTCTTCACGGAAATGAATAGTATTATAAATTTGTCTTGAAGTTTGTAACACACAGAAGGAGACATCGCAGACCACATAAAGTATATATATTTGTGATAAGTTCGATGAGACGAGTTGATTTAGCCATGTCCGTCTATCCGCCTGTTCGCACTTATAGTCCTTCAGTTTTTCAGCTAGAGAGCTGAAATTTTGTACATCGGTTTCTTTTTACCAAACACCGATCAAGTTCGTCAATCAACCGAATCGGACAACTAGGGGGGGGGGGAGGTACCTCCCATACAAACCCCCCTTTTTTAAATTAATGTTCTTATTATAAAAAGTTTTTTCTTTTTTTTACTTATTGAACTGAAATTTGGATACTATAAGTCTCTGACCCATATCCAAACATCAAACCAGGGGTACCCCCCATACAAACCGGGATCCAAATGAAAGTTCTTATTATTATAGAAAAACTTTTTTCTTTTTGGTACTATCGACTTAAAATTTGGACACTATAAATGTAAGACGCAACAATTGGCTATTTTCGGAGATCTATCCGGCGGTCAGATATCCGACTATCCGGCGGTTAGATATCCGACTATCCGGCGATCACATATTCGACTATCCTGCTAAAATGTTGGCCGTTTCATCTCTAATAATAATTCATTAGAATTGTTTTTTATTTACATTTCCATTCTTCGATCGATATTTTTGGTATAAGTAATGAGTGGATTTTTCGAATATTTCAAATGCTTCCCAATACTTTATTGTTGATAACAAAAGAGTAAGTAAGATTGCTATATTATTATACTTAACATTTGTTTTCTTTACCAAAATCAAGTAATTATTTTATATATTTCAGATGTGGTAATGTCAATTTACTTCAGCAATCCCACTAGGCTTCATCTCGAATGCTCGGTGTGTGTGAAGGAAGGAACTTGTTGATCGACCCTTGTATAGCTTTGTTTAAACCAATCAAACATGAAAAACTATTGCACTTTTTATACAGAAAAATATTTCACAATACACCATCATGTTCATAGACATGATACACCTATGCACACACAGTAGTATAAATACTTCCGATTTTACAAAAAAAAAAAAAAAAAAAAAAAAAAACAAAGAAGGAAACAACAAAAAACCAGACAAACTTTAGAGTGTCGATGATACTGCATGATGTCGTTGCAGTTTTTCAGCTTCAATGCGCTTTTGTCGGTGCCATAAAAGCAAATCAAAGAAAATAAATCAGTGTTCAAAATCTGGAATAATCGGATGTGTTCGACAATTAAATCAATTAAATACCTTGCAATACAAAATAATAAATTGCTGATTAAGATATGTGTGTACTATATACTAATATTCATACGTCTAGGTATATAGTATATTCAATGACATGAAAATAATGGAAGTTGAAAATTTCTTTTATAGGTAGAACAAATATTTGTGTAAAAAATCACACCTCTAGTGTGAAATTAAATACAATATTATATAGAAATTATATTCTGATTTTTGTGATACTCAACAAGAGTTGACATTGTATATATTACTTGATAAGAGGAACACTGATTTTGTACCAGAAGACGAAGCACCCAACATATGTATATTTTATGTATATAAAAATAGAGTAGTAGTAGTCTCGTCATTTATAAAAAAAATAAAAACACATCCAATCTTCTGTGTAGCATATTTGCTTTAAAATTTCTTTTAAATTTTTTTTTTCTATCTTAAGAGTTCAATTACTGGAAGACATAACCACCAACTACAATTTAAATCGTTTATTATTTTTTTGAAATAAATGAGGTAGACAAGAAGTCTAAGTTTAAATATATTCATTTGGGAAATCGAATCCTGTTTAAAGTTCAATCACCAATAAGACCTTTCAAATATATTGTAAGTACAAACATTTAATGAAATATATAATTCCTGATATGATTACCATTAAAATTTTTTAAAGCAGTTAAATATATATTATTATCATATTATGGTGTAGATATCCGGATTACAGGAATAAAACTAAATATTACAAACTTCTGATAAAAATTGGAATTCTCGAAAAATGATGATGTTGCATGTTACTCGTATTTATAAAAAAAATTCATATGGAATATTTGGATTCATGGTAAATAAAAATTGCAAACTCATGATATCAATCTGTTTGATATAAAAAATTAAAAAAAAGGAAAAAAAAAATTGAATTACAAAAAAAAAATCACAACAAACAAACGAACAAACGGAAGCGGAAACGGAAACGGGGTTTTTCGCAAGCTCCATTCGTCGTCCTCAAAACACTGAGCTGTGAAAAAATAAAAAATAAAATCGTTTGGCAACGACATTCTTCCGTTATTGTACTGTTCATTGTACCGTTGTATGAGGATGATATGAAGAAGTGGGCATGAGGAATCGGTTTCCTGGATCTTTTTTTTTTTTTTTGTTTTTTTCATTTATATTGCAATTTTTTTTTTTTCTTTTTTTTGCCTTATGAAACCAATGAATAGTATAAAAATTAATATCCTGGCAATGAACGAACGAACGAACGAACGAAACAGAACAGAACAGAAGAACACAAGCAACAGAATACAGCGAATACAGTAGAAAAAAATGGAAAATGCAATAAGGATGAAGGGAGCTGAAGAGATTGTTGGGATGAAGAGTATTGTGTGTGTGTGTGTGTTTGGGGGGGGGGGGTGGAGGAGGAGGGGTGTCGGCATAATGTGTTGGATTGCCGGCAGCAGGTTTAATTTATACAACTCAACAAATGGTAAATGTTGGAGGCGGCTGTGGCAGCAGTCACCTTCTCTTTCACATCCTTTCCTTTCCTTTTTCTCATCAAGCAAAATTCAAACCACTCTGCTGACTCTCATTCCATATTATTTGAAAGTTATGAAAGGACCACACCGAATCGCATCGCATCGCATCGTTTCGCATCATCAAGATTACAAAATGTAGAACATTTAAAAAATGACTAGCGGCGTTCTTCGCGCACACGCGTCTGTCATTGTCTTTGCCGGTATTTTGGTGAGTGAGTGAATGAGTGAGTGACTGTCTGACTAACTCACTAACTGTCTGAATGTCTGACTGACAGTGTGATGAACTGAGGGAGTGAGTGAGTGAGTGAGTGAGTGAGTGAGTGAGTGAGTGAGTGAGTGAGTGAGTGAGTGAGTGAGTGAGTGAGTGAGTGACAAAGAGACAGTTGGATGTCGCTTTTCGCAAGCGCCGGAAATGATTTATGGAATTGCTTTCGCTTCCACTTTATTGTCAATTAGGCATCGCTCGTGCATCACTAAAATGATTCATTGTGGAATCTTTACCAAACGAAGATGACTAACGACTATGGAAACTCACTCATATTACATAAGTTAATCAAAAATACGCCTATATACAATATATATATATATACTTACATATATACTCGTATACTTAGATAGATAGATAGATATAAATCATCATGTTTTTTTTTTTTTTTTTTGGAATATTGATTTCATTTTAATAAGCTTTCAAGAAGAAGACAAAAAAATTATTGCTTAAATGCGAGTTACAATATTAATTAAGTTACTAAATATTTAATTAATCAATCTGCGTTAGCGACTCATCGACACTGGAACACCGACTACTATCACCATTGGTACGATATTTTATGGAATCTATAATTTCCACATCAATGTCGCGCTCCAAATGACTTGTGCTACTTGTATTGCTGACGCCTGTTGCGTCCAAAAGAATATTATCGGTTGAGACACGTCCATCGGAATCATCAGCATCACAACAATCTGGATCGGATTTTCCATCAATTCCATCTAATGAACAAATGGCATAGCCAGCATTGCCAAGTCTACTGGTTACTCCTCCGTTTCCGGTATTACTAGAGCTGCCACTTCCAGTCTCAGCATCAATTAGATCTGAACGTGCTGCAAATTGACTATAGAGCCGCGGCATGTGCTGAAGCATGTAGCTGGCGCTTGTCTTTGACAAAGGTTGATTCTCTTTGGTTTCACCAAGATCATAATATTTGGCATAATGCTCGAATTTGCCTAATGCCACAGCAGCGGGACTTAGATTAATGGCATTGGTATCAGTTGCAGTGCCACTATCATTACCGCCAAAGGTTATAGACTTCGGTATGGGTACAGTGAAAGCGGATCCATGTCTTTGCTTGATATTGGGTAAATAGGTAAGGGCATTTAGAGTCGTGCCATTGACTTCTGGAGGCTGTTGTTGCTGCGACTGTTGCTGCGACTGTTGCTGCTGCTGCTGCTGATTGGATGATGATGATGATTCCAAACTATTGCCACTACTATTATCTGCTGTAGTTGATAAAGGTGAGACATTCTCTTTTTTACGATCATATATATGACCTGAGACACGTAAATCAATAAAGAAATGCAATGGATCAATACCGTAGGGTGGATAAAGCGATGGATACCAAACGGGTGGAGGCGGTGGTAAGACTAAATCTTGTGTTGGCAATGATGATGCACTTGATGCATTTTGTAAACTGGTATCAACATCATCTGCAGTAGATGCATTTAAGGCTGAGATGACTTCAGATTTTGCTTGTAGCTTAGTACTCAATTCTTTTACCACCACCATGGCAGCTGAGGAGGAGGAGGATGAGGAGGACTCCTCCATTTTAGTATATTTACTAATGTTATTGTTATTGTTATTCATTTGATATGATCCTGGTTTATTTGTGGTTAATTCAAGTGGTTTTTCTGCAACAGCAGCCGCTGCTGCTGCTGCTGCTGCTGCTACGGCAGCTGCTTGTTGCTGTTGTTTCTCTTCAGCATCCTTACGTTCCCGTAATTGTTCATAATAGGATCGATGAGACCATGAACGTTTACGTAATCGTCTAGATAAATTTGCAGTCTGCTGCTGTTGTTGTTGTTGCTGCTGCTGCTGCTGTTGTTGTTGTTGTTGTTGCTGCTGATGATGTTGCTGTTGTAATTGCAAAACACGTGCAGTCTCATTGTTTCGTCCTTGCACTAATGAGCGCAGCATATCGCTGAAAAAGAAATTATTTGGACCCACAGGCGCCGAGTAAAGATATGGAGGCGTTGCAGCCATTAAACGGCTTACATAATCCTGATTACGTATATCATGTATGCTGGTCTTGCGTTGCTGTTGCTGTTGCTGCTGCTGTGTTTGTTGTTGTGTGGAAGTGCCAGTGTTGGCAGTGTTTGTTGTTGTCGTTGCTATTGTTGTACTGGCAACTATTTGTGTGCCAGAAACTCCAACACCACCACCACCACCACTACCACCGTTGCCAACACCAACACCAACACTACCTCCACCTCCACCATTGCCTGATGTTGATGTTGAATTTGTTATGGAACCAGCGGTTGTTATATTATTATTATCCTTCATTGTATTATTCTGTTGTTGTTGTTGTTGCTGCTGTTGCTGTTGCTGTTCTCGTATTTGTTCTTCTTTAGACATTGTCTGCTTCTGGTTCTGGTTCTGGTTCTGGTTCTGCTTCTATTTCTTTGCTTTGTCTTCGTTTACTCCTTTTGCATTCTGCAATTAAAGGAAATTACTAAATTAAAATGTTGTTTGAAGTCTTCTACTTCCTCGTTATAAGAATACAATATCCTTCTATCTTTAACTTTCTCACTGAGGAAGAGTCCTCACTCTTTAAATCAAAATCTTTTTTTTACCAAATGTAAATTGAATAGTAAGAAAATAAGTAAGTACACGGTGTGTCCCAAAAATAACCGAACTTTATACAATATTTTAATCATATAACATGCAGCGGCATCCATCCATTACATTCATGTAAATCGGATGACAGATGTGAAAGTTACAGTCATTTCAATAAAAGAAAAAGAAAAGTGCGCTAATGTAACAAAACAAAAAATTGGAACAAAGAGCAAATATACGATAAAATGTTGTGTTCACCTTGAAAAAAAATTCGCTGAGACATACGAATTGGTGATGATTGTAAGTGTGAGTCGTACTCAAGTTTATACGTGATTTACACGATTTAAAAATGAGGTCGTGAGGATTTAAATGACGAACTAAGGCCAGGTCTTCTGGACGATCTAGTAATCGTGCTGAATTGGAAGAAAAATTCCGTGAAATCATTGGTATCAATGCAAATTTTACTACGAGAATGTTGGCTGAGGAATTAATTATACAAGTAAAAACACTATTTGGAAAATTTTAACTGAAGATTTGTGTACAAGAAAGGTCTGTTCGCGTTTTGTTCCACATGAATTAAATGAAGACCAAAAAAATCGCTCGTATGGATCACCACCTCATAAGACACAAAAAAGTGAACGAATTTTTGATGAAAAAAAAAGAATTTCTCTCATCCTCCAACCACCCTCCATATTCGCCTGATCTTTCACCATGTGACTATTTTCTATTTCCAAAATTGAAAACCAAGATGAAAGGAGCATTTTATGATGATATCCCAGTCATTCAAGTAGCCGTAACCGTGCTGCTGAAGAACATTCCTATAAATGACATAAAAAAATCTATGCATGCGCTGGTTGATCGTCGAATAAATAATAACTTTCAAAAATAATACGAGTATAATGTGTGTTTTATTCTTTACCCAAAAAAGTTCGGTTATTTTTGGGACACACCGTGTATACTCGTATATTCAAGAAACGATTTAAACTAAAATGGCATTATATTTTTCCTCAAGAACTCATCATCATCATCATCATCATCATCATCATCGTCATCATCATTGTATTCTCCTTCATCAGCTTCATTACCCATTTCCATTATTAATATCACTTGCTGCGCTTTTGTCTACAATTTTATTTTAAGCTCTGGAAAAGATTCATTGTACTATAATTTCTTCATTCATTCATTCATTCATTCATTTCTATGTTTATAGTAGTAGTAGTAGTAGTAGTAGTAGTAGTTAGTTGGTTTTGATTTCAACAATATAAGGACAAAACATAAGATTTATGCTTATGGTACTCAGTACAAGGTGTAGAATGAAGTAATAAGTGGATTTGTTGTGGTGGGTAAGTCTATATTCCTTATGTCAGTCAGATAGTTTCTTCTGTCACTTGTTTTTTGTATTTCTACATTATTTGCATTGTTTCCTTCCTTCACTTGCTCTTCATCATCACTCAATTTGGAATGAATGAACAAGAATTGGGTTTGTTTATTTTGTCGCATTCATTGCCTTTTGTTTTACCAATTAAATTCAGTTTTAAACATTTATTTACAGAAAAAAACAAACAAAACAAACAAAAAAAAAAAAAAAAAATAGAGAAGAAAAGAAAATGTTAAAACACAAACCCAAACCAAGTCCATTCACATCCATCTTATCCATTTCATCTCTCAGCTTAGTTTATGAATTCATGAATTTGATGTGTTTGAAGAAGTTTTTAAGATTGCAGTAAAACAGAAAGAAAGAAAGAATTTCTCAACTTATTGTAAACTTCTATTGCAATTCATCAAGTCTGTCGCCATGGAACTTCTGCTTTTAATTGCTTTCAAAACGCAATGCAGAACAAGTACCATTAAGGAGCAATACAGTTGAATAGTTACGACTATTAAATATCCTATAATTTTTACATAGAAAAAACTAAATAGGAAATCTTTATCTTATACGAGTATAAACTATATAAAAAAATTAGTGTTTTAAGTTGTTCGTATGTTATACATTGACATATCCTTCATCTGATTGCATTGAAATTGTGTGTTTGTGTATAGTTGATTCCCGGCTTCAATATAGAATAAGTTTTGGTCCCTATATATTTCTTCGTTTCTGCGATATGGAATATGTATTCAAGCAACCTCAGCTCATAAAAGTATACTACAAAAAATTATCTAAAGTAAAGAAGTAGGGTCGGGTACGGATACTATGTACCCGAAAATAATATTAAAAATTTTAATAGAAATTTATGTATTCTATTAAAGATGTAAGAGGGCGAAAAAAAAACCCATTTGTAATGTCCGAGAAGACTGAGAATTTTTTTTTTTGTTATTGAAAAATTTAGATTTGATTGAAACTCTCCAACTTATACAAGTTTACTATTGTAGTTTTCGATATAAGTTCGTACATATAAGAATTCAGGTCAAACATGTTGTGATGTTAAGTATTCGTTCTAATCTTTTATCAAACTCGATATACTCTTACTATTTACTGGAATCTTGGTTGAGGGTATACAAAAACAAAAAAAAAAAAAAAAAATATAAAAAAGGACTAAATTTTGGCTATACCGAAGTTGTTCACGTCCCAGCTAGTGGTCCGAGGGTGGCTATGGGTCAAACATTCATAGTGTCCAAATTTTAAGTCGATAGTACAAAAACCAAAAAAGTTTTTCTAATAAGAACTTTCATTTGGATCCCGGTTTGTATGGGGGGTACCCCTCCTAGCAGACCGAGGGTTTTGAAATTTTCATGGTTTGTTGTTTGGATATGGGTCAGAGACTTATAGTATCCAAATTTCAGTTCAAAAAGTAAAAAAAACAAAAAACTTTTTCTAATAAGAATTTTAATTTAAAAGGGGGTTTGTATGGTACTCCTCCTGGTAACCCTAGGATCATAAAATTTATATGGTTGGTGGATATGGACCAGAAACTTATAGTGTCCAAATTTCATTTCGATACGTCAAAAAATAAAAAACTTTTTTCTAATAAGAACATTAATGTGAAAGGGGGTTTATATGGGAGGTACCCTCCCTAGTGGTCCGATTCGGCTGATTAACGAACTTGATCGGTGTTTGGTAAAAAGAAACCGATGTACAAAATTTTAGCTCTCTAGCTCAAAAACTGAGGGACTAGTGATGCGGACAGACGGACAAATTGACCGACCGACGGACAGACGGACATGGCTAAATCAACTCGTCTCATTGAGCTGATCACAAATATATAGTATATACTTTATGTGGTCTGCAATGTCTCCTTCTGTGTGTTACAAACTTCATGACAAACTTATAATACTATTCACTCCCATGAAAATATTATCAAGACATAGTTTGGTCTTAGTTTTTGCATTAATCTCACTACGAGTCCACGAAGAATAGCCAATAAATAGCCCATGTTAAAGAAATGCAAATGCAAATGCATAAAATGCAAAAAAGGAAAAAAAAAAAAACTTTAAAAACTTTAGTTTTCTCCCCGATTTCATATCCTTTCCAGAAAAACGTAATATTTTTTATTATACATTTTTATTTAAATTATTCTAAAGAAGAATAAATTTCTTTAAAGAAATCTCACTTTATCATTTTATAATATTGTATATACTAAACAATTTTTAGTGAGAAAAGCATTTGAAACAATATAATTTATTGATTTTTTGATAACGTCTATGACTTCTTCACTTTTACGAGAGTATGTAGTACCTAAGTCTCTTTGAACCACGTCAATTTCATCATCCCATACTCATGGAAGACTGACTAAACTAAAGTGATTAAATTTGGAATTAAGAATTTTTAAATTTCAAACAAATTAGTAGACATCTATATGGAGAACAAAAATCGGACTACGATTAGATGTACATATGTATTGTATATAAGGTGTACCGATTTCATTTGCTGCACTACTAGATTTCTATGTTGGTGCATAACTAAAAGCAAAAGAATTGAAGTAATAACAATAAAAGTATCATACTACATGGTGAGTATAATGAATTTTCAATAGTATACTCCTCATTTTTGCAATTACAGTCCCCACGCAGTATATATGACTGGTCCAAAACTGGTACATAGCTAATCCCTTTGAAACCTGTACTAGTGTCATCTTTAACACCTGGTGAATTGGTCAATATGGCTATGTCTTTGAATGGGGTCACTTGCCATCGCTTGCATTACAGTTCACTAGTTGTTTCACCAGTTGTTGTCACCACCTGCATTACTGTTCACCAGTCTTTTCACCAGTTACTCTCAATTGTTCGCACTTACTGGTTGTAATGTAGTTAATGATTTGTTTTTTTTTTTAGTAGTCCTATTTACATATGCAAATATACAAGCATCGAGTTTCTTTCTATTGTTTTCAAAAAAGTAATTCTTTACAAATGGGAAATAACAAAAAGTACAGGAGCCGACAATACATCGACCTTCACCCGGATGAAATTTTGTCTGAAGTCTAATATATATATATATACGAATACATCCTAACCCACGGAAATTCAAAAATCGCGTTACTTTTTGAACAAACCTCGTATAAACATATTTTAAAATCTATCAAGTCGCCTTTGTCAAACATCTCATTTGGTCAACCAATCAGTATACACTAATTTTCTTGGGATGGAGGGAGGCAGAACAACGTCTGCCCGGTCATCTAGCATATATATCTTTATTTATATATATCTATCTATATATTTATCTTAAATCGTAAGCCTCTTTTTGTTCGTGCGCGCTAATCACAGAAATGTCTTAACCAATTTCAATGCGGTTTTCACTGATGTATTGTAGCAAGCTTTCTGTATTATATAGCGTTTATTTCATCAAAATCGGTCGAAATTAGTGGATCAAATTTTGCAAATAAAACTTAGACAGATACATAAGTATTTTCAAAAAAATGAAGTAGTTTTTGTCAAACATCTCTGTTTGAATTGTGAGTCACAAAAAAAAAAAAAAAAAAAAAATATATCATTCTTTCTATCATCTCCGTGCAAAGCCGATTTTCATATAATTTTGCTGGGACAACTACTTAGATTAGGTTAGGTTAGGTAGCTGCATCGCTAAACGAGTGATGCCACTTACAACGCAAGATGGGTCCGTTGTGAGCCACAAGGAAGGTGCCTAGCTACCTCCCAACCTAATTGAACCATTCGGAGCTTTTGATGAAGCGAACGAGGTTATTTATGCCTAGTTGATATAGGTTATCTATACTTGTTAGGAAGGGGGAACCCAAGAAACGCATCCTCCTTCTGGTCAGAGCTGGACATTAGCAGAAGAGGTGCTGGATTGTCTCCAGTTCCTCTTCATTTCTGCAGCTGCGAAAGAAATCATGCGTTAAGACTCCCAGTCTAGTTGCATGGTTTCCTATTAAACAGTGTCCTGTTAGGGTGCCTATCAGGATTCCAAATTGAGTTCTATCTACCTTAATACAAGACAAGGATAGACGCTGATTTAGCTTTGCCCATGTTTGCCTGGCTATTTAGCAGGTAGAAGCACTACTCCATCTATGATTTGTGAAATTTATTAGTGTTTCCCTGGCGATAAGTTTACACGTCGCAATTGGGACACCAATGCACTCCATGCCCCTACTGACATGTGGCAGGTTGGTGCCTTCTCTTGCGAGTTCATCAGCCTTGCAATTTCTTGGAATATCCCTGTGACCGGGAACCCAGCACAGGTTTTTGCAGAGTTGTGATGCGATCTCATTAAGAGATCGGCGGCAATCTGAGACATTCCCTGATGTTGTATGGGGTGTATCCAGGGCTTTTAGGGCAGCATGGCTGTCTGATAAAATACAAATATCATTGCCAGATATATTGCTTATCTGCAACCATTTTATAGCTTCATGAATTGCAGTTATTTCCGCTTGAAAAACACTGCAGTGGTCCATTAGTTTAATGGATTTGCAGATTGAGGGAATTTCGCAGTAAATTCCAAATCCTACAACGGTATCCATTTTAGATCCATCTGTGTATATCTTGATCTGGGAACTTTGTGATGAATCACCTTCTAGCCATTCCACTTATATAAAATTTTTTATATAAAAATATTCTTCTGATCAAAACTTTCTCTGCTTAACTGAATTGTTAAGCTAATCACCATTCATCATCCATCACAATGTTGTAATGCTTGTTTTTCTTACCCAAAATATACTACTATGTAGTAGTAGTACATAGGTGTATATATAGTACATATGTACGAGTATATTGCTCTTATATTATATATAGGAATAATAAGAGTATAGACCACAATAAATATTATAGGCTTTGTTAAAAATTGTGAATGAATTTATTATCATAAAATATAATCTAATTTAAACTTGTCGCGAAGCATCGTTAAAATTTACTAAAATATTTTTTTTTTTTTTTTTGGGAGCAGGAGGAGGAGGTTGAATTTCATTAAAAAAAGTTTTTGTTCCATGTCAAAGCCAAGTGGCGTTGTTTACTTCTCTTCCATTTTGTCCCCATTTCTCTTCATCTCAATTAACGACAAAAAACTTTATTTTGACAACGAAATTAAAAAACAATAAAATGTAAAACACTCTCGTACTTTCTGGATGGGGGAACCACCCACAATATTTAGCGAAACCATTCACCACACCACAATACATCAGACCACATCAGACCACATCAAACCATAGACCACCGGTGACAACAGGAGTAACAATAACACAAAAAAGTTTTGTCCAAAATGTAAAAATGAAAGTGCAATAAAACATTTAGCAAGAGTTGCGTGCGATTTACCTCGTAATACTCCTCGTAAAGGTGAATATGGAAAAAGGGGAGCTTATGATGGATATTGGCAGGATTCAGGAATTCATCGTTGGCTTTGGCTTTGGCTTTGGCTTTGGTGTTCATTGGCGTCAAGTGGCGCACTGTAACAGATTGGCATAATTTGCTGTTATTGTTTTTGTTGTTCATTGTAAATGAATTACTCGTAAAAGTGGAAGAAGTAGAAGGACGTTATTTTGATAATAGAGAAGTAGGAAGAGTGTAGAAGGACCTTATTTTGATAATAGAGAAGTAGGAAGAGTGTGGAGTGTGGAGTGCGGAATGCGGAGTGGTGAAGTAAGAAGGAGAAGGAAAATGAAAAGGCGGCGTTTCTACTTAATTTACTGGAATTTGATGAAACGATGAAAGCGACCAAGTGATGGTAATTATAACGCCATACACTCATAATTCCATCATGTTGTTGGTAGTGGTAGTGGTGGTGGTAGTGGTGGTGGTTTTGGGTGTTTTAGTGGAGGTAATGATGATATAAAATTATGCCAATGATGATGGTTTTTATTTTATGTTAATTTGAAGAACATCAGCGGGATTTTGAAGCTTATTAACCATTTGTAATTTAATTGTTGAGAATATTACACCATATGTATGAAAATACAATAGTAAATTTAATGGAGTTCTGAGACAAAAATTATGAAAAAATATGATGTGAATAAGTAAGGAGAGATTTTGATAATCAAGGATTTTTTTTTTTAGCTTATAATACTTATAAGTTTATCTACTAGTTATATATGAGTATATCATCATCATCATCATCATTTAGCATTACAGCTCTTTGTGAGCTTTGGCCTGTTGTACGTAACGCCTCCATGTTACTCGCTCTTTCACAGTCATTTTCCAGTCCTCCAGCCTTAGTTTCGTTAGGTCTTCGTTTAACTCATCTATTCATCTTGATATTGGTCTTCCTCTTGCTCTGTTTGTGTATGACCTCGCATTCAACACTTTTTTTTGTGCCCTTGAGTCGTCTATTCTCGCTACATGGCCTAGCCATCTTATCCGTTGCGCTTTAATAAACCGTATAACATTTTCGCCTTGAATTAGTTTCTCGAGTTTGTCATTCCATCTGATTCTCCATTCGTCAGTTCCAATATTTATTTCTATTAACACCAAGTGAAGTGAATTGAAGTGAAGTGAATTGAAGTGAAGTGAACAGTAATAGTTTCTTGAACCTTAAAGGTTTTCACATTAGAATATGGTATAACATTATATTGTATATGGGCATTTCCACAGCAGCAAACGTGACAGTCGTACGCTTTTAAAGTGGAAAAACAGTTAGTGTTAGACACATTTTCTTTTATTTCTTTAGTTTATCTAATAGTTCTTTGGGAGCACTACATTTAATGAAAATGTTGATTCTAGACGTAATTTTGGTTCTGAAAGACACGTAAAATAAAAGCGATTCAAACGTACAACGTACAACGGAAGTGGGTTTCGTGGTCATCGACAAAAATCCAAAATTCAGCGAAACCTTCCAACAAATTTTAGTGGAACTAATTTTAAAATATTAATGAATAATGTCACTTTATTTAACATTTTTTTTTTTTTTTTTGGTAAAAGATAAAGTGATTTCATATGTGACATTGCATACGTGACATATATTTCCACTATGATTTCTTTCAGGCAAATTTTCATATATTTTTGTTATTAAGCTTTATTTATTAAATCAAATAACAATTATTGTTGAATTATAACTAATATCATTTAAACATAGAAAATAGGAACTAATAAGTAGTACAAAATTGTATATACGAGTATTTTTCTTAACAAAATACGCAATCCGAGCTGCTTTAATTTGATGCTCGTCACATGAAAAGCTGTGCAGTTTTTGGATTCCCTTTATATTTAAGGAGTTTTTCCATTTTAAAACTTATTGTAGTGAAATTTTCCTAACCTGGTCCGCAGAGATGATGTACAGAATTTGAACACATTTAATGTTATTATTTGCACATTCGTAAAAAGAGAAAGCGTCACATAAAACCAGGTTTCTTGTTTTAGTGAGCTGCTAAACTTTTCTTTTTCAAACTGCTACTACACCATCAACTGCACCTCTTCCATGTGAAGTTGCGAAGTAATTCCATTCTACGAATTCTTCTAGAAAATCTTTGTTGTTTTTTTTGGCGGTATACGCTCAATCTTAACGGGTCTTCTTTCAAAGCTTCCCTCCACCTATCCAAGCTTTTTTTTTTCTTATGTTTAGAAGAGCTTTAGTTCATCTATATGTAACAAAAGTCTATATATTTATAATCTCAAAATTTCACACTTACGACTCACGTGACGTGACAAACTTCAAATTGCTCTAAATTTTATAATATAATAATAATTCTTGGCACTCGGTGTTTCTTTTTTTTTTCTTAATTATAATACACAAAACTCTGTTTAAAGAAAAATTTGGACACACTTGCTGCTGTTATCAATCACGAAATGAAAACAAATGATGTTTTTCGGACTCAAACGTGACATTAGAAGATGAACTAAAGCAAATTGCAAATTAACCGTTGAACGAGATCGGAATGATCCTTTTGCATTTTTTTTAGTTTTTTTTTATGCCATTTTCTTTATTATCAACTGTCGTTAGACTACAACCAGTCAATTTTATCTTAAAATGTAAGTCACCTTAGGGTTTGGATGAGTTAATCACATTGTGTCGCATTTGGCTGCTGTTGTCGTCCAACAAATTCAATGCCAAGTGGTTGACATGGTCCTGCAAGCTAATGAGGTGTCTGTTACTGTACTTGACGATTTCTTCCATAATAATTGGAATCTGCAGGTCTCGGTGGATAACCGAGTTCCAACAAATGATAAAATTTAATGACACTCCCACTAGTTTATTTATTGATCTAAGTATATAAGTTTGGACCTAAGAAATCTATGATACGGTGAATATGTTGATTATTGGATTTGGTAAAAACATTATGCAGATTAGCTGTTCAATGGTATCTTATCTACATACGTTCATATAAGTGCGAAATCCGGCAAACATTTCTACACCCCGGCATTTATTGGAATACTTATCAATGAAAATGTTCAATCTACTTATTATATATGAAAAAACAACCACATAAATTGAAATGCTTTGTATCTTATTAAATAGATAGATAGATAGATAGATAGACACAATTTTACTTTAAATTTGAGTTAAAACTGGAATTTCTTTTGTAGCATTTCAACACAAGATTTCTAAAGCGTTTCAATAGTAGAACTGCTTCAGCACATCACACTACAATATGACACCGTATGAGTATGAATACTGAAAATATTTGATTTTCATTGAAATTGTTAAAAATTTACCATATTATTTAAGACTCCTAACACTACAAATATGCCGACGGTATCTATTTCAGTTATGTACATAATATGTACTTTTGTAGATCATAAATAAACAAGTAACTTCTACTTGCAATACTTTTATATTGCTATGTACGGGTTTTCCAATAAGAGGTGTTATTTTGATATTCAAAGAAAAATGACATTTTTTGACATAAATGATCGAATGTTTATTTCATTATAAAGAGGAAGGTATGCCGTTAATAATGGGGAAACAACATCAGCCAAATGGCCACCACAACCACGCTTACAGGACCATATTTTTTTCATGAAATTTTCCATAAGAAAACTGTTGCCCCAGCCTCTTTTTCGAAAAAGTAAGTTCCAGTGACCCCGCCGGACCATAAACCGCACCAAATAGTCACACGTTGAGGATGAAGCAACTTTTCAACAATAACTCTTGGATTTTCCGAGCCCCAGATGCGACAATTCTGCTTGTTCACGTAGACAACGAGGTGGAAATGGGCCACATCAGTCAAGATGATTTTTCGATGGAATTTCGGATCATTTCTATGCATTTCAAGGACTCAATCAGCAAAGACACGACGTTGTTGATGATCAGCCGGCTTGAGTTCTTGTGTTAACTGAACTTTATAAGCCTTAAGACCCAAGTCATTATGCAAAATACGGTGTAATGACGTTTGTGGAATGCCCAATTCCAAAGAACGATGAGGAATGGACAAACCTGGGTTTTCTTCAACACTTTGGGCTACAGCAGCAATATTCTCAGTTGTTCTTGAGCGACGTGCACGGGTTTTATTCTTCACATCACTAACTTGTCCCAACAGCTCGAATTTTTTCACCAATTTCTGTATTGCTGTCCGACAAGGTGCTTAGTTTTACGAACCGTCTCTGCCAAATGTTCACCATTTTTATAATGAATTTTAATAATTTCAATGCGTTCCATTTTTATTAATGGCGTAGTTTCAACTTGTCAAATGTCAAAAAATTACAGCTTCAAAAGTGACATGTACCGAGATAGCGGACTATTCAAAATAACACCTCCTATTGGAAAACCCTTTATTTACTTATTAATAATTTCCAGTGCTGATAGAGTTCAATGTCCGGAAAGAGTCCAATATTGTGAGTCAAGAATTATTAAGCTATTGTTATGCAACCAAAATGAATATAAACAGCAACTACTGAATTCCTCTGAAACTCTACCAAAAAAGTTTAATTCTTTTACTTGTCAGTTATTAAATTTTAGTAAAAGATTCGTTTAGTTTCCGTGTACTCAATAATCCTTAACGATATTTATATTTATTATATATGGGCATTTCCAAGGTGTCGAACGTGATCATTTTTTAGATTCAAAGTGATAAAAAAGTCAGAATAAAACATATTTTAATTTTTTTTTTTTTACATAATCTTATAGATCCTTAATAGTAAGGATAATTGATGTTTTAGTCTGTTTCACGAGAAATATTGATTAAAAATTATGTAGAAAAAAAGGAGCGGGTCAAACGTGACAAAAATAGAAGTATTTTTTGTGATCATCTTTAAAAAAATCAGATTCAGCGAAACTAAACACAATATTTTAAAGTAACAAAATTTTAGAATATTAAGAAATAATAATGCTTTAAAATCCTTTTATTTTGATAAACAAATTTCATGGGTACTTATTTTTTAATTTCATTTTTAACCTGGGTCAAACGTGACGGTATCAAACGTGACAAAATGCAGAAAAAAATATATACATTTTTATTCAACTGAGTTTGTTGAAAACTGTTATCAAATATCAAGTACAAATTGTATTTGTACCAAGAATTGGATGTACTTTTTTTTTTTTTAATATTTTTGCTCTACTGATAAAAAATGCTGCTTTTCGGTGTCAAACGTGACAATAGAATTAGCAGTAAAGATAAGTAAAAATTTACCGTTATCCTACATTCCTTTTATTTCAACTTATTTAGATTTTAGATTACTTATGCTCATTTTTACAAAAGCCTCTCTTTACGAAGTTAATGATGTTCAAGAAAATGTGCAATTAGAAATGAGCAAAGGAACAAAAACTACAATTTGCCACTTTACAAACGTTTTTCTTAAAATTGTTTAGTAATAAATCCTTGTGAAATTTGTTTATTTTATTTAAATTTAAATGTTTTTGTATAATAATTAGAGATTAATTAGGTTAGTAGGTGTACACACACGAGCTGATCCAGAAGCCTTGCGGTCCATTGTGATGCCTGATTATGGAAGGATGAAGAAAATAGAAGGGTGGGGGGGTTTGGTGTGAGAGATAAACTTGGAGTAAACGTCTGACAGTCCCTATTTCTTCCTCAAACTCTAAAACAAACTTAAAGATTCCGCAAACAAAGCCTGGGGTCCTAGTGCCACCCTTACCAAACTATCCAATTTCTCAAAGAACAGTTTCCCGAGAAGACGTGTCCGTCTTCTTAGAAAAGCAGGGCAGACACAGAGGAGGTGTTGAATACTTTCTGATTATTCTTCATCTTCACAGCTTCGTCAAATATCTTCTTATTGTGCAGTTCCCTGTTAAGACTCCAGTCATCATCCAAATCCTTTTCCAGTGAAAGTGATGGAGCTCGGAGAGTAATTTTGGTTGGTAGAAAAGCCAGACTGTCCTAGCAACATTACAACCAGGCTCATTCGCCCACCTACTGTCTGGTAGTTCCTTGGCAGCAACTGCTAAAAGGCCTAAGCATTGCATTAAAGTAAACCACAAATAAAGCTTCAACAATTCTTTCAATTGCTTCTAATTATTATATTTCATCAGTCCCTTAAATGGAAATGAATTCCTAAATAATAAACAACGATTAAGCTATTTCTTTCATCGGTTACCTAAGTGCATCCAATTGCATTGAATAAACAATAAATGATGGTTTCATTCATCATCATCAATGGCCATACAACCCTGTGTGGGTCTTTGCCTGTTGTAACGTCTGCTTCCAAATGGTTTTGTCTTTCGCAAGAGTCCTCCAGTTTCGCAGATTTAAAATATTCGCATCATCGTCGACTTCATCGATCCATCTAAGTTTTGGGCGACCTTTTCGTCTATTATAATAAGTAGTATAACATGTGGCGCGCAGAATTTGTTGTGATGGGTATTCTTCGTTTTCTCTAATTATATGGTCAGACTATCGAAGTCTCTGTATTTTAATGGTGGAGATAATGTCAGGGCTATTATAGAAGTTTCTGAGCTCATGATTGCAACGTTTACGCCACTCTCCTCCAACATTCACGGCACCGAAGATGCGACGTAGTATTTTTCGATGATCATCATTTCCTATATCTCCCACTGGAGCATAGGACCTCAATAAAGCATTTCCATCTGATACTGTTTTTTGCTAGCATCTTTTTCCGCATTCGTCGATTTCTTTTTGTAAAGATCTCCTTCACGTGGTCTTACGGCGACCCCTCTTACGTCTTCCTTGTGGGTTCTAGTTAAAACCTTGTCGGCAAACTTCTGTGTCATCTTTTCGCAATGTGTCGCCTATCCCATCTCCATTTTCGTAGTTTGATACAGTTGGCCATAGATTCCAATTTGCATTTTTTATGAGATCATAGTTATATCGGTTTACTTTTTCACTTATAGTAAGTTTTCTCAAACAGTAATGCATACGTCAAAATACGAGTATCTTAAGTGGAGACAGGTTTTGGTAAACACATCTTTCATTGTTTCAAAAATGATATTTTAACTAATAAAATCAAAGTAAACTGCATATAAACTAAGAATTTATGTGTACTAGAAATAAGCTTTTATATCAAAAAGGAATTCAACGTTGAATGTTGTCTTCTTAAATACATTTCATTCATTTCTTTTTACGGAAGCAGTTCTTGTATACGACAAGACAAGCGAAACCGTTTGTTGCCTCTTTTTTTTTTTTATTTCCCAATAGATGAAGTACATTTGTTTCTTATTATATAACAATAAATTTAAAAAAAAAAACAAAAACACTAACACTTTTTTTTTTTTTTATATTATTTATTAGGAACATTAAACCACGTAAAGTTATAAAATATTGTTGTTAGAACTATAAATAGTTACAGGGATTGATTTGAAATCAGTTTAGGAAAGGGTAAATTTCATTTAATTGAGAGTTGGTAAGTCGTTTGGATGAAGCTTGTTTAGCCGCCTTTGAATCACCGTCCTGGTTAGCGACTCTGCGAGAGGATTTGGGTGGGAGACAAGTCTGTCATTGTATCGGCAGCTGTGAAAGTTTATTTCATGGAAAACTGTAGGTATGCTGAGATCGTTGTGAAGTGTCGTATTCCTGACGAACCATGGGGCATCAGTGATTATCCTGAGGGCGTTATTTTGAAGGACCTGTATTTTCCTACGATTTGATGGGCGTGATGTACCTCATAGCTGGATACCATATTTTCACGAAGGAGCAACTATCTGCTTGTAAATTAAAAGCTTGTTTTCTAAGCTAAGTTTGCTATTTCCATGTTAGGCGTTTATCAAGGTGAAAACCCAAGTATTTCACAGCTGTGGACTGTGGAAACGCCAGGCCACCAAACGTAACAGGAGGTATGTCACCTCCCTCTCCTGTGGGTAAACAAACACAGTTGTGATTTACCTGAGTTCACCTTGATATTCCACCTTGTAAACCAAGCTTCCAATCCATTCACATATGACTGTAGGTTAGAGGCAGCTACTGTTGGCGATTTGTCAGAATACTTTTTTTAACATTGAAAAGGGGAGTTTATACAATATTTGACAAATGCGAACATTTTCGGAAGGCTTGGTTTATTTTTGAGTACTACTTGCGGCTGCCCCACTCTCACGAGATATCGCAATGCAACGTTCCTCTCAACAACCCAAGACCAACACATGTAAATATTATTGTAAATATAATATTTAATATACAGAGTGGCGCAATAGAACGTGCATTTTTTAAGTATAGGCTAAAAAAATAAATACAAAATGTATAGTTGAAATAAAAGATAGGATGATTAGGGACTTAAATGTAGTTTATTTTTTAAAAATAACATCATCTAAATGACGGCCCTCTCGAAGACGGCACTCCTCTAAAGGCGATCGCAGATTTGTGAAAACTCTTGTCAATAAATCTAAGATGATTGCTGCTATTTCTCCATGGATATTTTCCTTTAGTTGACTGATGTTACTCGGATTGTTCATGTAGACTTTATGTTTGAGGTATCCCCACAAAAAAACAGTTAAGAGGCGTCAAGTCAGGGCTACGTGGGGGCCAAGGGATATCACCTCTTTTGGAAATTAGTCTTGCAGGAAACATCTGTCTTACAACCGCCATAGAAGTCGGATTCTTTTAATTCCTGTGTTAACTGGAGCTTATAAGGATGCAGTTTAAGATCCAACTTCAAAATTCGCTGTAAACCCCCCCCGCAAAAAAAAAAGATGACGCAATATGCACGTTCTATTGCGTCACCCTGTACTTCCGTTTGATATCGAAAACTTTCGGTGAATATGCTCCATTGATTAGCAAATGTAAATTTTGATTTCGCCCATTTAAAGACTGATTTTGATGTTAGTAATCAATAGTCTCCAGGATAGAATGAATTCAATGATGCAGAACTACTTACTAGAATCTATATACGAGTATAGTAAATAGGCAATTCAACCCCATTTTCACCTCTGTTTATGAACTGATTTTTTTTTTATTTTTTTTTTTAGTTGATATTGAAAAGCTTTAGTGTTATCAATTAAAAAAAAAATATAAAAAATCAAAATGATAAATGAATACATTTTGTCATTTTATGTTTTTTTAATTTATTAATTTAATCGTGATATTATCAGGTTTAATAAATCTTTTTTATTCATTGTATGTATTGTGTATCAATTTATTAAGTTTTTAAAAATTCCAAGAATTGTGATCAATTCTTATTTCCATGTAAGCACCTCTTCATATGATGGTCCTTTGAAATTCTGTGTGTTTTTATAACGCTAAGTAAGTTAAAATATTAAACCTCCAACCAATCCAATCCTTATACCATTTCATGCAATCTAACCTCTTCCTTGTTGTGTTTTGTTTTGTTTCTGTTAATTCTAAAGAGTGATAATCCTTTTCCAATTATGTAATGTACGAGTATATGAAACACACAATCTTGACACTTCCTTAATCACGGTATTTTTGTTTCAGTAAATTTGCTTGTATTTGTATTAGCAGCAGTGTATCTTAAATCTATAAAACCCTCTAACCCTTAAATTGTGCTTTGGCACATCCATACGAGTACATCACATCCTTCATTCAGTCATCGTTTTTGTTTGTCGTAAATCTCAGAGTAATATAGCAACATTCTAATCCGAACGCTATTCCTTACGGATTTCTTCGATACCATCAATCTTGACACTTCCTTAATCACGGTATTTTTGTTTCAGTAAATTTGCTTGTATTTGTATTAGCAGCAGTGTATCTTAAATCTATAAAACCCTCTAACCCTTAAATTGTGCTTTGGCACATCCATACATCACATCCTTCATTCAGTCATTGTTTTTGTTTGTCGTAAATCTCAGAGTAACATAGCAACATTCTAATCCGAACGCAATTCCTTACGGATTTCTTCAATACCATCCTTAGTAATCACTTTAATTACAACTGTATCACCAGTTTGTATATCACGTTCGCCAACAGTAATAAATGAATCAGAGATAAGTGCAATTGCACGTTCCTTTGTAATTTTTGGTATGTCTTTTGGGTCGATGACCCTATTTTTGTACCCAACCTGGGAGTCTAGTAATGGTGCAATCATGTAACTACCACAACCAATGGCGTCGTATTTCGAAGGTTCGTAATGCCCGAGTGGATCGAACCCATAAATATGACCTTCCCCATTTGAATCCAAACCAACCAGCATGTTGTCTACGTAATATGGAAAGAAACGTCTGTTGTACATCAACACAGATATCATTTGTGCTGTAGATACAACGGAAATGGGCTTTCCATGATCGGACTCGTACATTGCCACACGAAGCTTCAGTACATCTATAAACCCTTGCGAGTCACACCAGCAACCAGTAGTGCCCAAGATGGATAGATTGGTCAGCTGAAACAGTCTATCGAGATCTCGTGTTTGCACCGAGCTTTTTGTAGACATACGTGTGTCTACTCCAATTGCAGCGAAATCATCACCAGCGATACCAACAGCGGTTCCACCATGGAATTCGTAAGGAGTTACAAATGTGTACGGAGACGTTGGCAAGAGACTATATGGATTCATATTTTTTTTTTTTCTATTTATTTGAAGTACTACGATTAATTCCAATCTCTGCGTATTTTAGTTATTGAAAATTAAATATGAAAATGCTATCGACTCACAACCAAAAAAATACACAACTGAATATAGAATAGAAAAATATTTTGAAGTAAATGGAGAATAGATGATGATCAAATTTCCAATAAATATATTTTAAATGGAAAATGTTATTCAAAAAATATATTATAAAAAATCAGCCAAGTGTGAGTCAGACTCGCACACGTATGTACATAAAGAGCATCATTATAGCAGCAGGTGTGACAATTTATTTGCTCTTTGATTGATAGGATGCCAAGGTCACGGTGTATTAAAACCCGCTTAACGTACCAAGGCGCACCCGTGATCTGCAGAAGAGCTTAATTCTGCATAGCTTGAACGCGATTAATTGTAGAATTGGCAGCTAGTCCCCAGAGTTGAATGCCATAGGTGTAGGCGTAACCTTGGCAGCGATATTGAGGAGCTACCGGATCGGATAAGCCACCGTAATTTTTGCAACTTGCTTTTATAGTGTTGACATGCTTAGATGATGATCAAATTTCCAATAAATATATTTTAAATGGAAAATGTTATTCAAAAAATATATTATAAAAAATCAACCAAATGTGAGTCGGACTCCCACACGGAGGGTTCCGTACCATCGTAACATCGCACAAAAATTAACACAATGTATGCAAATTTGTAGCTCTGCCTGAAGTTATGTAAAAAATTAAATAACAAAGCTCAAAGCTTTTAAAACTGTGCGCATTGCATACGTTTCTTGTATGGGGACCCCTCTATTTTTTAACTTTATGTATTTTATTTTTAGTATTTGTCGCTCTACACACAATTGAATTACACACTCTGTGGAAAATTTCCACTCTCTACCTGTTACGTACTGTTCATGAGATAGAGCCGGAGTCAGATGGACGGACGGACGGACGGACGGCGGAAGCTTAGTAAGAGGTACAAATTATTATAAACCGTCATTTCTAACTAAAAGTTTAAATTTTTAAATACATAATAATATAGAGCGATAGAAACAAAACCATGTCCAAATATTCAAAAAAAACTAAGAGCATGTCGATATCAATCCGTGCGGACAACATTGATCCGTTTAAAGTTGGTACTGAAGTCATCGAGAAGGTAGACGCGTGATCACACCAAATGGCGGAGTGGCAGTAGATATACAAAGCAGAATTAGTAAAGCCAAAGGTGCCTTCGCGCTACTGCACAACATTTGGAAGTCTCCGATTCTCTCAGCCTGTCAAGTCGATGGAAGATTAATTCAAACAAAAATTCAAATAGAATTACAAGCAGAACAAAAAACTGAATTAATAGTGGTTACTTTTATTACTAAGTTGTTACACAAAAAAGTAGATTCCACAACCCTTCCAACAAGTATACATATTATATTAAATGGATTCATTACGACAATCCAAAACGCAAGAAGGCGTATGTTAAGCGTAGCGAACCCGGACTATTGCCAAACATCCACAGCATCAAGGTTATGCTATGCATTTGGTGGGAACAGACGAAAATCGTGTACTATGAGCTTTGAAAAATTGGTCAGACGATTGACGGATTGACTTACTACATACAACAACTGATGCGATTGCGGAAAAACGGACGGAATGGGCAACCAGAAATGAGCCATTAATATTTCACCATGACAATGCTCGGCCGCATGACGAAAACGTGGTCAAAAACTATATCGATGGTACCAGATGGGGAGTCCTAAACCACCCACCCGCCTTATAGTCCAGACCTTCCAGACCAGCAGACTACCATTTATTCCGGTCAATACAGAACGTCCTTATGGGAATACGCTTCACTTTATTTGAATGTATCAAAAATTCACTTGATGCTTTCTTGGCCTCCAAAGACGAACAGTTTTATTGTCGTGGAATCCATGTATTGCCAGAAAAAATTTGGGAAAAGTCATAGCTTCAAAATCGAGAAAAAAAATCCTTTAAAACATTCTTATAAATATCAATACTAAGTATTTAGTTTATTTATTCCAATAATTGTTTAATTGGATTTGTGCAAAAATCATAGGTGAATCATGAATTAATGGTGGTCAGGGTATGCAATATTCTAATATGAAGAGATGATATGCCACCTTAAGAATCAAGTTGTAATGCTCTTCACGCCTCAGCGAGTGGTCCGAGGGTCTTGAAATTTTCATGGGTTGTGAGAGACTTATAGTGTCCAAATTTTAGTTCAATAAGACAAAAAACATAAAAGTTTTTCAAATAAGAACTTTAATTTAAAAGGGGGTTTGTATGGGAGGTACCCTTCCTGGTAACCCTAGGATCATGAAATTTATATGTTTTGTGGATATAGATCAGAAACTTATAGTGTCAAAATTTTAGTTCGATACATCAAAAAACAAAAAACTTTTTCTAATAAGAACATTAATTTAAAAGGGGGTTTATATGGAAGGTACCCTCCCTATTGGTCCGATTCGGCTGATTCACGAACTTGACCGGCGTTTGATAAAAAGAAACCGATGTACAAAATTTTAGCTCTCTAGCTCAAAAACTGAAGGACTAGGAGTGCGAACAGACGGACAGACAGACCGACGGACAGACGGACATGGCTAAATCAACTCGTCTCATTGAGCTGATCACAAATATATATACTTTTTGTGGTCTGCGATGTCTCCTTCTGTGTGTTACAAACTTCATGACAAACTTATAATACTATTCACTAATGTGAAGAGTATATAAAAAAAAAAAAAAAATATGTACAAAAAACAAAAACAAAGGATAATCTTATTCAAGTAGTTGATTTGTTTTCTCCAATATACTTACATATAATATTTATTACCTAGATGTACATATAATGTATTTATAGACAATACAGTATACTACTTATACTATATACTTAGTAAGTATAGAAGCAGATCAATTGACTGACTGACTGACTGACTGACTCAATGAATTTATGGTTACGGATATTTAACATGTTTGTAACATAATTATAATACATCGTCAACAACAACTAAGCTCAATAACAATAAAGTTGGGTCCAGGCGGGCGTTCTCAGGCGATAATAAACGTAACTTAAAATACACATACTACATAAGTAATAAGTATACTTACATATGTACGAGTGTGTATGTATGTATTTATATTGTAGTTTGCTGGGGTGTTGAGCTGCTAACTGATTGACTGACTGACTAACTGAGTGAGTGAGTTCCAGTGAGTAAGTGGTGAGTGAGTGATGAGTGGTGAGTGATTGAGAATGATGATGGCTACGTGGTTTTGTGGTTTTTTGGTTATGTGGCCTAACAACCCTTAAATCATTTAAAAATTTTGATGATGTCTGAGTTACGAGTATAGACCATTCTGGGATTGTAGATCAAAAAACAAAGTATGTATTTATGAGATATACGGAGTATGTACGTATGTATGTTGTATGTGTAGTAAGTATGATGAGTTTATCAACATCAACAAGGAGATATACATACATACATACGAGTATGTAGTGTGGTAGGGGAAAATGGGTTTTGATGACAACGAGATGATGATGAAGTATTGGAGTGTTAACGTTACAACGTTTGACTGCGATTTAAAATAATGTGCCACTTGTAGCTTTTGTTCTACTCAGATACATTTATTCTACATGAAATGACATGGCATCATGGCATGGCATGGCATGGCATGGCATATGAAAACTTTCTCTATATTGCTGTTGTTGTTATTATTATTATTATTTGTTGTTATTATTGTATCTATTTGTGTGTGTGTGTGTGTGTGTGTGTGTGTGTCTGAGTAGATGATATTTGTAGGTCTGAGCTTCATTTGACACGAGGCAAATCAGCAAATCAACAAAACTTTTGATATGTCGAAGTGAGTTTCTATTTATCTTTTATCTTTCTGTCCATCTTTCCATTTCTGTTTGTCTATATGTTTGATTATCTATCCATCCATCCATCCATCCATCCATCCATCCATCCATCTGTCCATATAAACACATACAAGTGTTTGTTGTAATATCATTTCAAATTCTTATGGTCCTTGCCTTTTATTATATGTTGTATTAAGTAGTAAGTATCCTTTTTTCCCCATACTAGTTTACACATTCAAAAATCACTTAACAAACCAAACTCTAAAAACTTTATGTTGCAACATTTGAACTTCTTATTACATTATACTTATTATAAGAGTGATAGAAATAATACAAATATTCATTAACATAATGTGTATGAATGAAGATAATCAGATTAGATTAGATTAGATTAGATTAAATCTTGATCTTGATCTTGATCTGAGAAGAAGGTTAAGTTTAAGAATTTCAATCTGTAATCATACAATACTCGTATAAGTACATCCAGTGATCTATCATGATTCTATGAATTCATATAATAAAATAGAATTAAATATTAAAATTTATCTATGTATAATTTTTAATACCTAAAATTAGGATTTACCGGGACCTAGAACCCTAAAGATGGTTGGTCAATTTACTATTAGAAAATTATAAATCTTATTAACAGAAAAATATTTTCTCTGAAAAACTAAGATGATTGTTTGATTTTAAAATATACATAACAACAATATATGACAAGTATATTTCTAGATATTCCCAAGCCTTGGACAAGTATCCAAAATATGAATGAATCTGCATGAAAAATATTCTAATTTTCCCAAGTCTACTTATTAATATAAACTTCTTCTTTTCTTTAGATCAAAAGATGATTTCATTTTAGAAATTATGTTACTTACCAATTTGTATTCTAATGATGATTCTCTTCTACAATTTATGATTCTTAGATTAAACCAAATTTAATTTATTAATCCATTCAAAATGAATTTTTTAAATTAATTTTTATTGTTTAGATTGGACAGGATTGGATATACACTACTTAGTATTAATATTTGTAGTATTCGCACACAAATTGTTTTATGATTCCTTTTGGAATTCGGAATCTTTTATTTTATTTCATTTTATTTAATAAAAAAAAAAAAAAATTAATATATTAATATTATTATTGAAAATTAATTGAAAAACTGTTGCTATTTGCCGTTGCCGTTACCGTTACCGTACTTGCTTGCTTGCCGTAACCGTTACCAATGACAGTTAAAAATCAAATGAAAATGAATATGCGAATATGGATGCGGTTACGGATGCTGATGCTTTTCGCAACAGCGACGTTGTCGGCAATGGCGGCTGTGTAAATTTTTTAAATTATGAAACGTTCTAAAGTACACAATACACAGTTCTGAATGCAGAGAACAGTGAACAGTGAGTATGGTTTGGTTTGGTTTGGTTTGGTTTGGTTTGTGGCAGGTACATAGGGGAGTTGGGTGGGTTGATTAGTGGGTGGTTAAATAAGAAATGAGAAAACAGAAGTAGCATAAGCGGCAGGGGTTTGTCATTTGTTGTGAACGACGGCAAACAAAAGTGTTAAGCTTAAGCGGCTGCATCAAACATTATTAAGAACAAACTCAGCATCAACATCATCATCATCATCAACAACAGCAGTTGCACAACAAAATTTGAAAACAAAAAAACCACCCTATATAAGTTTCATAATACACTACACTAGCAACATGTTGCCGAAACATTCATTGTCATTGTCCTGTTTTTGTGCATTGATTGACTAAGCAACGCACAGTGGGAGAATTGGACGAACTGGCAGCTCGTTTAACAAATTTTAAATTTTCAAATTCGATAAAGGATTTTTTGAGAACATATTTTTATTTTATTTTACTCTTAAGATTCGCATTGCTAAGTATGAGCTTTCAAAGTTACCAAGTGCATCAAATATTCCCCTTCCCCTTCCTTTTTGCAGTGCAAAGTGTTCATTAACACGAGAATTTTGAAATATAAATTTCATTTTTTTAATTGGAAATTAACATTTTTTTTTGCAGAGCAATTATTATGTGAAAGCTGAATTTTTGCATGAGCCTTCCTTTTTTGTGGTTCTAAACAAAACCGCAAAGTTCCCCATCGTTACATGTATTCGTACCACTAGAAGAGTTAGTTAGGGGGGCGGGGGGTTGGTTTAAGTTCACATAAAACAATTTTCCACATATTTGTCGTAAATGGTAAGATTCTTTATGCATTTTTTAAATGACTTATTCTCAGAGTCACCATTTTAGTCCAAAGTCCAAATCTCAATTCGAGTAAAAATCTGTGGCTTTCAAAATCCAATAGAGCGCCCACTATAGAAAATTTTCATTGCGATATAGTGCCAGTACAAAAATAGAAATTACGCCTGAGAATGTGTATTGATGTAAAAAACATGGGATTTTTGACCAGAATTACAAAAAACGAAGAAGAGAAATTAGCTCATTTTGCACACAACGTGCATAATACGAGGGGGGACCCAAAAAAAAAAAAATGGAATTTCGTCATAACTTCTTTATTTCTTAATATTTTAACATCAACTTTTGATCACCTTCAAAGTATTCGCCATTGACCACAACGCACTTCTCCAAACGATTCTTCCATTGTTCAAAACAGTTTTTAAATTCATTCATCGCAATGTCCTTTAAGCCTTCCAGCGATTTTTTGTTCACCTCCTCCACAGTGGCAAAACGCTTTCCTTGCATATTTCTTTTGAGTCTGGGGAACAAAAAGAAGTCACAGGGGGCTAGATCCGGTGAGTATGGGGGGTGGACAATCGGTGTAATGGCGTTTTTGGTCAAAAATTGCTTCACGGAAAGAGCGGTGTGGGCCGGAGCGTTGTCATGATGGAAGAACCAGTCGCTGCAACCCTTCTCATGTGCAAATTTTCGGATACAATTCTCTGAATTGAATTCCATCACATTCCCGACATCTCACAGAGTTGATCAATGGTTCGGCGACGGTCTTCACGAACGAGGGCATTGATTTTGTCGACGTTTTCATCAGTTCTTGACGTTGAGGGGCGTCCTGATCGAAGTTGGTCTTCAATAGACATTTCTCCATTTTTAAAACGTGAAAACCAATCGTAAACTCTAGTTTTACTTAGGGCAGCATCCCCATAAGCAGTCTTAAGCATTACAATAGTTTCCGCGGCCGATTTCACCACAAAATTTCACAGCTGCGTGTTGTTCTCGACAATCTGACATTACGTTTTCGCCGAAATGTAAAAAGTTGTTTTACTAAAAAAAATCTCACAGGCGAACCGATGCACTCACGGCGACACAACTTTGCACACTGACGCAGATGGCGTGACACTAATGGACATGTGGTCAAACAACTCTCCCTCCCCACCACAGCGTAATTCCCCCTTTGTTTTTTTTGGTCACCCCTCGTAAGTAAATGCTCTGGTAGCCCTGGTTTTTATTTTTCTTGCTAAAATGACTTTGAGGATCTTTTGCTAATAATCTAAGGAATTTCCGTTATTTTTTTCATAATTTTTTATTCAGCCATTTACCTCCTACATATCAGAATGTGTAAAAGTAAAGCCCATTTACCCAATTTGCCATTCTCACTCTTTTCGCAATATCTCGAAATTCATTAGTCTTAGGAAAAATGGTAATACCATATTTTTTGTAGGTAATTTCCTAAACTACAATATTGTCTCACATATTTTTTTCGATAAATCTTTTCATTTACGAGAAATATGCAGTTTTTTGTGACCTTCCTCCTTCAAAATCCTTCTAGCGGCATTGTATCGATGGGGACTTTTTAAAACCACAAAAGGAAGGCTCATGCAAAAATTCAGCTTTCCCCTAATTATTCTGCAGATTGACCTGGGCTTTTAGTTTTTTAACCTTAAAGTATCATGTACAAACTTATTTATGAATGTCTGAAATAAAAAAAAAAGTTTTTGACCAAGAAAATTTAAAAATTGTAAACCTTCGAGTTTAACATAATAAATCGATGGCGACCAATTGCCAATTGAATAAGTTCAAAGGTCGGCGAAAGGTTTTTCTTTTGACCTTTTTGAATAACTGAATGAATGAATGAATCAAAAAAAAAAAAAATAAAAAAAGATGGAAAGAAAGAAAATACTTTGATATTACCGAAGATAAATTATTTTACCTTTTACTTCGAAAGAAACTTTAAGAAAAACTAGACTAGGGGAGTTGGGTGGGTTGATAAGAAAATAATAAGAATTTAAATTAAATTATTGCTTTTACTAATTTAGAATGCAAAGTAAAAGCAACAAATGTACTTATTCATAAGTAATACTAATAATTTGGGTAATAAGTTTATGACTTGACTGATAAATTTGTGCTCTTCGTAAATAATATAATAAATTGTAGAAAAGTAAGCAAAATTCCTAAAATTTCGACGATGCCAAAGATAATTTCAATTGTGAAGCCTCTGAAAGTATGTAATAAATATTCATCTAACTGTCATTTGAGCTTCTAAATTTTGATACAAAATTAGGTGATAGATGAATTTTAACAGGGCACTACATCATTGAACCAATGCTTCCTACTCTCGTAGCTATGATACTCGTATAACATTTTCTATAGTCTAACTATACTGCACTTCTTGAAAGGCATGACCTCTTTTGTTTTTTGGAGGAGTGGCTTTTGCAACCAACAGTCACCAACTCTCCTATATCCCTTAATTTCAGTCATCACAATAGAATGTAAGGCCTCAGGATGAACTCAACTTCTGTGGCATGTGTATATCCTTTAATTAAATGCAACAATCTGCATCGCAAGAGAAATCGATGTCCATCGATGTTTATCTTTTCTTATGGTATGTAAACTGATCTCTCAAGGTTTTCAAATTTCGTAATGAAATTTTGCAGTTCGCTTTAAGGGAAGATTAGAACGATTAGATCCTAATAATTATAAATTATATGTAGAAGATATTTTTTGATAAATAGTGAGAGAAAAATGTTGTAATCTTTGATCACTGAGTTTCTAATTATATGTCTATGTCAACAATACTATTTTCTTATCTTATCTTATCTATTATGTTAGCATGTAGGCTTGCTTTTTAAGCTAAAGTCCCTCCTCCCAGCTGCCCAGTATCTCCTTCTTAGGTCATACTTGTGTGGGCGCTGCTTCATGGTTGAGGTCCGGAATGAGCGTCTATCTGATCCAGAAAATGCAGAACTCTGCCCTCCGTCAGATAGTTAAGGCTCCTTGGTACGTGCGGAATGATGTCATATCCAGAGACTTGAGACTCCTCTTAGTCCGTGAGCAGATTAACCTTCACACAAGCCGATATATAGTAATAAGCGTCTAAAAACTCATGTCAACAAATTAGCATTTGCTCTTGCAATAAACACCATCAGGAGGAGGCTCAACCACATCCACCCTGATAAACTTTGGGTACAAGGTCGTAAAAGAGGACGTATGCTCCATTTCTGATCCACTTAAACATTTCCCTGTAAATATTATTTAGGCTTTAAGCCATCCGTCAATTCTACACTTTGTCACTTCAATTTTTTATAGCCTTTAAGTTGGTGGTTTGTTTATTTTTGCCCATTAAATTAAAAAAAAAAAAAAATCTATTATATTTATGATACTTTAATTTTAGGTTCTCTCTTTAATTGAAAAAATATTGAGCCATTAGACGATGTTGCTTAACTTATCTTTTTTGATTTCTTATTGTTATCATCTTTTATTGTTATGAATTCTAGAATAAACCCATGTTAACCATGAACACTTTCCCAATTCTGATATTCTTATATATATATTTATTTGAATTTTAAGACCTTCGAGTTTTAAAACTTAATTATTGAACTTTTCACATAATTGATTGATAATAATTAATGAGATTTTTACAATTTATCAATTACGTGTAAGAATTACAAGTATTAATCGATCAAGTTTAAGACTTAACAACCAAGACTTAAATGTATCATTAGTAGTTAAAGTTTAACTAAAAGTCGATGGAGTTCAGGTTCTTAATTGAGGTTACATTGAAACCACATTTGGCACACTTCCAGTCTTCTATATTTATATAACAAGGAAAATCTGTTTTAAGCAATCAATAAAAATAGAATAGAAAATATAATTTAAATGCATCAGTCATCAGTCTTAGGGGTCAACCACATACTCATATTATGTCACACGAATTTAATGACTTTAAATACTGTGGAGGACTTGGTGATTGGTTGTGGTGGTCTATTGATTTCGTTGAATAAAAAACAAAAGATTGCTTAATTTTTTAGAAGATATTTATTAGTAAAGAGACCCACTAGATTTACCATTTCTGCTACTGTGCAACCGTCTGCGCTTTTGTATTGTTGTTCTGATTCAAATGGCAGCTGTGCAACATTTCACTTCAGCACAAATCAAACAAATCCATACAACAACAAAGAGAAAATGTTGCATCAACATGTTAAATATGTTGCTTATGTTAACTGAGTAGATAACAAGGGTTTTAGGACATTTTGACTCTCTCTACTATTCGATAATTTGTGTCCCAGTGTAAAGTAATTAAGGAACATTTTTTTCAAATCATAAGAAATAAAAGATGTTTTTTAAGCAGTCGATATACATAGTACATATGGGCAATCGAGAGTTTATAATTTACAAGCGTACCCGACCCTGTTCTGCAAGGGTTATTTCCTCACAATTTAAACAATTTAAAACACTAAATATACTCTTCACGCAGTGAATAGTATTTATTATATGTATGTAAGTTTGTCATGAAGTTTGTGTCGCACAGAAGGAGACATCGGAGACCCCAAAAAGTATATATATTCTTGATTAGCGCGATGAGACGACTTGATCTAGCCATGTCCGTCTGTCCATCTGTCTGTCTGTTTGTATGTATGTATGTATGCAAACTAGTCCCTCAGTTTTTGAGCTAGAGAGCTAAGGAGCTTTCTTTATACCATACGCAGCACATTTGTCGGAATCAACCGAATCGGACCACTATGGGGGTACCCCCCATACAAATCGGAATCCAAATGAAAGTTCCTATTAGAAAAACTTTTTTATGCTTCGTTCTATGGAACTGAAATATGGACAATATAAGTGCCTGATCTATATCCACCAACCATGTAAATTTCAAGTCCCTCAGATCACTAGGGAAGCTACCCCCCCATACAAATCGGGATCCAAATGAAAATTTTTATTAGAAAAACTTTTTTTCTTTTTTGTACTATCGACTTGAAATTTGGACATTATAAGATTCTGACCCATATCCACGAACCATAAAAATTTCAAGACTCTCAGATCACTAGGGGGGTTACCCCCTATACAAATCGGGATCCAAGTGAAGGTTCCTATTAGAAAAACTTTTTTGTTTTTTGTACTATGGAAGTGAAATTGGGACACTATAAGTGTCTAACCCGTATCCACTAACCTTCTAAATTTCAAGACCTTCGAACCACTAGCTGGGGCGTGAAGAGTATTACAACTTCGGTATAGCCAAAGTTAGTCTGTTTTTACTAGTTTTTATATAAAAAATTACCCCTGTTTCTAGTATAGAAAAACCATTCTGCCCTGAACCTTACTTCAGGAACATAATACCTGATTATGTATGTAAGTACATATTTATTTTTACAAGAATGAAATGGACATCGGTTGGAAACCCATGCAATACACATATAGAAATCATCAGAGACCAATAATGTTGCTATACGAGTAGAGCTAAAAATAATAATAGGTTGATTGGATAATTAACTTCAGAAAATGAGAGTCATATTTAAACAATTTGGGCTTATTTATGTATTATATTTTGATGAATAATATTACCTATTGCCATCTTTCGGGAAAAACAATAATCCTGTCTTTGTTGAAATTCGGCAGTTTCTAATCAAATAAAGTTTTGCAGTCGTCTAGGGAACTCAATGATGTTACATCAACAAGATAAAATGATAGGTTCGCACTATATACACTGCTCAGCCGAGTTCCTTAAATTTTTTCCGGGTCATAACAGAAGTTTGTGAACAAGTAGCGTTGTCGTGGTGGAAGACTATGTACTTTCTGTTGACCTATTGTTGCCGTTTCTTCTTCAGCACTTCATATTTTGTTTTGTTAGTTGTTGACAATATAATTCTGAACTCACAATGGACAGGATTTTTATAAACTCATCAAATACATAGCAGATTTGCGCGCTAGTTTCGGCAAAATCATTTTGTTTGGACCATGAACTTTTTGGGATATAAATGTCATCTGAATTATTGCCAGTCATCAATTTGTATAGAAAAGGTTCCAAATAATTTCGTTACAAGACATAAGACAAGTTATTGTAAAAATAATTTAAATTTTGTTTTGTTTTGATTATACTAACAATGAATTGTTAAATAATGTTGCAACAAATTCAAAGTGAAGAAAGAATAAACAAGGTTATTATGTTTCAGCAACATGTTGCTGCAAATGCTTTTGTTCATACAATATTTTACACAACATATTGTACGAGTATACTTAGTTGACACACACCCTCACATCAAGTGGTGGTGGTTGTTTTAAACTTCTCAAACTGATTTAGCATTGCATCTCATCTCATCTAATCTAATAGAATATGAGAAATAGACGATCATTTCAATTATTGAAATTATTAAGATTATTGTATGCAGATTGATTTGAAATTTAATGAACTGTGAATGAATGCTTTACGAGTGAGTTTATGATGACTAAAAAACTTCGCTTCGATTAATATTAGAGGAATCTAACTAATGAAATATGAATTTCTTGTTTTCGTTTATCACTTGGATCTGTTAATTTTTAAATTTCGTATATCAATTAAACAAACTTTAATGAATCGAGTCCATCATCATCATCATCAACATCATCATCATTATCTGTAAACTGAAATGCCTTTTATTATTATCAGTTAATTCATTGATCCTCAAAAGTAGGGCCCGTGGGCTGGATTTGGCCGATGGCTTATTGTTGTTGTGATAAAAAAACACAGAATGATAGAAATTCTAGATACTGGTAGAAATATTAAAACAGTATTGACCCTTGGAACTCACTGAAGTAATCAGTATGGATCCATGGCTGAAAAAGTTGGAGACCAATGAATTAATTCATTCACTTATTCCTTTTCTTTCAATAAAAGAAATTTCATAACACAAAAACTATGTGTTTCTGTGGATTAGGAATCACCATTAACCAGAAGTTAAGACCATGGAAAATGTTCTAATATAATAATGTATATTTGTAGTCCCCCTGAACTAGATATACTACTACACCACTTACTCATTCAAAAGCTATATTTATAAATGTCCTAAGGTTCCACGGAGGAGCAAAGGGCCACAACAAGTTTCCTCCATTCATTTTTGATTGTTATTACGTTTGCTTCCAGGTTTCTCCTCCAGGTCTACGCGGGTCTGCCTCTTCGCCGGTTTTCTTGCGGGTTCCAGTCGACTGCACATCGGGTAATGTCTTTTGATTATTATTATTTATTCCTTTAAAACTCCTAGTTGGAGCATAGGGCCTCCACAAGGCTTCTCCATCGAACACGGTTCTGGACTGTTGTTTTTTGCCCGAACCCATGTGGTGTTAATATCCGCTAGTTCCCGCAGGGTTGACCTTCTATTCTTGTCCGGGTTCGTGGGCCAAATGTCGTCACCATAGGTGAGTTTTTGTATCCGAGGCTTTTCCTTGTGTTACTTACAGTAATCGATTTGAATTCGACTAGGGTAAGTGATTGGGCTACCGCTAGTGGATGTCTTTTGATGCTCTCCTTAAAACCAGCCCCATTTCCTTTCTGTTATTTCCACTAGCATTGGTGTTTGGTTGGTTCTGATTCACAGATTGGTGTTTCATATGGTATCAGGCCAGAAGATGCGAAGGATTGTGCGGAGGCAACAGTTTGTAAAGACCTGTACGGCTTGAATATCTGAAGATTCCGAAAGTTATAGAGGTATTAGAAATAACTGTTACAAGAAGTCTCAAACTGAAAGTTCGACTATACTTTTATTTACAGTCCTCCTTTCTGGAATAATAATAATAAATAATACAAATTCTAAATGTTTAAATATAAACATGAAGATACTGAAATTTTGATTGTATTCATGCAACACTTTAATGGTAACAAACTTCATGTCAATGTTCTAATACATTAACACAAATTGAAAGTGTAATGTATCAGAGCTCGACGACGACGACGTGTTGCTAAACTGACAGCAATTGTTTGCCAGATTTTTTATTCTCCTGATTTCGGATACTTTTTTTTATACCATCATCAGCAGAGGCTGGGGCAGGGGCAGAGGCAGAGGCAGGGACAGAGAGTGCAGAAACTGCGTTGGCAGCAATATGTATTAACCACAACAGCAGGGAGGAATTTTCTTTTTTTGGTTTTGTTAAATGTTATGATGAAATGAGTAAAGAAGCAGAGAAGAAGGAAGAGTATAATAATGATGAGGATTAGGAGGAGATGAAGGCTTTCAGCATTATTCCACTTTACTTTTCTCTATTCTCTATGCTATTCTCTGTGCTATTCTATTCTATTCAATTCTCACTTTCATGTTGATGCTTGTTATGTTTCGCTTGCGTTTTATTTCTATTTTCAAAAACATACGAGTGAGTATCTTTTGCCTTTTTATGAATATGCAAAAAAAGCAAACACCCAGAGATACCCATAGATATAGATACTCGTAAACACACACAGACACACACACCGGCATACACTCGTAAACAAACGAAAAGTCTTGTGGTTGCGACAACTACTTCATTAGCGCACCAATGGGCATGAGCAGCTTCCTTTATTTCATATGTCACTGTTGCTAGCGATTCACCCACAAAATGACTGACTGACTGACTGACTGAGTGAGTGAGTGAGTGAGTGACTAACTGACTGAGTGACTGACTGACTGCTGAGTGACTGACTGACTGACTGAGTGAGTGAGTGACTAAATGAATGACTGTCATACAGTTGCCGTGCAACATGCGAACACACAAAAAATATTATAGAGAAAGAGAAGTAAGTGCACCGACAAAGGGATACATTCACAGGCTAGAAAGTCTATTGAAGGAGTCACTTTTTATTTTTGTTTCTTCTCTATTAATACATTTTTATGATGCATGGATAGATGGATGCATGTGCTATGTGTATACTTTGTGGACTCCAAGTGATTCCAAATTCCATATGTTAAATATGAAATTGTATCTACAATATACAAAATACTATGTAATAGCAATTCCTTCCTATTAATGATAAATTTACTAAAACAATTAAAATTCAATATCCACACTTTAAGTGTAATTCAGTTGAGTTCTTTATCTTTAGTGCAGCTCGCTCATTTAAACTTGAACTCAAACTCAAACTCAATTCAACTCTTTGATGGCTTATTGAAAGCAAGAAGAAAACAATACTGTACCCTTCCTATCTATCTATCTATCTATCTATCAATCTATCTATGTATCTATGTATCTGGCAATCTTCTTCCATATTCAGTGCGGTGCTATGCGTTTGTGAGTCAGTTAGTAAGTGAGTGAGTGAGTGAGTGAGTGTCCTTGTCTTCTATCTTCCAACTTCCAACTTCCACTTGTATTATATTTATCCATATACTCGTACATACTAACATAAGTAGTTGATATATCCGCGTCATGTGTTTACACTTTGGATTTGCGTAACGTGGATTTGTTCGTTGTTTTTCGTTCGTTTGTTCTCGCTCCCTTTCATGCTGCATGATTTTTTTTAAGGACGAAAACAACAGACAGATGGACAGATTCGTTGGTATGGCAATCAGAAACACTTACCGTTCTCGTTACGTTGTAACCAACACCCATCTAATAGTATAAAGCTATGAAGCTATAATGCTATGCCATAAGCATAAGTTGCTTGCTTTCTTGCATGCTTGCTGACTGGGTATATGTTCTGCCTGATGTTGCCTTATTGTCCTCTCATCATCATCATCATCTCATCATCATCATTGTCGTCGTCGTCGTCCTCAGGAGCAACAGCATCAATGTGCCTCGTCAACCAACCAACCAACCAACCAGTCAACAACTATAATATACAATGTAGTAATTACGAGGTGTGTCACAAAAGTATTCGAAGTAATTTCAATATTCAACTCATGACAAAACAATTCCCAATTAACTGAACTATACTCTTCCATCGGGATTTCCATATCCTGAACAAGTTCTGGAGTTCAACTTGTGGAATGGAATTATTTCTTTCAATTTCGGGTAACAGCCAAAAGTTACAAAAGGCTTTCAAACACATTTTCATCATTGGCGCAAAAGTATTCTAAGTAATTTCAATATTCAACTCATGACAGAACAATTCCCAATTAACTGAACTATACTCTCCCATCGGGGTTTCCACATTCTGAACAAGTTCTGGAGCTCAGCTTGTGGAATGGTCGACAGGATGAGATCTTCTTAACCGCCTCGCCACTCTGACTCCTCTCCTCCCATTCTGCGTCGCATTAAGAGTCTGTTTGGGTGATTTCTCAACCGCTCCATATAATTCTTGGCCTGACGATTAATCACATCGTCAATTTTTGTTATTTTTAAGTCGTTTTCAAGGTCTTCCGTTGGCATAAACCACGGAGCTCCCGATATCATACACAGTATCTTGTCCTGTAGTACTCTGATCTTAGATATGTTTGATTTCGCTACTATTCCGTACACCTGCAATCCAATTGATTGATTGAATTATGCGTATTGAATGTTAGTCGCCTATCCAAATACACACCCAAGGTATTTATAGTCTAAATGTTGCTCCATCAGTTGGTTGCCAATGAAGACTCCTGGACACATTTCTGTTTGTTAATGCCAATGTTCCATCGTCTTGTCCAGAGGAGTTCAAACTTGCGGAGGTACTGAGTGTGGAGGGTGTCCGTGGCTTTATAAACACACCTGTTTCTGGAGAGGTGGCAATGATTTCTAATTAGTTTCGCTTGCTTCTTCGAATGCAAGTTGGATATGATTATTTTGGATTTTCTGGTAATACGAGTAACACCAATGTCGAAGGTCGATTATACAAGCAAGTCGAATACTTTTATGTCTCACCATTTGTATATAATATTTTGCAGTGGCAGTTTAAGTTCGCATTGTAAAACAATTCTTTTTTTTTTTTACATGTTCGTTCTTCTTCCACTTTACTCTACTTTACTCTTCTCAGATACTCAGATACTCATCATATACAATATTTTTTTGTTTCTTTTTTTTTCATTTTTTTTTTTTTTTGGTTGGATTCTTTTTTTTTTTTTATAATAGAGACTTCTGCATGGTTGGCACTTCTACCACATCCACATTCACATTCACATCCTCATCCTTGATCATCTACTCTCAATTACAATTGGGAATGGGAATGGGAATCGGAATGGCAACGTCTGAATGCGATTCATTCATTGTGTTCCACTTTATGTGTTGTGCATCCATTTCCGCTTGGAAGGAAAGTAGCACTGGCAGCACTCACCAAATCATCAAACCATCAACCCATCAAACCACCGTCAAACCACCCTCTTCAACAAGCAAACAAACAAACAAGCAAACAAACAAACAGATAGACAACAAACCACAAAGAGTTCGCTCGTATATTTTATATCGTATCCTTGCATTTTTCCTTTACCTTTTTATTTTTCATTTTCATTTTCATTTTTACGAGTATTTTCCCTACTCGTTTATTTTTTCTTTTTTTTTTTATTATGCTTTACATCAACTCTTGTCGAGCATTGATTGAAATGTTAGCAAACGCGTCGACAGCCGACAGCCGACGACCACGACGACGACGACGACGTGCAATTGTCTTTAATAGAAGTCGTTCTAGTACTATTTCTACTACTACAATTTCTATCTACCACTATATAAAACTAAGTGAGTGAGTATCTACTCGTATGATGCGCATTCAAATATTGTACAACAACGTCGACATCAACAGCCACAATCACAACCACAACCATATCCACATCAGCATCAGCATCAACATCAACATTTGTCTGTCTCCGTCTCCATCACTTGTCTGTCCCTGTTCCTCCTCCATATGGTAATGGATTAACGCGGTGGATTGTTTCCCAAACATTTCATTGTAATATTTTTTTTTTTTTTTTTTTCATTTTTATTCTTAATTTCAATTTTTAATGTATCATAGTATACTTTTTGGTTCTTTGCTTTTTGTAAAATCATCATAGGCATAGGAAACAAAACAAAAATAAGTTCTCACTTACCCAAACAACCATTCATCCATCTATCCCATCCTATTCCATCCCATCCCATCCTATCCCATCCTATCCAATCATATCCAATCCTATCCAATCATATCCAATCATATCCAATCCTATCCAATCCAATCCTATCCCATCCTATCCAATCCTATCCCATCCTATCCCATCCTATCCCATCCTATCCCATCCTATCCCATCCTATCCCATCCTATCCCATCCTATCCCATCCTATCCCATCCTATCCCATCCTATCCCATCCTATCCCATCCTATCCCATCCTATCCCATCCTATCCCATCCTATCCCATCCTATCCCATCCTATCCCATCCTATCCCATCCTATCCCATCCTATCCCATCCTATCCCATCCTATCCCATCCTATCCCATCCTATCCCATCCTATCCCATCCTATCCCATCCTATCCCATCCTATCCCATCCTATCCCATCCTATCCCATCCTATCCCATCCTATCCCATCCTATCCCATCCTATCCCATCCTATCCCATCCTATCCCATCCTATCCCATCCTATCCCATCCTATCCCATCCTATCCCATCCTATCCCATCCTATCCCATCCTATCCCATCCTATCCCATCCTATCCCATCCTATCCCATCCTATCCCATCCTATCCCATCCTATCCCATCCTATCCCATCATATCCCATCCTATCCCATCCTATCCCATCCTATCCCATCCTATCCCATCCTATCCCATCCTATCCCATCCTATCCCATCCTATCCCATCCTATCCCATCCTATCCCATCCTATCCCATCCTATCCCATCCTATCCCATCCTATCCCATCCTATCCAATCCTATCCCATCCTATCCCATCCTATCCCATCCAATCCCATCCTATCCCATCCTATCCCATCCTATCCCATCCTATCCCATCCTATCCCATCCTATCCCATCCTATCCCATCCTATCCCATCCTATCCCATCCTATCCCATCCTATCCCATCCTATCCTATTCTATCCCATCTCAACCATTCCATATATCAATCAAACAAATCAAAGTCAACTCAAATATACAGAAGTACAATACTAACAACAATGGAAGAAGCTTCATTTATTCTATTTTATAAGACAACTAATCCGGAATGTATCTAGGCCTTAAAACTAGGCATGATCTGCTCTGATATAAACGTGTACACAAGGCTTTTGATTTGCATTCTAACATTCTTATAGAGATTGTTCAGAAATCTTTTACGAAACTTCTTCATTTCCTAAATACTACAACCTAATATGGTCTACTAGCACTAGCGGTAGGCCAATCACTTACCCTAGTCGAATTCAAATCGATTACTGTAAGCAACACAAGGAAAAGCCTCGGATACAAAACTCACCTATGGTAACGACATTTGGCCCACGCACCTGGACAAGAATAGCTCAATGGAAAAACAGCCAGAAAAGCATAACGCGAATGTCGCTAGACTGGAACCCGCAAGGAAGCAGAAGACGTGGCCGGCCAAAGAAAAATTGAAATTAACACCACATGGGATCGGGCAAAAACAACAGCTCAAAACCGTGTTCGATGGAGAAGCCTTGTGGAGGCCCTATGCTCCAACTAGGAGTTTTAAAGGAATATAAAAAAAAAAACAATGCTCTACTATTGTAGTATTGTGTGTAGGCTGCAGTATACTGATATCATATAAGTAGTAACCAAGTTCGTCTCTAAAACAGAGGAGTGTATGAGGGCGGGTAACGCTATCGTACCATCTACTGAATTGGTGGAAAGTGTACCAGGCAGAGGACACGCAGTTTGGGAGGCAGCAATGTTGATAAATATTAAGGGGAAGACCCCGAGAATCACAGCCAGATCTATATTGACAGCCAGGCTGCCATCAAAGCTCTTTCTTCGTAATATAGTGGCAGCTCTTAACCAGGTTCATAGCACTCAATTATGCTAATCTGGATGCCTGGTCAAAATGGATGATGTGTGTCCCACAAGGGGATCGACAATGCCTAACTCTCTAGCAATTGGTGATATTCACAGCCCGATACAAGACATCCTTTGAAAACTGGAAACAAGTACCAAAGAGCTAGAAGACAGTAGATGGGCGAGTGAGCATGATTGTACTGTTCCTAGGACACTTTGGCCTTGCTACCAACCTAAACGGACATCCGAGCTTCTACACTTTCACAAGAAAATGATTCCAGCTCCTACACTTTCACAAGAAAACGATTCGGATCATGACTGAAGTCTTAACAGGGCACAGAGCAATTGGGTTAATGGCCCAAAGGATGCATATTCCATAACAAGACTTCTGTCGTAGCTGTGAAAATGAAGAAGAATCAGAGAGTATTCAACACCTCATCTGTGACTGCTCTGCCTGTTTTTAGAAGATATAGCCATATTCTCGGGAAATTGAATTGGGCAGTTTGGCAAAGATGCTACTAAGAGGCCTAGCTCTGTTCACGGAATCTTCAGGTTGGTTTTAGAAGCTGAGGGAGATCTCTAAGATCAACTGTCAGACGAAATACCCCAATTTCATATCCCAACTAAAAATTTGAAATTTAGGCACTATAAGTGTCAACCTTATAAAATTTCAAGACCCTCGGACCACTAGCAGTGGCGTGAAAAGTATTACAACTTCGGCATAGCCAAAGGGTGCTAACGGGATCCTATTATTAAGCTTCCGCCATTCGTCCGTCGGACTACGGCTCTATCTCATGAACAGTACGTAATAGGTAGAGAGTTGAAATTTTTACAGAGTGTGTAATTCAATTGTGTGTGGAGCGACAAATATTAAAAATAAAATATAGTAAAACAAAAATAGAAATATGCACTTTTTTTTGTAGTTTACTTTTAGGTTGTTAAATATTTCACTTTTGCGACAAAAAACAAAAGCAAATTAATTTTACATAACTGTGTATCAACACAAGAGACGCTTATTTCCATACTACATTTCCATTGGATTGGATTCCAAAGGTGAAGGTCATGTTTAGAAGCTTTGAGCTTTGTTATTTAATCATTTGGCAATTTTTTTTTTTGTAGTTTACTTTTAGGTTGTTAAATATTTCACTTTTGCGACAAAAAACAAAAGCAAATTAATTTTACATAACTGTGTATCAACACAAGAGACGCTTATTTCCATACTACATTTCCATTGGATTGGATTCCAAAGGTGAAGGTCATGTTTATGCACACCTATTGAATGTGGTGGTCATATGATAGAATTAAAAAAAAAAAAAAAAAAAAGAGTCATCGAGCCAAAAGATATATCAAAAATCACAAAAGAACGTGATTAACTAATTCATAAATTAAAAAAAAAAATATATATATACATATATTTATTAATTTATCATTTTTAAAAAATTTAAAAAAAAATTAAAATTAAAAAGTCAAAAGTCTTCATCAAACTCCTTTATCCATGACGGAACTAAAATATAGTCACTAAGACTAAAGGACATGATGAGCTTAACAAAATGAGTCTCCAAGCTTTATATGCAAAATTTGATCCACTAATTGCAAATCCACACCATAATGTTATAAGATGCTTCCTACAAAACATCAGTGAAAAGTGCATTGAAATTGGTTAAGCCGTTTCTGAAATCATCGTGTTTTTAATGTATTAACATATAAAGAAAAAAGGAATTTACATAGTTAAAAAAATATAAAAAAAAAATAAACTGATTAAAAAAATTTAAAAGAATTGCAAGTAAAGCAAAAAAAAAAAAAAAAAAACACTTAAAAAAATATTTGTATGTAGTTAAATACAGTCAATAATGGTTACAAGACACAAATGCCGTAAAAGAAGAAAAAAAAAATCATCAATCAATCCTAAAATAAAATGCATATTGATTGGAAAAATATATTTTAAAAAAATTATAAAAGAATTACAAGTAAAAAAAAAAGATATTTTTATGTATTTAAATACAGTCAATAATGGTTACAAGACACAAATGCCGTAAAAGAAGAAAAAAAAAATGCATTTATTATTATGTTTTTCCAAAATTTCCGGGAAAATATATTAAAAAAATTATAAAAAAATTACAAGTAAATAATTAGAAATATTACCCATAAAAAAAGAAAAAAGATATTTTATGTCGTAAAATTCCAAAAAAAATTTGCAATGACTGGGAAAATATATTAAAAAAGTTATAAAAGAATTACAAGTAAATAATTAGAAATATTACAAAAAAAAAAAAAAAAATATATATATTCTCAAAAAACGTTGGAACAGAATTCAGAAGATTAAATTGGAATTTATAAATGTTTATACTCTATTTATTTATCTCTATAGCCTGTTAACTATCTGACTTAGATGATTCTGAAATTCAACCAAATGGTAAAAAAAAAAAATTTAATATTTAAAAAAAATAAAATTATTCGTATATCAAAAAAAGTCTGGAAAAATATTTGCATCAAAAAAACAAAAATACAAAATTATTTAATGAAATAAATGGGAAAAACCCAGATAATTAAACAAGGCAATTAATTCAACAATTGGAAAATCGACGTATAAAAACAAATATGGTTTTAAATAAGAAAATACAGTCAATAATGGTTACAAGAACACATTCGCTGTAAATGAAGAAAAAAAAAAATTTTTTTTTGGAAAAAAAAAGAAAAATAAAAATAATATCAAAAACTTGTAGTATAACTAAAAGTGCCACATCCTCAATTTCAGATAATAAAATTAAAATACATTTTAATTTGTATAATAGCGAAAAAAAAATAATTGCATTTTGGAAAATATCATGCGTGAGAATCGGTTAATTTTATTATTTTTTTAAATCATATGACAAATAAATTTTATAAAAATTATTAATATAATAAATAGGCAATTTCAATATGATAAGTACAACTAAAAAAAAAATAATAATAATAATATTGGAACAATACTATTTATGCTCGAATACCCATTTAGTATCTCTTTAGATCGTAACAAATTAAAATATTTTACTTATTATATGAGGACGGTACAATAAAGAACCCATAACAACAAAATCAAACATTTTACTTTTTGCTTGTAATATTTTATATCATTTTAAGCTAATATTTTTTTTTTTTTTTTTTTTTCATATAAAGGGTGTTTTTTTTTAGATGTTCACAATTTTAAATTAAAATAAAACAAAGAAAAATATTTTTTAATATCAATTAAACTTGTTTTATTGGTTAGATAATTTAATGACATTAATGCTTAAATATGATTTCGGCCACGGCTGGCGCGTACCAGAGATGTGCAGTGAACATTATAATGATGTTTATTAAGGCTTGGAAAAAAAAACAAGCCTAAGCAAGCCAAGCATGCAACCAGAGAACATCAAGCCTGCTTGAGCTTGTGTATTGTTGTGTTGGGCTTGACTTGGCTTGGCTTGGCTTGGCTTGGCTTGGCTTGGCTTGGCTTGGCTTGGCTTGGCTTGGCTTGGCTTGGCTTGGCTTGGCTTGGCTTGGCTTGGCTTGGCTTGGCTTGGCTTGGCTTGGCTTGGCTTGGCTTGGCTTGGCTTGGCTTGGCTTGGCTTGGCTTGGCTTGGCTTGGCTTGGCTTGGCTTGGCTTGGCTTGGCTTGGCTTGGCTTGGCTTGGCTTGGCTTGGCTTGGCTTGGCTTGGCTTGGCTTGGCTTGGCTTGGCTTGGCTTGGCTTGGCTTGGCTTGGCTTGGCTTGGCTTGGCTTGGCTTGGCTTGGCTTGGCTTGGCTTCTTGTCGTTAGACTTGTTAGGCTTGGTGTGTTGTGGTTAGGCTTGTTAGGCTTGGTGTGTTGTTTCCTTCGTAACTATAGTTACGAATAATCTATTTATGTGCATAATATGAACATCAGTAATAAAAGTAATGTATTTGTCATTAGAAACAAAAATGTGATGTAATGCAAACATACACCAAGCCTTACAAGCCTAACAAACCTAACGGTGCTCAATTGTCTCTGGTTTATCCGGCGTAGGCAAGTGACTTTACATAACCCCAAAGAAAATAATTCAATGGGGTTAAATCAAACGATTTTGGTGGCCAATTCATGTCTATACTTACTTGATTATTAAATTCATTATTAAGTTTTTTATAATGAAAACATGTTGTCTCCCATGTAGCAATCTATTGAAACAAATCGGAAGATTATGCCAAACCAAACTAAACAAAATGCAACTATCAGCTATTAAATCGGTTGTACCTCTTAAGGAACATGACAATTTTGAAAAGACAGTGATATATTTGAATGACAATATAAACGAAATAGCACATAGAGCAACACCAGAACTAAAACCAACAGAGGAAAACTTTTTTATTCCTCGCTCAACAAAACAAATTGCGTAAAATCTGCTAAAAGACGAGAGCTCCAAATGACAAAGCACAGCTGAATGAAGCAATCAAAGACCTGAAAACCAGTCTAAGGAAGTTCAAAAATTAACAATTTTCTACTTACTTAAAGTCACTATCTCCGATGTCCGACATTAATTACTCTTTGTGGAAAGCTGCTAAACACTTTACGAATATATTCATCCATCCAGCCGCCACTCAAAAAGTCCGAAGGAACTTGGGTTAGAACTACCTCAGACAAAGCTTTAGTATTTGCTAACTATTATGAACAAGCTTTTACTAACCAATAACCAATCTAATAGTAGCCCCAATTTGGACAACAGGACTCCTCCACCACAGTACAGAATAAACAAAATGTCTGCCAACGAAGTCAGATACTGTATTGAAAAGGGCATTTCCCTGAAAAAATCGCCAGAATATGACCAAATAACTGGAAAGTTACTCAAAGAGCTCCCTATGAAGGCAATAAATCTATATTAGAAACCTATTTAATGCGATATTAAGACTTAAGGTACCACCCATCTTTATGGAAAGTAGCTGAAATAATAGCTATACATAAAATGGGCAAAAATCAGACCATGACGTCATCTTACAGACCAATCAGCTTACTGCCCTCATTATCAAAAGTATTTGAACGACTTCTCCTAAACAGAAATCAAACAATTCTGGATCTGAACAAAATCATACCTGACCACCAATTCGGATTCAGACAAAGTCAGTTGTAGACTGCAGCAAATTCACCGAGTAAAACACAAAATCGTAAGGGATCTTGATGAAAAAAATTATTGTGTAAGTGTATTTCTGGATATAGAAAAAGCCTTCGACAAAGTCTGACATGACGGCCAGTTTAGTAAAATTAAGACAGTACTACCGACTGTACTATGACCTATGCGAAATCACAATTCAAAAATGGATCTTTGACTAGGTGCGTACGCAGTGGCGGGTTTGGGGGTTCAACCCACAAAAAAAAAAAAAAAATGCAAGATTTTGGAAGTGAAAATTTAGAGTAACATTTTGAGTCAAAAAATAAAAATCATCACGTTTCTTCGATTCTGTATCTCATGAACCGGAACCACTTAGTAGAGACTTGATCATTGATTTTTCTGCGTACGCCCCTGTCTTTGACTAAGATTACTTGATTGATATTAAAATATGTCTCTATGCTTTGTATGCAAAATTTAATCAACATATTTCGACCGATTCTGTAGGTCAATTTTGATGAAATAAACACTATATATTACTCACAATAATACGATCAAAAATGGAAACTATTCTTTAGACGAAACCAAATTTCTAACTTCTGTATTATCTCTAAGAGATAATAAGATATTATTATCAGTTTAAATATATAATATGGATTACTATCAACGATGGCTATTAGATTGATTAATGGTCTTTGCATGAATCAAGCGTTCTAAGACTCCTATTACACTTATGTGTAAAACACCGAAAACACCTCAACTGATCGGCGATTCTTCTTTGGTGTCAGTTTTACACTAACAACGATCACAGCGACTGAGTGACCTGCGCTCTTCTTTTCTCGATAAATGAAAATTGAGAAAGAGAGAGTTTTGCTGTAAAGAAAGTGGCTGATTGTCTTCACCTTCTCTTCATCTCCACAGGTTCTACAGTCATCAGTCTTTTGACATGCTTAGACCAATTTTTCACATGAAATCTCTTCTACAGCGCTCTCTCTTTCTCTCGCAACTTTTGTTTGTTGAGAAGAGAAGCACGAGGCTTACGGGTTAGGCGTGTCTCTTGTACCAAAGAGATTTTTTTATTTGTTTTTTTTTCGCGTATTTCATCAATTTTCCATTTCGTTTGTAGTGTTCCATTCCTTGAAGTTATACAACCAAACGCATAATGTATGGATTGCATAAAATTGGACCTATTAGACATGTGCACAAGTACATTCACATTTCTGACTTCAGCATGTACTCATGAACTCCAGCATTACACAGAGGCACCAAATGGACTGACCGAACTGCAATTCGGCTTCAGACCAAAGAGAGGCACAGTGGGGGCAATCCAGAAGGTCTGTGACATTGGCAAGGAGGCCCTAAATGGCACAAGGTAGCTAGGCGGCAACAAAAAGTACTGTGCAGTTGTCACACTCGATGTGAAAAATGCATTTAATTCTGCAGATTGGAGTTGTATTGTTAATGCGCTAGCTTCACTGGAGATACCCAGCTACCTGATTCGGATGATAGTGTTAATTCAGTGACAGAACACTAATCTGTGATACAGAAAAAGGCACTAAGTCAGCTTTATGAGATAACTGGAGGTGACCCACAAGGTTCCGTCCTGGGTTCATTACTATGGAATGTCATGTACGATGGCATTCTGTGGATTAATAAACCCAGTGGTATGGAGATAGTTGGGTATACTGATGACGTCGCATCAAAAGTCGAAAGAATTGTTACAGCTTCAAGAAGTTGGCTTATGCAGAACCATTTATGCTTGGCGGAGCATAAAACAGAGTTGGTACTCATGAGCTCCACGAAAAAGGTTGAAAAACTGTCAGTGAAGATCGGGAACCACATCAGTTGCCACAATACAAAAATTGGCGAGGATTCTTCCAAACCTAGGTCGACCCAGACAGCAAAAACGGGTTTTACTTGGTTCGGTGAGTAAATCTACACTGCTTTATGCAACTCCGATTTGGGCTGAGGCTCTCGCAACTAAGCCATACCTGCGAGAAGTAAAGAGTGCACACAGAGTTGCGAACCTGAGGATTTGTAGAGCCTATCGGACAATTGACTTGGAAGCCTTGGCTGCAAGGGATATATATCTAGTCTTAGCAACTTCCCATAGAAATACCAGTTTGGAGATCAAGTGCAGGTACTTAAACATATGGCAGCACAGGTGGAGAAGTGCAGAGCCACGAAGGATTCTTCACCTTATCCCCAATATAGCAGATTAGCTAAAGAGGAGCGGCGGAAACGTTAATTTCGAATTTACCCAATTCACTACTGGCCACGCAACATTTGTACAGATTTGGGCATGCCGAGGATTCGTATTGTGGCCTCTGCCTGAACATCTTAGAAGACCCAGAGCACTTCGTGTCCTCGGTTTGAAGTACAACAAAGCAGGATGTACGATCGCCTTGGATCTCTCTGCAATTCACAGGAGATCGTAAGGCGTATGATGTTTTCCTCGGAAGAGTGGGCATTTTTCGCTACCGAAATAGCGAGTATCATTCCTGAGGATCGAGTTTATGATCGTTTAATGGCGCCCAGATAATGGCAATCTTCCCTCCCTACGAAGGGCCTTGAAATTTATAAGGTGGCTATGGGTTAGACACTTATAGTGTCCAAATTTTAAGTCGATAATACAAAAACCAAAAAAGTTTTTCTAATAAAAACTTTCATTTGGATTTCGGTTTGTATGGGGGGTACCCCTCCTAGTAGTCCGAGGGTCTTGAAGTTTTCATGGTTTGTGGATATCAGAGACTTATAGTGTCCAAATTTTAGTTCAATAAGTCAAAAAACAAAAAACTTTTTCTAATAAGAACTTTAATTTAAAAGAGGGTTTGTGTGGAAGGTACCCCTCCTGGTAACCCTATGATCATGAAATTTATATGGTTGGTGGATATGGACCAATAACTTATAGTGTCCAAATTTCAGTTCCATACGTCAAAAAACAAAAAACTTTTTTTTAATAGGAACATTAATTTAAAAGGGGGTTTGTATGGGAGGTAAACGCCCCCCCCCCCCCTAATGATCCGATTCAGCTGATTTACGAACTTGATCGGCGTTTGGTAAAAAGAAACCGATGTACAATATTTTAGCTCTCTAGCTCAAAAACTGAAGGACTAGGAGTGCGAACAGACGGACAGACAAACCGACGGACAGACGGACATGGCTAAATCAACTCATCTCATCGAGCTGATCACAAATATATATACTTTTTTTGGTCTGTGATGTCTCCTTCTATGTGTTACAAACTTCATGACAAACTTATAATACTATTCACTAACGTGAAGAGTATTAACAAAAAAAAAAAAAAAGAAAAACCATGTACTCATGAATGTGTATTCAAATTTAATGTACTCAATCTTCTAGATTTAATATAATATACTAAGTAACTATATGCAAAGAACTCACTAATAATCATTGATTAGATATTTAGTTAAACAATAGATTAGAAATTTATACACATCCATGAGAATCAAAATCAGGAGTTCATACTACTTGTAAATTCCTGCTTTAACTTTGTTATGTCAATACTTGATAGATAAGAATTACGAATTAAACAATTATGTACTTATTTCCCTTTGATAGTTAAATCTAAGAAATTCATAGAACTTTAATACTATTGTATAATACAATACTATTTGTCAATATATTCGTACTTATATAATCGTATATGTATTTAAATTTGCAAATTGAAATCATGTAGCCACTAAAATTTATACTATTCTATGTGTGTTTTTGTAATCTTTAGTTGTGTTATTTGTTTGGTGAAATACCCTTCGGAATAACCCACTTACAGGCAACAACATATGGAGACACACAAATACGATTACATGATTATACTCAGAGTGACAATGACAATATTCAACACTCGGCAACAATATCATCATCCTCATCATCATCATCATCATCGTTTTTATTTCAATTGTGAACATCACCATCGACACCATCAAGGACATCAGGCAAAAGCTGCATCCCCTGCTGCAAACCCCCAACTCCCTTAACTCTATTTAACAAGAACAAAATAAAAGAAAAAAAAAAAAGAAAATAGGTAAACAAAACTTAGGGTAAATCTCATCGTAGAGGATAATCTTTTTATCACAAGCATCTGCTTGGGTTTCTAGGCATGTGTGCAGCATACTCAACGACTCTGTCTGTCTGTGTACAATATACTCGTAGTAATATAAGAGAGTGGGCGAGAATCCCAATGTGTCTGTATGATGATACTAGTATGAATGGCATTTCCTAAATTGTATTACATCATGACAATTGAAAATAACGGTAAATAGAGTTTTAGACAAATTGATATGGAAATTTTTATCACATTTTTATACAGTAGTAATACAGTGGTTAGAATTGCATTGCTATATAGAAAATCAAATCGTCATTCCTCTGTATATCTACTTTTTATATTAAAAATGTATTCATATTGGGTTCATGATTACTAAATGGGGGGATACAATAGGATAGTATCAGAGGATCAAGATTAGAATAACTTCCGAATTTTATATGAAATGAAACAAAATAATGGGCGCAAATAGATGCCGGGGTAAAAATTAAAAAAAAAAAAAAAAAAAAAAAAACAGATTTCCTTGATCCGGGGATTTTAATTTATGTATAATATATATGTACATATATCCAAATGTTTTCGAGATTAAATATGACAGAATGGAAGGACATACATAAATGGTAGAAGGAGTAAACAATATGAATAGATGGATGTTAGTTAAAACATTTCTATCAAAATTTTAAATTTCTCAGATTAACAAATTGACTGATTGATTAAAAATATGTTTCAAATAATGAAGATATACTTATGTACATACTACATAATCTCTGGTAATACATAATTGATTTGAAAAATCTGTACCAACTACATATTTTATTAATTTTTTCCAAGATCATCATTGGAATTCGGAACCACTGTACCAAATATTTGTATCTGAATAGAATATTTGTTTTTGTTTGTCTACCATCAAGTAAGTGTTTATTTCCCAAATTGGAATTTGTTGCAGTTGATTTCATTTTTATTTTAAATTTGTTTTAGTATGTGATTTCTAATCGATTTATGATCCAATCTAACCCAGGTGGGTACCCATTCACCCATTGTACTAAGTCTTATATAAAAAATTCCATTTAAAAAAAATAATAATAAAATATATACTATTTATTTATTTAGATACAATATTTGCATTTGAGATTTATGAAATTACATTTTTTGTTCATAGAATTTCAAATAAAAAACCTAATTAGACGGAATCTAGTAGGTAGGCATCTTCACATAATAAATTATTTATCAAATTGAACTAAGGATAAATTTAATATATTTTTCACTAATTAATTTATAATTCATATACTAGTAATAATTTGTCCTTCTATCTTTTAAAGAGTTGTATATATTAATAATAAAAGAAGATAAACTTTGGCTATGCCGAAGTTATAATACTCTTCACGCCCCTCTTAGTGGTTCTAGGGTCTCTAAATTAACATGGTTGATGGTTATGGATCAGACACTTATAATATACAAATTTTATAGTACAAAAAACAAGAAAGTTTTTCAAATAAGAATCTGAATATGGAACTAGGTTTGTATGGGGGGTACCCTTCCAAGTGGTCAGATTCGGCAGATTCTGACAAATGTACTGCGTATGGTGAAAAGAAAATGTCAGCTTCCTAGCTCAAAAATTGAGGAACTAGTTTACATACATATAGAGAGAAAGATGGATAAACGGACATGGCTAAATCAACTTGTCTCGTCGCGCTGATCAGGAATATATACACTTTATGGGGTCTCCGAAGTCTACTTCTGTGTGTTACAAACAAATTTATAATAGTATTATTCACGCAAACTTTTTCATAGGTGCAAGTGCAGTTATCAGTAAATATAGACTATTAAATTTTAAAATAATGTAAAATTGTTCGAGGTAAAAATTTAGCAGAGCCAGAAAAGTCAATGGGCTACTTCTGGCCTATATGATGAAAATATATATACATGTTATATATTTTTGCCCTCCTCATCCTGAACAGTATATCTACTCTGGAACTGCTTTATGTATTACTTCAGAGTAGGCGTCCAAGGTTTTCTCTCTAAGATTCAGAGCATTCTTCCGTTGTCCTTCGAGGTCAACCTAAGTCTATGTTCCACACATTAGGCTGTGGGCACTCAGTATGCGCCGTAACTCAGAGAAGGCCGAGGTTGTCAAGCCCATGACTCTTGCCGGTAGTCCTCCTGCCTCTACCACTATTACACTATTAGCATCACGTTATTTTCTTGCACTATTATTTTCAAGATTCATGGAAGGCGACTTTCTACAAAGTAGGATGGGCGATAGCATGGTGTGCTATCTCTTATTATGGCACTTGTGACCTGCAATTTTTTTAGAAAACTGTAAATGCGAAGGCATACTGACAGTTTTGAAAAGTTTGTATGGGTTTCCTACAACAAGATCCCATGAAATTGTTGTTGAAATGTTGTCAATACTCAGAAATATTTATGAGCGATTGTTGTTGGAATTTTAAAATACTCAGCAATATTGAAAGCGAAATAACAATTTTGAGAGCGAAACACAATTTCGAAATTCGAATTGTCATGTCCATCATGGTAAACATATATGGTTTTTGGCTTGGGGATGGTTGGGCAGAAAAGTTTATGGGTCTGAGCAACAATATTGAAGGCTACCAAATCTTATTCGACCCATTAAGCTAACTTAGAGCTTCAATCTATTATCCCAGTTCCAAATATCAACAGTAAAGTAGCATTGGTCCAAAAATTACTAAACAACACCTTAAATTCAACATCAAAGCAGTTTGGGAGCGAGAAGCTTTTTCTGGAGAATGGAAGAATGGAATTATCGTCAAACTTCCCAAGAAAGGCGACCTAAAAAACTGCAACAACTGGAGGGGAATATGCGTTTTACCGGCAATAGCTAAGATCATTGCTCGAATTATTCTCAGTCGCCTAAAGGAGCATCTTGAAATGACCATAGGAGAGTATCAAGTAGGTTTCCGCAGTGGTTTTTCGTGTGCAGATCACATCGACACACGCAGACTAATTATTGAGCAGAGTGCGGATTATAATTTCAAACTTCATCTCTGTTTGTTGATTTCGAGAAGTTTTATAGCGTAAATCGCGAATTCATCTGGAGGAGTACCGTGCGCTGAACAAGGAAAGCTACAACAATGCGAATTGCTTAGATCTGCATAAAGGCAAATTGTCAGACCCGTTTGCTGTACAGGGCGGTGTCAGGCAAGGATGTATATTGTCACCCATACTGTTCCTTATTGTCATCGGGGATGTCATCAATGACTCCTTCAACACCGACCTCCGTTGCAGGGTATACAGTCGCAGATTAACAACACGTCTCTAAGCCACCTGGCGTACGCTGACGATATCTGCTTGTTGTCGGGAAACATCACCGACTCTATGGTAATGTCACAGTCGTTAAGTGAGTGCTCTAAACCAGCTGAACTCAAAATCAATACTGCTAAATAGCAAGTACTAAGCCTTCTTGACGACATCCCACCATGTGTTACAAATGATGGACAACAGTTCGAAGTGGTTGATAAGTTCTGCTATCTCGGCAGCATCGAAGCAACAAGGCTAAAGCTGCTTACGGCGTTCTCGCCCCGATATGGCAAAGCAAGATCATCAGCGTTCACACCAAAATACGTATCTTCAACTTTAACGTGAAACCTGTGTGCAATACGTGGAAAGTAACGGTTGCACTCACTAAGCGATTACAAACCTTTGTTAACCGCTGCCTCTAACGCGGATCTGCTTGCCAGACCTAGGCAAATTGATATTGCGACCGAAATAAGAAAAAGAAAATAGAAGTGGAGTGGCCACACGCTCAAAAGCGACAGCAACATAGCCGAGCAAGCAATGCGCTGGAATCCTTTTCATCAAGCAGGATGCAAAGTGGGAAGACCTCGTACCATCTGGAGAAAATCCACAGAAGCCGAAATGCAATCCCTGGGTTTAGCTGGAACGAGTTGAGAAAGATAGCCCAAAATCGAGTCCGATGGATGATGGCAATTGAAGACGCCCTATGCTCCAACAAGAGATAAAGGAAAGTTTAAACAACATTCACCTTGAAGCGGGGAAGCTGTTCCTCATTAATGTAAAGTGCGCTTTCGAAATCCAAGCGAAATCTCCCGAATATATTTTTAAATCGAAAATTAATTTAGATATTTTTGTGTGCAACATTTTTTGAAACGAACAAATAATAATAAATAAAAAAATAATAAAATTCTTTATTAAAAACAAAATCAAAAAAATAATGAAAATTTGTTATTACCATAATGAACTAGATACCCGGGAAGACATTGTCCTGCCTCTCATTCACAAAATATTAGTGGATACTGATTGGTTGACCCGATTAACTATTTTATAAAAAAAAAACAGATTAACTTTGGCTATGCCGAATTTGTATTACTCTTCACGCACCTTTTATATCTTCTGATTATTGTTCTAAGTTCATGTTTTGTATGGGAAGTACTCCTCCTAGTAATCTGAGGATCTTGAAATTTATATAGTTGGTGGATATGGGTCAGATACTTATAGTATCCACAGTACAAAAAAACAAAAAAGTTTTTCTAATAAAAACATGAATTTGAATCTGTGTGTGTATGGGGGGTACCCGCCCCCCTAAGTGGCTGATTCGGCTGATTCCAACAAATGTATTGCGTATGGTAAAAAAGAAAGCTCCATTCAACTGAGGGACTAGTTTGCGTACATACAGACAGAAATCAATTTGTCTCGTCGCGCTGATCAAGAATATATGGATGTATATTATGGGGTCTGCGATATCTCCTTCTGTTTTTTACAAACTTCATAATAAACTTATAATACTATTCACTGCGTAAAGAGTATAATAATCAAATTGGTCTAGATATTTTCCAGTTTTTACCAGACTAACGCACAGCAATAAGATAGATGTAAGAATATTAAATGGGTTTTATAAAAGTTTGCACCAGGTTTTCCAAAATAATTAAAGAACTTCTAATATTCTCAAAGTTAATAATATTTAGGAGTAACAGCATACAAAATGACATCTGAAATCATGTAAAAGTTATGCTCTATGTACGTAGTAGTAGATGGTTTCTAATATTTCCTAGTAGTAAATTGTTAAGAAATCTCCATGTGAGATTAGGAAAAAAATTCCAGGACTTTGACTTATTCATAATTCATGAGAAATACTTAATACATAACTTAGTTATGTAAACATATCCTAATTTGCATAAACTCTTTATATCCTTTCGGCCATATCTATATGGATATAGAGAACATTATGCCTGGTAATATTAATATGCATCGTAATGGGACTCAGTCTTCTCCTTCTGAATGTTGCACAAATTTGCATAAAATCAATATACCTTTTCGTCCAAATACATATATGTATATACATATATAGTACATAATGTATATATAGGGTATACAATAAGCTTAAGACTTTAACATGAATGGGTGGAGCTTTGTCATTTACCGATTGTATAATTTTTTTTTTTTTTTTTTCTTCTTTGATTCGTGGGAAATTTTACAAGGCGCTCATTCGTCGGCAAAGTTGTGTCGTTCTCATAGTTGTCATCGTTTTTGTTGTTAGTTGGCTACATCGTTCTCATGAGTTTTGGAGTTGTGTAAAAAGGGTTGCAATTTGTAGGTGGAGCTTAGTAATAATCCTTATCATTTTATTGTTACAAAATATTTCTAAAAACAAAGAAAAACCATCAGTTGGCATTCAGTTTCATCAAGGATTGCATACACATAGCACACAAGCAGAGACAAAAGTTACCAAAATAAAAAAAAATAAAAAAAAAATCGTTTTAATTAAAGCAAATATTATCTGTATTATAGTAAATAACCCAGGATGATATAGATGGAGGTTGTATTCAGTAATCAATAAAACACATAGACTCGTCGCATCTGAAAAACTAAGGAATTTATTTGCAGATTTTTCTCTTGCTTCTTCCGTTATATCTATTTCAGGTTAATTCCCAAGTTGATTTCTTTATTGGGGAAGACCAATGTATCATCCTTGGTTGTATTACCCCAAACATATCAAATAATAAATGCTAAGAATAAAGAGAATGTGACAAAAGTTCCCTCAACAAAATATTAAAGACTTAATCTAAACATCATCCATTTATCGATCATTAATGGATAAGAAATTAAGAGAAGACTATAGAGAATCGAATTAACAAGACACACAATTTTATCTTTGTTCCAATGGAATGTCCTTCATTCCCATTAATGTGTACGAAAAAAATATAAAAAAAGACTAACTTTGGCTATGCCGAAGTTGTAATACTCTTCACGCCCCAGATAGTGGTCTGAGAAATTTATAAGGCTGTTAGCTATGGGTCAGACACTTATAGAGTCCAAATTTTAAGTCGATAGTACAAAAAACAAAAAAGTTTTTCTAATAAGAACTTTCATTTGGATTTCGGTTTGTATGGGGGGTACCCCTCCTAGTAGTCCGGGGGTCTTGATTCTTGGTTCTTGGTTTGTGGATATGGGTCAGGGACTTATAGTGTCCAAATTTCAGTTCAATAAGTCAAAAAACAAAAAACTTTTTCTAATAAGAACTTTAATTTAAAGGGGGTCTGTATGGGAGGTACCCCTCCTGGTAACCCTAGGATGATGAGATTTATACGATTGGTGGATATGGACTAGAAACTTATAGTGTCCCAATTTTATTCGATACGTCAAAAAACAAAACACTTTTTCTAATAAGAACATTAATTTAAAAGGGGGTTTGTATGGGAGGTACCCCCCTAGTGGTCTGATTCGGCTGATTCACGAACTTGATCGGCGTTTGGTAAAAAGAAATCTATGTACAAAATTTCAGCTCTCTAGCTCAAAAACTGAAGGACTAGGAGTGCGAACAGACGGACCGACGGACAGACGGACATGGCTAATTAACTCATATATACTTTATGTGGTCTGCGATGTCTCCTTCTATGTGTTACAAACTTCATGACAAACTTATAATACTATTCACTAACGTGAAGCGTATAAATATGAGTTTCTTATAATTACACAAAAAACCGAACAAACAATTCAATCAGTTTATTTCAATATTCAACTTTCAATTTATTTATTGAAATTTCTTATACAAATTCCCCATTAATGTTGTTTTTATTTTATGCAAGGTGTTCCCCAGAGCAAGGGACAGTGCCTTAATGTTAACCCATTGATGCACTCTGTTAACATAAACAAGTATATTCTCGCAACTGAAATGGAAGCGGTATATCCATTCCTTTCCTTTCCATAACATCCAATCTATTATTCCCTCCTCTTCCAGATTTTCCTACATATCTTCCTATTCATGGCATGACAATAGGCCCAAGTGAGTTGTGTCTGGCATTACATAATCTAATCTAATCTAGTATTGTATATTACAAAGAATTCTGCATAAATAATCATCCGATTCAATTCATAAAACTAAGAATCTAATAAAACTATGGAATTGAAACTTAAAAGATTAACATATGATTTTAGGATAGAAAAATCAATTAGCCTAAAATGAAGGCCGGAAAAACTTTTTATTTAAAGAGGCAAATAAATTATTTACTAATTTTTAAGAATTTATAACAAGAAAAAAATTCCAATTATTATCATAATTAACTTTATACATCTATGTATATAAGTATAGTATATATGAATGTTATACATATATACTTAGTACACAAATCAATAATACATATGTATACAGTGAAACTAAGTGCATATACTTTCATATATATCAATCTATCTTTTAACCATTATAGGATCCACTGATTAATTTACTATATAAGACAAAAGTAAAAGTATGTAGTATGATAGCCAATATAATTAAATTTCACTGTATCCATACTATAGTATTGTGTGTAAATTATATGTAGTTACATCATATATATATAGTATAATATATAATAGGTAAATAGTGATCACGGATCCGATATAGTTTGATTTAGGATTTGACAATTATTTATTATTATTATTTTGTCTATAATTTGCTTAGCTTTGTTTCGTTTCGATTCGATTCGATTCGATTTGATTTGAATTGAATTGAGTTCAGATGATGAGATGTTAAAATGTTGAATTTGATTAGATATTCTTAAAATGCCTTATGGCAAGATCAACTGGCAAATCGAAATCGAATTTGGTAAGTGCATCAATTGAACGCAGAGAGTCTCGAAAGCCCGTACGGGCAACATAACTATTTGGCGCATAGTACATGTCTATCAATTCAGTGCAGCTCAGGATTAGATTAAGCCATTCAACAAGCAGATGTGAACTAAATTAAAATAAGGAATAAGAATTATAATAATAATAAATAAATTTAGAAAGTTTATATAGATGGAGACTCACTTCAAAGCAGCACAAACAAAGGCCTTAAAATGAGCATTGTAACTTCGTTTATATGGACGATGCGTGGCTATAATAATGCCTACTGCACTTAGAAGACTCTGCTTGGATGTCTTTGTACCGGAATCAACAATGTCCAGATTGAAGCTTTGCGATAGTTTGCGCGCAGGTGTATTGTTGTAATCATCACCGTGTTTCAAATAATAGTATTCGAGTATCAATTCCCAGGCATGCATTGGTCGACCATAGCCAAAGATACTGGAACGTCCGACATCATCGTAATTGGCACCCGCCTCACCGGTGTACACACCCGGCATGTGAGTCGTAAGGAATGGAGATGTTTGAAACTCGGCACCGACACTTGTAGCTGATGATGATGATGATGATGATTGGGCACTTGGCATGGGATTGAGACAACGCATAAATGGCACTATTAAACTAGATGTTGTAGATTCGGTTTCAACACGCAAGCCATGCTGAATAAGTTGCTGGAGCGTTTTGGCGAAATTCTTGCGCACCACCGATGTCAACTCCTTGCTTATTGTTGCTATAGAATCTCCGCGCATATGAAGGACACGATGAGCACAAGACTTCTCCCAATCATAACGATTCTGGGCATCCTCATCAGAATCAGACGATATCGATTGATATGGTACAAGTTCATACGTGTCCCGAGAACTCGTCGCACTATCACCTGCCCTATGTCGTCTTGCCTCCAATTGTGGGGGCTTGACAGATGTTAAAGCTCCATTTTCTGCATTCAGTGAAGACTTCGATCGTCGCGGTTGTTGATGCCGTTTATGCTGTTGCCTCAAAGCCCGTTTCATATTTGCCAACTTCTCCCGATCACAACTCAATGTAGCCGCCAAGGAGGCAACTTCCTGTATATCCACCTCTAGTTGTGCCCGTAAATCACTATTAAATAAAAATTCTTATATTTGTAATGATGAAACATATGTGTATACATTAAATATAATTCCTTACCCCCAGTGATTACCCTTGGAAGTCTTCTTGAGTGAATTCTTTTGGAAATGTTCACATTTTGTGTGTGAAAAGTGTGTAGAAGCAAACATTTGCATTAGCATTGATGCTTTATCTAAGAGTCCATGGGCCTTGCTTTGTAAACTTTCACGAATAACAAAGCCACTGCCACTGGCAGAGGAAGACAATGCTTCAGCAGAGGCTGCTCCACTTCCATTCAAATTGCAAGCAACAGCATCAAGTTCCTTAGATTCTTTAGATCCTCCAGCCACATTACCAGTTTCTCCAATTTTTTTGTTTTGCTGTATCATCTTTTCACGCGATGCTGCTTGACTTGTTTGTTGCTGTTGCTGTTGCTTTTTTTTCTTGGCCGCGTAACTATTGTAGGCCTCATAGAGTTTATCATTGCTATCGACGCTGCTTAGCAACTTGAGCCTACTGTCTTCTGAATCGCATTGTAAAAATGCTATGAATCTCTCTAAATCGGTTATTTGGGTCTTTAGTTGAGCCACAAGTTGTTCTTTCATTTTCAATGGACCCACAAATTCGCCAATGGCATTTTCAACTTGATTTTTCAGCTCTTCGGTACTAAGCTCAGACAACTCAGCATCGTCAACTTTCAAGTTCAATTTGCTTTTCAATTCATTGATAATCATCTTCTGTTTTTCGACTATCATATGTTGTGGCAAGACGGGTGCCCCGGACTCATATGCGGTTTGTTCCAATTCGTTTAATTGACTCTTCAATTGATCAATCAATAAGCACTGCGATTCTTGATTATCTGAATTGCCTGACACTGAAAGCGCTGCCATTGAAGTGTTAGAGCTTAATTTTGGAGGCTTAGTAATGGCAACAGAAGGCTGAAAGTAGAATAAAATAGAATAGAATAGAGTAGATTAGATTAGAGCAAATTAAATTCATTAAATCATATCTAGAAGAAGAGTTCAAGTAATAGTAGTATTACTTACATCTGGTATGCCCTGAAAAGCAAAATCCTCTAAATCACGCAACAATTGATCTCTCTCCTGTGGTGGGGCCTCGACAATTTGTCGCACTCGCAACTGTACATGGGCAAACTGGGAAGTTAGAGCCATTAGTGATGTGGTCAATAGTTCCTGCTCCTCTTCAATGTTACGTAAACGTGCCAATTCGTTTGATGTCTCAGTGCCACACACCAATTGTTTGTCCAAGGTTGTAAGACTGTCGTTACTCAGCAATTCTAATTCGGATTCAGGACTTATGAGCTCAGAAGTGGGACTCATGGCATCATCGTAATTAGCGCCAAGCGGTGACCAACGTTCACTTAGTGGCTGCAATGATGCATTATCTTCCAAAGTCCTCAACATCATCATCTCGGTTATATTGTCATCATTGTTTTTGATAATCAATTCAATTTTTTCTTTATTTACTTCATCATCTTCATCAATATTTATTGAAGCTTGTGTCATTATGCGCAGTTGGGTCTCACTTGTTGAAGGTGTTGTTGGATCATCATCAATTAAAGTTGTTGTTGTTGTTGTTGCTATTGCTGTTGACGTAGGCGTTGGTATTACTATTTGACTAGTTGTAGGTGGCATAGACTTTTCTTTTTCATTGCCATCACCACCAACTACATCATCACCATCATGCCCATCCCCATTGCCATCATCATCATCATCATCATTGTCTTTATTAATAACTTTGTCCTCGATGTTGATATCGTTGTCGTTGTCGTTTTTGTTGATTTTATAGTTGCTGTTACTATTGTTGCTGTTGTTGTTGTTATTATTGTTGTTGCTGTTGTTGTTGAACTCGTTATAATCATTTTTGCAGCTGTTGAATGCAGTGACGGAATGCTTTTCAAGGACTTGTTGTTGTTGTTGTTGTTGTTGTTGTTGCTGTTGTTTGTGTTGTTCTTGATTCTTCCATTGATTGTGAAGCAGCTGTTGACCTGTTCCTTCACCGCCCTCGCTCTCATAATTACTTTTATTGTTAGTAGTTTCTTTAACTGGAACAAAACCTTCATATTGCAGTACAACACATTTATTGACACTGAAATCAGCAAAATCCGCTGCAGCCTCCATATTTCCTTAATTTCTTCTTTTTTTTTTTTTTGTATTTACCAAATCTATCAACAATTTTACTTAATATATTCGCGCCGAGTTTGTGAAGAAGCTTTTTTCAACCTTTTCAAAACTCAAGCAGATACTGGTTGAGAGAGGGAGAGCGAGAGCGGGCACACACACACACACACACACTCAACTATTTGAAAAATCAATATGAATTTCGTTTATAATGTTTTCGTATTTATTTTTGATTTGATGTTAAAATATTTATTGGAAGCTTATTAATTTTGCACTATAAATATAAATAGTTGTTGCTGTTTTTCTTTGTGTGTTGTTGATGAAATGATGGAAACTTCTGTAGCCAACAAACGGACTTTATATCGACTGTTGTCGTCGGACGGAATTTTGTCCGTTGAATTTAGTTGTCCTTGTTTTTGTTTTATTTTTAAAGGGCTGCCAATCTTTTCTTTTTTTTTTTCTTCTCAGTGCTTAAGCAACCTAGACACGATACAAATGTTGTAATTCAATTTTATCATAGTGTTAGTGAATTGTTTACATGGCCCTACACGTTCATGCATGCATGAACATACATTTGTGTACGTGTGGTTTGAAGTGATTGAAGGTGAGTATTTGTTTGTTCACTTCTGAAGTGAGCAGACGAAAATGTCGATGACTCAATGCACTTCACAAATTTTTCACGTGAGCACTTGTCAATATGTGTGTCTTTCATACATACTCACCTTGTAAAGGAGTAAATGAGATAGCATGGTCCAAGAGAGAACAATGATGGTCAATGAGAGAACTGAGAGAATAACATGCATGATCAACATCATTTAGATATTCCATCATCCATCGTATGTGAGAGGCACACAAATACACCTTACTAACACATGCATGCATGACCGTGTAGGGTGCGCATAAAGCAGAGCACTCATTATGCGATTTGTTTGTTCAACTTCATGGAATGAAATGGAATAGAACACTGCTTGTTGGCTGGCACAGCGTGAGCGGAAAGAGAAATGCCGGTTGTATGCAGGTTGGATAAAAAATCAAAATTTGGTTTTGAGAATTTTTGAATTAATTTTGCTTCTCTCGCTTCAGCAATATCCGTGCAAATACAAGTATGTATGTGCTCAAGCCAAAAAAATTCACATATACTGAGATTGTATGAAATGGTTGTAAAGTGTGTGTCAATTTGTACAATTTGCTAATTTGGACCTCCAAAGCCTTTGGATATTTTGTACAATGAGAGAGTTTTATAATGTTATGACCATGTAGTGAGTGCATAATTGTCTCCATTACGCCTCCATAAGGTGAGAGAAAGATAGGCAGGTGTTCACTTTTATCAAATATTCGAAACGAGTAGACGTGAGCGTGTGTGCGGAAGATTTTTGAAGTGCCGACGGCTAGTGAAATATTTGACATTGTCGTGTGCACACTTTAAAAAATAACAAGAAATGGACGTCCGTTCCATGCATTGTATGCTGTATTACAATCATTGTATCGTGTCTAGGCTGCTTTACAATATTTGTGGTCATCACTACATGACCATTTTGTAAATGACAACAATACATATTGATACACTTCCGGTTTATAAGCACCAAACAGCTTTTGTAACACAAAATTGTGAGACTTGGATTTCTTGGGATGCTCAACAACAAAATTACTCAAACACACACAATTGTTGTTGATTATTCGAGAATTGAAATCGATCACAAAATCGTGAGCGATTGATCCAGTCTATACATTTCATAGTCCTTGCATGAAGAGTATTTTATGATTTGTTGTAGAAGGGATGATAAAAAGAAGTGTGCAAAAATTAAGTTTCAGCGACTGACTGACAACATGGACTGAGATAGGATAAGAATACGTAGTGGGACCTGCAGAAGGCGAATATCAGTTATGGCCCCTGGGTAATCCAATACTGAAAAAAACATTGTCCTTGAGGGATTGCTTTATTAAGCTACCAAATACTGATCAGATTGCATGGAATCCTTTAGCAAGCTGAAGTTCTTTTTAGAATAGAATATTTAAATAGTGCTAGCATATAATTAGAAAGAAGTTTGCACCATGTCATATATATTCATGGAATATATCTAGATATATCTAGTATAAATGGTACTTCCGAAATTCCCGGAATAAAATTTTATTCCTATGAATTTATTCTTTCTTTCGTCCTTCTTGGCACAAAACTTGGTTTTAAAATATCATTTCAAATCTCCAAAAGCAGAACTTATTCATGAAGATTCTATTGTAGCCATTTGACTACAAACTCTTTATAACAATGTTTTAATTCAAATCAACATAGCCAACATTATTACCCGCAATCCTCAAAACAAAAGCATTTCCGCCTCTCATGAGCTTTAATAACAACATCAGCTCAATCATAAACATAGATGAATCTTATGAATGAAAGTGTAGATAGTTTCATGATTAAGAGAGTCTTCGACATGCACCATGCACGATCAAATACAATAAATTTTTGCTTGGTCATGCGAATCATTCAACGGACAGAAAATAAACTCAGACGTACGGAAATACCAATAGATCATAGATATATGAACAGTGGCGTTTCTAGGATTCAACTTTGGAGAAGGCAAGGGTTTGTCAACGAAAAACGTTTAATCATCATTGATATAATATGAGTCTTCATTTAAATTTCTTTGGCCTTTTCTATGAGATCATTAACGCAAAATCTATTGTGGTATTGCATGATTGTTAAATCTTATAAAGATACATGTATAATATTAGATGTCTAGATTATATAAATCCATGACTGCCTAATTGCAAAACGACGAGGTTTGACTTGGGCAAAATATGTCAACTATTTCTTCAATTGAAATTTCGATCTCTTTGTGAACGTTGCACAACGCTAACCCATTGAGTCAAGGCTTGACATATGTATGTATTGACACGCAGATAGGTTTTCAATATTTTCAGCAAAGAAAAAAGTCTGTTGAGCATTTGCCAAGGTCGATAACCATTGCAACGTTTGGGAAGAAATTATTGAATTTCTTTTATTTGATGACCTGCAGTGCCTCAAGTGCAGTCAACTCTGTGCTTTTGCAATTCTTGTGTATAATGTACTGGAATCAAACTCTCCAGTGCCAGAATGTCTAGGTATTTCCCTTTAAATCTTAAACCCAAAAAAGAAATCATGAAATCCAGAAAAGGTTAGAAAGTGAAAAAGTGCATATTAAAATGATGCGATGACCGAAAAAGCAATGACGCGAATATAAAATTTTACTCTGCACGGTTCGTTGGGGGGATGGGGCTTCATCTCTATAGCCCTGGACACGCCACTGTAGATGATAGACATAGTCTTTCGTCTGTACAAGTTGCAGTGACAAATTTATTGCTACCGACAGGCAATAATACATTTGATCAGAGATAGAAATAATGTATACCATCCATAAATCAAGACAAATGAAAGGATCACATGTCCAAAATGTATAATCTCAAGCACCGATTTGATGAGGCAACCAAGCATTTTTTATTAATATTACAAAGTTGAACTATTTATGTATTTTAATGTATCTAAATGCATACAGTAGTCACAGTTACTTAGTGATGGCTATGTCTAGATGTACCATATCAATTTAAATCCTTAGAAATTTATGCACATTTACACATCAAATGAACTAAAAGTACAGAAACTAAAATGGATATAAGTTAACAAGTATAAGTCCCTACCACTTATGCTGAAGACACAGTTTTCTTAGCGTGTGATTCTTCATAAAATCTCTTGATGAATTTAACGCCTGGTCCAGTCGTTGGAATATTGGAGTTAATTAAGTTAATTAGTCTTAGCATTGTTGCTTTACGCTGAGATCCAAATGCTGTCCACCCGTCACACTGAAAGGCACTCTAGTTTCCCAAAAAAAGCTTCTGTTAAGTACTTAGCCATGTTTCTGTATAACCGTTTGACGTGGTCTAAGCATGTGAATATTATTACAGCTACTTGCAGAAATAAGCTGAACAAACTAAACCTCTGGAGACTTGTAGCAAAGTCCACAATTAACCGAGTCCGTGCCATGCAGAACAAAGTTCTTCTTAACATCACAGGTGACCCCTGGTATGTCAAGAGAATGTTAATACATCATGACCTAAGAATCCTAACTGTTAATCAGCAAATTAATTGTCATACCAGTCGATACAATTACACCAATCATATCAATCCTCTAGCTTCGGCCCTGACACCAAATGACTGCCCGAGAAGAGTAAAAAGGCTCCATCCTTCAGACCTACTACATAGAAGTAATAATTAGAATTAATAAAGTGCTGGTATGCGAAACAGTGAAATCAAATCCTTCTTTGTTGCGGTTAAAGAAGACAAATCTACAACTAAGTCTATCATGGCAGGAGTTCCTCAAGGCAGCGTGCTTGGATCTGTTCTTTTTACAATATTTACTGGTGACATACCCTTGTGACATCTACTCGTAGTTCGGATCAAGTGTCAATGGCTACATACGCGGATGATGCCTGCTGCAATCTAGTTAACTTCTGCAAAACTAACTAGATGGTGTAGCCAATTGGTCTAAACGTTGGAACCTGAACATCAATCATCAGAAATCTGTTCGTTTGTTGTTTTCACTCTCAAACGTAAACGTTGTCCTGCAGTTCATTTCAATAGAAACTATCTACCGCATAAAAATCAGCATTTCTCCCTAGGTATGCATTTAGATAGCAAATTGACTTGGGCTCATCATGTTAGAAGAATACATTCTAAGTGCACTTCAAAAATTAAGAAACTTAATTGACTCCTTAAAGAAAAAAGTAAGCTGGGTGTTAGCAACGAGGTCCTTACCTATAGATTTATCATCACTCCTATATGGTTATATGGTATCCAATTATGGGGCACTGCTGCAATATCACATATAAGGAAAATCCAAGTGTTACAAAAAATATAAAAAAAGACTAACTTTGGTTATGCCGAAGTTGTAATACTCTTCATGCACCAGATAATGGTCCGATGGTCTTGATGTTTATACTGTTGATGGCTATGGGTCAGACACTTCTAGTGTCCAAATTTTCAGTCGATATTACAAAAAACAAAAAAGTTTTTCTAATAAGAACTTTCATTTGGATCCCGGTTTGTATGGGTTCGATTCGATTATTTCCGACAAATTATGCCCGAGTCGGTGGCGGACAAATATTTTTATTGCATTCCAAAGTTAGTTTATTTATATTTCTTTTTCTTTTTTTTTTTTTGTATTGTTTTTTAAATAAAATTAAATTTTGGTAATAGAAATATGCAATAATTGATAATGAAAAAGATGCAAACTTCAATTCTTTTGACAATTTTCATTGAAATTATTATTAATTGAATATTTAATTCTCTGCTTTAATTTAAGAAAAAGTATCTATCTACATATCTCTTAACTATTGAAATAAAGCTGGAACATTTGTATTGAAGTGTGGTATGCGTCCAATAGCTTGCAGTTATTTATGTGGAATGTGCCACATGAGAACATACCAGTGATGCCATTTTAGCCTTTTTATGGACAAATCTTTCTTTTTTTAACTGACCTATCCGGAAATCTATACTTTTTTAGTTTTAATATATTATTTATTTTTTTTTTTCAATTCTGTGAATATGCTAAAATTACGCAAATAATCGAAATAGTTGACATAAATCGGGTTGTGTTTAACACTATCAATATAACTTAACATTGAAACTGTTAAGTTTTGGGCCAAGACTATTCACTATGAGGACTCAGCAGGGAACAAATCATTTTTGAACCTAGCAACATTTGCCCTGAATTTGTTGTCGTTGCCGTGGTCAAATGCGGAAGTTGAGAGCATATTTAGCCAAGTATCTTTGGTAAAAAGTAAGTCAAACACAAACTTTAAACGCGATTTTATCTGTCAGGTTAAGTTACTCGTACACTGTTTTTACATAAGAAATTATAATATATATTTATAACAATTCACTTGTAAAACCCAAAAACAAATTTTTTTACTTAACTCCGCAGATGACGTCCCGCTTTAAGAAAAAAATTATAAATGGTCACGTTAGGTATGAATGATCCAAAGAAAAATTAAAGCAAAGTTTTATTGTGGGTTTCTAAAGGAAAATAGAGTTTTTCATAATTTTTTTTTTTTTTTTTTGTATAGAAGAGCTCTGTGTAGATTCGGAACAAATATATTTCAAACTTGAGTCGTGGGTTCGATTCCCGCACAAGTCTGGTCCTGCACTTTTCTAATATCCTCCAATCCTTTCAACTCTCCCCCTGAACTGAAAACCTTTGTCGCTATTGCTCATATTATTAACTAAATTATACTAATTTATAATTATAATCTTAGTTCTACATACCAAAAAAAAAAAAATCACTTTTTATTAGATTTGGATTGCGATGGCACAGCACTTATGACGTTCCAGATAAATATTTAAACATGATTGGCACTAATGCCTCCTACAATGAGGCAAAAAAACTTATCTATTAAAAAAAAAAAAATTATAACTTAAAAATTACTAAACATAAAAATAATAAGGCAATAAATTTTATACTGTTTTCTGTCCTTTTTTAAATATATTTTGTCTCTTTTTTCCCGGTTTTTGAGGTCGATCTGTCCTGTTTTTGTGATAGGTAGATGGCATCACTGCAACATGCAATAATTTCTATATATTGCATATAAAATAAGTAATGTATAATGTAAAGAAGAAGGTGCAAATGCACTTGAGTAAATAAATCATAAATGAAATGCACTTATTTAAATATATACAAATATATTACAATTACAATAACGAATAATGAAGTTTTCACTTCAAAAAAGAAGCTCTGTGAAAAATTTCAGCTCTTTAGCTCAAAAACTGAGGGAATAGTTTGCATAAATACAGACAGGCAGACAGACGATCATAGCTCGATCAACTCCTTTTCTGTGTGTTACAAACTTCACTGTATGAAGAATATAATAAGTATAATACAAAGTCTCATTAATTAATGTCTTAATCTTATTGTATTTAAGCATTTTATTTGTAAAAAAAAAATTTATAAAAAAAAAATATGTTTATTTGTTAAAAAAGAAATCATAATGAATTCTGATTGTATTCAGATTGAATGTACGTATGAGTGTTTTAAGTTTATTAAATTATCAATTAGAAATAAATTGTTGGTTATTTTTATTATTATAAATAGTACATATTAAATGTAGTAAGAAGTTTATTTTGGTGTTTTTTCTTTTTTTTTTTTTTTTTTTTTGTATTGAAAATACATACAAATTCAGGCTGTGGCCGTGATGTTTGAAAAGTGAATAATGTGTTTTATCGTTTATGCGATATTGAATAAATTTTTGTGTTGCTTACATGATACAGGATTTTCTGTCAATATGAAGGGGTAAGAAGTACCAAATGTAGTATGTATGTATGTATCTATGTTTATGTAGTTTGTGTAGGTTAAGAGATTTTGTTGCGCGTGGCATAAATCACTTAAACATTATCCTTTGTGTAATTGGTGATGATGCTTGGTACTTTTGCATAATCAATTGTTTAGTTTTTTTTTTGTTTTTTAGTTTTGAGCAGCAGCAGCTGGATTAGTTGGCTCATTGCTACCATGTTTCTTGGAACCAGAAACAATGTCATCAATGCGCAATAAAAGTATGGCAGTTTCGATGGCAGTTTTGTATGTTTGCATTTTAACAGCAAGTGGTTCCCAAATGCCTTTAGTTTTCATGTCAACGATTTCACCAGATTCACCATCAATGCCCCAAGTGCAAATACCTTCATCACCTTAAATGAATCAAATCAACAACAAATCACAGAAATTAGAATTTAATTAATTTTAATACTATGTATGTATATAATGAAGTGTAATCATCTTACCAGAATGTGAAGCATGCTTGGCACGTAATGCCGTCAAAGTGCGTATAGTGTTTGCTCCGCAATTCTGTGCCAATGTACGTGGTATAATCTCCAAAGCATGCGCAACAGCAGTATATGGACCTTTCACTTGTTTTCGTGACAACAGCTGAGACACAGCCATTTCAATGGCTCCGCCACCAGCAACTAAACGTGGTTCAATCACAAGATTGCGAGCTACATGAAGGGCATCCTGGAGGTTGCGTTCGGTTTCATTGAGTATATCCTTGGAAGCACCACGAAGTAGTATTGTGCATGCTTTTGGTTCCTTGCACTGGGTTATGAAAGTGAAATACTCATCTCCGATTTTCTTGATTTCAAAGAGACCAGCACCTGTACCGACATCCTTCTCAGTGAGCTCTTCGGTACGATTGACAATGGTGGCACCACAAGCCCGTGCAATGCGTAAATTATCAGTCTTACGAAGGCGTCTGACGGCTGTTATGCCTGCCTTAAGCAAGAAGTGCTGGGCAAGATCAGATACACCTTTTTCAGTGAAAACTACGTCCGGCTTAAGGGCAATAATATCGGAACAAATGCGTTGCACGAATTCCTCTTCGATTTGCAACATGCGTGTGAAGTCCTGCTCACCAATAATCTCAACATTTGTTGCACTCTCGCCTTTCTTGTACTCCAGAGAACAATCTAGTAATATTATACGTGGATTCTCAATGTAACGACGCATCTTTGGGTGAGCGACATCCTTGTTGATCATAACACCCTTTAGCACGTATGAGTCTTCTATAGCTCCACCAGGAATTTTCTCCACTTTAGCATAACTGCAACAAATCACGGGGGGGGGGGGGGGGGTGAGACATATAATTCTATCACAATTAAGGAGGCTATGCTGACCCAAGTCAAGCAATTCTACTCACCGTTTGATGTCTACCTCAAGACGTCCGTTTTCATTCAAAGTGACAGTCTTCACAGCATCCAGAGCTATATTCACAGCCAAATCAGACCATTTTCCAATGAATTTTGTACCCACGCAAGCCTTGACAACTTCTGCCATTTTGCTTTTGTCATTGACATCCAACTCGATACTTAAGTCTGTTTGCAAATACTTAATGATATCCTCCAAAGCTTCACGATAGGCGCGAATGATAACAGTCGGATGTATTTGTTGCTGGAGGAAAGGCTCAGCAGCCGCCAATATCTCACCAGCTAAAACAATAACCGATGTAGTACCATCGCCAACCTCCTCATCTTGAGTGCGAGCAATTTCGATCATGCTCTTTGCTGCTGGATGTTGGACAGTAATCTCACGCAATATGGCATTACCATCGTTGGTCATAACAATGCCACCCATAGGATCCATTAACATCTTTAGCATAGCTTGTGGACCCAAACAGGTGCGTATGACATCAGCAATTGCCTATTAATTCACACATATACATATGTGTAATACAAAACAAATAACAATTAACAAAAAAAAAAAAAACAAAAATTGTCGGATCAGACATGTGCGTGAGTCATTGTCACAGACACAGACGCAGACACACAGGCAGAGACAGAGAAATACACGCACCTTTCCAGCATTGATGTTTTCCAACTGCACTTTGCGGCCCGATTCTCTTTTTGTGTTTTGGCCTATGAATATTGAAATCTAACAAAATGTTTTAGAAAATGCATAAATTTATAACTTACTTAACACAAGTATTGGTTGCTGTCCACCAAACATTTTTATTTCGATATTTCGTTGCGTCTTTACCAAAATTCAATAAGAAAGAAATTCGTGCAGTGCGTTCTCGTCGTTCTGATGCTGCCGGCAAATGAATGAATGAAGCGAAATTTTGATGTTGAATTTTGAGGTTAAACCAATAGACGCTTTAAGTTTTGACAGTTCGAGAATATTCTAGTAAATTATTTTAGTTGCAAACGATATTAGTAAATAAATTTAATTTAAACTCTTTCTTTTTTTTTTTAATAAAGATGAAGAAATGTTAAGTTGATTTCATTATTATATCGAATATTATTCCATTTGGTTAAAATTTACGTTTCTAGTCAAATTAGCAGCTCAACAACTTTTAAGCAGGTTGGCTGCCCACTTAAGTAGAAGAGAGCTACCAACTTTTGAATTGTTTTAAATTGGTCATGTATTAGAGTCAGAATACAATAAATTTTAAATTGGCAAACCTGCAATTAGCAGCTCCGCTGTCGCTAATAGGGTATATACACGGTGATTCATGAATCAGTTTTTGATAGGTTAAGCAGCCCGAGACTCGATGCAACTTTATCATAGTGTTAGTGAAATGTGTACATGAGCGTCTCATATCCGGGCGCTTGCTGTAATGCGCACCCTACACAGTCATGCATGCATGACGTACATTATCATGGTGTTAGTAAGAAGTGTCTGTGTGCCTCTCACATACGATGCATGTTATTCTCTCAGTTCTCTCTTTGACCATCATTGTTCTCTCTTTAACTATGCTGTCTCATTTAATTTTTTACAAGGTAAGTAAGCATGAAAGAGACACATGTAGACAAGTGCCCACTTTTATGGAATTTGTTTGTGAAGTGCACACGATACTTTTTATCGATATCACTCGATATTTGGAAAATACCAATTATTTTTAAGGTGCTGATACACAATAATAGAAATATGATATCTTGTCATATATTTAGTGAAAAACTATGAAGAGAGTGAAGAGCACTTGACTAAAAAAAAATGTTATATAAATATGACCGAATATCATATACATACATATATGATGTATTTCTATGACATATTATCTGATTGTGTGAAAACTTTATCATGAAAGAAATGGTGTATAATTATGTCAAATTTTTTTGTTTTGCATCCGAAACGGAAAATAAAATGATATGATATGATGAAAGTAGGTTCCATGTGAACGCCTGTTTTCCAAAGCAAATATATTCACAAGCCAGGAAGAGACTTTCTGCAAAAGAATTAAAAAAACTGATATTCTTAGAGAATGTCATCTACGGGGGAGGGACGTTCAAAAACATAACAAAAATTGAGAAAATTATTTTTCTTTTTAAGCGTATTGCTTGAGAACGGTTACCCTATTTGGCCGATTTTTTTTTTTTTTTTTTTGTTCGTTATAGGCCAATTAGATGAATTTTTGGAAAATCCACCGGAAACATTGGAAAAATAATTTTTTTTATTAAAATCTGAATAAATATAAAACTAAAATTTATCGTGTGTTCGTTGATAGAAATGGAAATACCTTCATAGGTTAGTGTGTTAAGAGCTGCCTCGTGATACAAATAAGCAGAGAGTGTGACTTCAACGCTAGTCCCGGTGTTCGGATTTTTCGTTTTAAATATTCTTTTTTTTAAATATGTATTTAATATTTTAATAAATATGATTCATAAAAAACGTACAGACGTCAAAGCAGGTGTTCCCCAAGGAAGTGTTCTATGTCCCGTTTTGTACACATTTTTCACCGCAGATCTGCCCTTCACTGGAGACCATTCCCTTACTACAGTCAACTACGCAGACGACACTGCATTTATGGGAGTTTCTAGGACTCTCGCCGGGGCTTCTACGGTGCTATAAGAACAGCTTGGAACATTGTAGTCAAACCAGAAAAATCGTCGTACACAACATTTACAAAAAAAAACAGGAAATTGCCCTCTGATCAAATTAAATGCTATTACAATTCCGTAAGCAGAACCAGTTAAATATCTCATCTCATCATTGGACGTCACTCCAAACTCAAAATAAGGAATAAGCTACTACTATACAAGGTCATACTTAATTCGATTTGGACTTACTGTATTCAATTGTGGGGCAAGGCTAGTGACTCAAACATTTCAAAACAATTCAGAGGTTCAAAACCAAAATCTTGAGAATGGCAACTGGCGCTCATCTGTTAACTAGTAATCAGGAAATTCATAAAGAAATCAAATATTCATGGGTATCAGAAATAATCAATCGATCATCCTCACAACAAACTCACAATAAATCTATTCGACAACAGTTCAACTAAAAGAAGACTAGAGCGATATCACCCGTTAGACCTTTCATTCAGAGACGCAGGCTAATGAACCGAAATTTATGTAACCATAACCCACTTCCCTTTTTAAAATGTTTCAACCATCATGTAAAAATGCATTATATATACTTACATATGTATATTTTCTATAAATGTTAAGGTAAATTAAATAATTTAATGATTGTCCCAATCTGTGACACACAAAGAATTATTGAATCTAAAAACTAACAAAAGGAGATGTTTAACAAAGACGATTTGATTGATTTTTTCAAAAAATATCTTTAAACCATTAATACCCAATATCCAAAGACTTAATTAAAATTAATTAGAATGTATAGTACGAAACGGCTTTCCGAAGAAATTTCTCTAAATGACGATGAAAACTCTATCAAAATCCGTTCAGTGGTGTAGAAGTTATGCGTAGTTAGTCGGAAGAGACAGAAATTTCGACTTTCATTTTTACTATGTACGAGTATAGATGGAGTGCCTAGATAAACTTAGAAATTCTATATATGTACGAGTATGTATGACAAGAAGGATGATTTGATTTGATTTGATTTGATTTTTTGAAATAGACAAAAATTTCTTATTTTTGAGATAAATTTCAAAATTTATCATATTTTTCGCTTAGAAATTTCTCAAAAAATAAAAATAAAAATTTTTATTGAAAAATAACTTTGTGCTGCAATGTCCCAGAAAACCTCCGTAAAAAATAATCGAACATATGTAAATATTGTTGAGGGTCTTCGGAGTTTTGGTAAACCAGTGACAGCTTATCAATTGGTCCTGCATATATGCAATGTCAATAAGCGAATTAAAGATGTTAATAAACTGTACGAAGATGTGAGGGTAGCATTAAAGGATGCTGTAGCCAATGGCATTGTCAAACGCTCCAAGGATAATAAATATTATGTAATCGAATCAGATGATGATAATGGTAATGGTAAAGATGAAAAGGGCAAGAAGAAAGGGAAAAAAGTGAAAAAAGTAAGATTTAATAACGAGTGCTTAGTTTTCGAAGGAGGCATATTAACAGAAAGAAAATACAAGAAAACATCCATAAAGAAATGAACACATTGCAATGGGACCCTTGAACATCAACACCAACAACAACAACAACAACAACTTAATCGGATAAGGAGGACAAAGAAACAGAGTTATTTAAATTTTTCGAAATCTTGTATCTTTAGGAACTTTTTGAAATCTCATAGATTTTAAATTAAATATTAATTTGTTGTTTTATTTTTTGTTATTCCAAAAATCTTTTAAATATCTGTGTGTATTTATGTATTAATTCTCAGCACCTATAGGTATACTTACTTATACTATATATGTACGTGTATAATATTATAGATTACTAATAAGTAGTTACAGACTCAGGTTGAACTTGTGAAGACTTGGTTTACCATTGAAATAGGAAAAATCGATTAAAATCAATTTTATGACATCTGATCTCCTTCAACTCCATATCAATCAATATGAATGCGAATCGTAGTCCCTAAGGATAAGTGTTACTACTTGGAGTAAATTCTCAAAAATTTTGGTGACCTTTCCATTTCTTGTTTAGAACTTGTATTCGACACAGACATCAAAGGCTGAGAAAACTTGGACTAAGGGCAGAACCAAAACCTTGTGATGTTGTATGATAGAAAGTGATTCTAACAATGCAAACATTGGAATTACTTAGATCCAGATTACTAGAATGAAAATTATATACTACATATTTGTATCTGAATGATGACCGAAAGACTTGAGAATCAGTTTCAATAAAGGTCTTTGGAACGTAGCTATTGCTTGTAATTTGGTCTAATCCTGGAAAAACACCACAAAGTTGCGTTAATTAAACCAATAAACTTTCACATATAAAAAACTAATTTACAGGTTAATATTGGCACCGACTTGGATCTATGCATTGCAAATTTGTTTCAAGCAAAGCTCCAAGAAAAATCATAGGAGCCCCATAGTTTGTTCACAGCACTACTTTACATAGAGATGCCTATAATGCTTGAGAAAATCACTTTACACTGTAGCCGTTACTATCAGCGACCAATGGACATACAAATATACTGGTTACAGTTCTCACCCAACACGAGAAATTCTAAAAAGATTTCATCCTATAAACCACCATTCAAGAAGCTTTACTTGACACCTTAGAACTCTCAACAAATCAATAATAAGGCATTTATTGTAGATTTAATTGGTTGATTGGTTCTAATAACAAGGCAATCAGAAAACCTGTGTAGACAATTGGAATCTAACTTTAGGCCAAAGCAGTAGAATTCAATATTGAAATCCTGCAACGATTTCTATCCATGCTCCTCGGAGAATTCAGGTTTGCTCCGAGATCTTCGCATACCAACAGTGAAAAAAAAAATTTCCAGATATGGTAAAAACTAAGTACATATATAAAAATATTAGTACATCATAATAACGTACTATTATACTTAACTACGGCTCAAGTGCAGTATGAGTGTGGCCCAGACGTCTCCAAAAGTGATACTGTCAAAAGACCTTTTGTTTGCTGTTGCAAGCGAAAGACCTTTTTACCATATTTTTTTTTTTTTTTTTTTTGTTACCTGTGGGCCCCAATCATCACGACTTCTTGCAATGCGGCCCAGGGTACCAAAAAATTTCCTACCTTGCCCTTTTCTTAGAATCTAATAATTTTTTGCTTTCAAGTAAGTAGCCCAGTTTGCAGTCCTGCACCAATTTTTATACTATTCACGCAGTGAATAGTATTATAAATTTGCCATGAAGCTCGGAGATCCCATAAAGTATATAAGTATCTTCTTGATCAGCGCGATGAGTCAAATTGATCTAGCCATGTCCGTCTATCCGTCTGTCTGTCTGTATGTATGCAAACTAGTCCCTCAGTTGTTGAGCTAGAGAGCTGAAATTTTACACGGAGCTTTTGACCATACGCAGTACATTTGTCGGAATCAGCCAAATCGGACCACTAAGGGGATACCCCCCATACAAACACCCTTTTTAATTAAAGTTCTTAGAAAAAGTTTTTTTTTTTTACTTATTGAATTGAAATTTGGACTCTATAAGTCTCTGACCCATATCCACAAACCATGAAAATTTCAAGACCCTCGGACTACTAGGGGGGTACCTCCCATACAAACCGGGATCCGGGAATGAAAGTTCTTATATGAAAAACTTTTTTGTTTTTTGTACTATCGACTTAAAATAAATGGACACTATTAGTGTGTGACCCATAGCCACCAACCTTATAAATTTCAAGACCCTCGGACCACTAGCTGGAGCGTGAAGAGTATTACAACTTCGGCATAGCCAAAGTTAGTCTTTTTTTATATTTTTTATTCAAATTTAAACTAATATTTTTTGTTAATTTAGTTTAACTTACTTTGTGCCAACCGTTTCCGTTACGAACTGGAGATCCAAGCAGATTTATTTTTTTCCGAAAACCATCAAAATTTAAGGGTTTTATGCCCTTACGAAAACCCTCAACATATTCACGATTTTATTCCATTCGTTATCGTTTCAATTTAGTATATTTATTTTTAGATACTTAAAATGACGTTTCTATTTTCCTTTCAAAATAGAAAATACTAATATTTTTTCGATGAATGTCGATAACGACAACGGTAATGGCAAATTGACGTTTTAATTCCGTTTTGTAAGTATATAGAACTAAAATTATAATTATAAATTACAATTTAGTTATTAATATGAGTAATAGCGACAAAGGCCTTCAGCTCAGGAGGAGAGTTAGGAAGGATTGGAGGAAATTAGAAAACGTGACTTGAGCGTGAATCGAACCTGCGACTCTAGGATGTCAGCGCACTAACCAATGGCCCCAACGAGCCAGTCAATTAAATCCGTTTTAAAACGATAACACCAACGTAAATACGCCCGAATAATTCGATATCTGATGATGCGATTATATGATATTGATTCGATATTCGATTGTTAAATATCGATATATATCGAACATTCTTTTAAAGAGGCTTTTCGACATATGGCATCATGGATCAGAGGCTTGACCATTCCTTTGTTTCCAATTACAAATGATTGAATCTTAAATATTTTGTTGTTTTTTTTTTTTGTTTTTTTGTTTTAATTTTTATTTATTATTACTCTTTTTTTTAAATTTAAACTACACTTTTGAAGGTAAAGTTTTACAATAATTTATTATGTATGTGTAGTATTTGTATATTTTTTAGAAAGTACAATACTATACTCGTATGTGTGTAAGTATCCATATTCTTTATATATATGGATATACTTTTATGTATGAATAAATAAATGAATGAATGAATGAATGTATATTTATGTAAATAGATTAAGAAGTATACATATATTTTATGTATAATAAATATTTTATGTATGTACTAAAATTAACATATCAAAAAAATAAAAAAAAAAATTATTAATATTATGTATTTTAATTATGAATTGTTGTTGTCTTTTTCTAAAAACAAAAAAAACAAAAAAATATTCAAAATTTTTATCATCTTCATCATCATCATCATTGTAATTGTTGCAATGATTATTAATTAATTAATTAATTAATTGTAAAAAAAATGTATATTTATAAAAATATCAACATTGAGAATGTATCATCATCATAATCAAGGATATACTACATACATACGTATATCATATGTAAGTATTTATGTTTGTTAATTATAAATAAATTTTTGTATACTTTTCTCTATAAAATGGTTTGTTTCTCTTCTATTATAGTTGTATGTCTGTGAATATTTTTTGGCATCATAAGCATCGAATGCAAAGGGATTCCAGATGTTCAGTCCGTCAATTAGTCTTCAATTATATTTTTTTCAAGCTAATGTTATAGTTTAGCAGAAACACAGTTTTTTCTTTCTTGATTACTGGATGAGATCTACCACCTCCACTAACCGAAATCCTTTAATAACTTTTACACATTTATCCAAATTGAAACATGACAATGGACTTATACAAATACATATATAATCAAATATTATAAACGAATCAATTTTTATTCCATCATTCCACACACCACATCCTAAGTGTGTAGTAGTAGAAGATTTCATAAAATATACTTATTTATAGTGCAGTGTAAGCCTAAGTTCTATAATTTATTACCGTGATTACAATAAAAGCTTGCAATAATTCAATTACATCCATTCAAATTACTACTACAATATGATATATTTTTCATACTAGTCTCCTACAACTATCTGTTTTTAAGTAAAGTGTATATATATGTATATATATAGGCTTTGATTTGGACCAAAGTCAGTCAATTTATTTTTTCTTATTACTTATAATCTTTTGTTGTTGTTTTTTTTTTTTATATATATAAAAATCTTTGAATAAATGAAACCTAAGTCTTATTTCTTTTTTCTTAATAAAATTTATTCTTTTTTTTCCGGTTAATTTTCATTTCGTGGGGATTGCTAAATGCTTCATACACTTATTTTTATATATTCCAAAAAAAAAAAGAAGAAAAAAAAAGTCGATGACAAAAATATGCATTCTTCACTTGTTAGCAATTATTACTCCCGCCCACCCTTTACAATCATAATACTGTTCTTGTAAGAGTGAAGGAGCTCGCTCGGATATCCGTTTTTGTTGACAGTGTGACTAGAATGCCCGGGGGACATGACAGACTACTTGTCTTCAATGCCAATCCGGATAGGATTCAGTGGAATCACTTACATATCTCTTGAATAAACCAACCAATCGTTCGTCATCAAACTTAAAGAAAAGAAAATCTCAATTGAATTTTTATCGAGAAAAAAAAAATAAAAGTTTTAATTAATAAAAAAAAATAAAAATACAAAAAAAAATTACATTATAATTACATTAATTAATTAAATTAATACACAAAGATTTTTGCACAAAAAAAAAAAAAAAAAACAAATTAAAGATATTTTCTAATTTTATAAATTTTTTAAACTTATATACAATTTTATATTTTTATAAACAAAAATTTCAAGTTATAAAAAAAAAAACACAAAAAACAAAAAGAAAAGCAAAAATATATTAATGTATACATTTATTTTTTTTTTATCATTTTATATGTAGTAGATATTTTTATGTTTGTTTAATTTTATTTTATGATTTCTATTCTTTGTTTTTGATTTTTTTTTTTTTTTTTTTGTATTTTTTTGTTTCTCTTATAATAAAATAATTAATTCTTTGCATTTTTTGCGAGGAATTTTTATATTTAAATGTTTTTTTTTTTTTTTTTTTTTTTTTTAATTATGTATTTATTTTAGACAAATGCACAATTATTAATTGCTTCATAATTATTAATATTAAATTAATTATTCAACTTCATTATATCAGAAAAATATTATAAATATGTATGATGGAAATGTATTTTTGTTTGATTTTTTTTTTTTTTTGTATTTTTTATCTTTATTTATTTATTTATTACTTATATAAATTGTATAAGTAAAATGTTTTATTGATTTGATTTTGACAATCTGATTTTACATATTATTATTTTTTTTGTATATAATTATGATTAATTTTATATCTTCACAACAACATACATATATAATCTAAATATAAATTTGATGGTCATCAAGTATCTTTCTATTATATATTATTAATTGGTTAAATTTAATTTTAAAATTAAGAAAAAAAAAACAGTAAAATTAAATTTCATGATTTAATGAAATTTAACTTTACTTTATTTTCAGCAGACAAAATATTTCTTATCGCTGTGTAGTGTTATATGTAAGTGTAGTGTGTGTGTGTGTGTTTGTGTGTGTGTGTGTGTTCATCATCATTAGATGGTGTGTTTGACAATTGAAACTTGCAATCTAGATTTACATAGAATAAATAAATGTAGATAGCAAGTTAATCAATCCATTTGACTTAGGCCAGTAGAAGAGAGTCAGATCAGATCAGATCAGAGTCAGTGAATCCCTCTCATTTTTGGCATTCAGGTGAGGAATTTTTCAATGCCAAAAAAGATGAGGATCCCTTGCAATTATTTGGAAATGTTACTTTACTTATTGATCAAAAATTCAAGAAACCATTCTGGGATCAAAAATTACAATATAAGTGTATATAAAATACATACTACACATTGTTACGTATTTTATTTAATGTAATATTTTTTTTTTTCTTTAATATCAAACAATATTTTTCCTATTTTGATTTTACAATACACAAAATATAAATAAACACAAAAAATAAGATAAACAAAAAATGTATTAAATAAATTAAGAAAAAAAAAAAAATATGTTAAACAACATTTAAGATCTGTTAAATTAATGAATTATTGGAACAATCAAAGAGTAAAAATTATAACCATCAGTAGTACCACAACATCAACACACACATATTGAGAACAAGAGAAACAGAATCTAGTTTCTATTTAATTTGAAACTAATACATACAATAAGATGTTAATTTTTTTATTTACGTATTTAAAGAAGTAGGAGTAATAATAATGAAATTCTTAACCTACTAGTATTAAGAGCCCCAACAAGCTCCCAAGGCTTTTGGCTCAGATGTTAATTATTAATTCATATGTAGTCAACAGTAGCATTGGATCGATTAGATATAGTGATAGTGCTTACCATTCAACACACAACAAATGATTCATTGATTTAGTTGATACTGATTGACTACCACTAAATTCTGCACTTATACCAAGGTCAATAATATCTACTTATGTGTGTAAAGGGATTAAGGTGATCGATCCATTGAAACAATTTCATTTCATTGTCAACAAGAAATTGTTCCGATGATTTGACCCACCTGTAATCAATCATCTGTATTGCAGGTTTCAAATATGTAGATCTTTAGAGATGAGATATCTGTCTGATCTAATGTCTTTCAAGATGAAATATTCACTCATTAGACATTCAAACAAAAAATCTGATATCTCATTACTAAAGTATTTATAATAATGCCAAGTGATTCTGTGTCAATATGCTCTCTTAATTCAAAGTCTTATCTATTTCATAATGATGATGATTGTCTCTTAACTCTGCGGTGACTTACTCGATTTACATAAAAAGAATTGTCAAAAAAAAAAAAAAAAAAAAAAAAAAAAATATCTTTTAGGCCTTGACAATTGTCTTGTAAATGGGGGGTCACAACCGGTAAAGGCCAATTGAATTTGATTGATTTATGTGTTTCAAAATGTTCTTGCGAGAGGATGATACTAAGAATGATTATTTTTTTATTTTTATAAATTTAACAAAGATCTTAAACATTGTTTTATAAGTGTTTTTTTTTTTTATTGTTTGGTTTTGTTTTCTTTTTTTTTCAATAAATATGTTGCTCCTTTTTTTTTTTTTTGCTATATAACAAAATAATAATAATAATAATATGTAATAATTTTTATAGTAATAATAAAAAAAAAAAAAATAATAATAATATTAATAATAATTTTAAACAGAGAAAATAAATATTTTATATACTTGTAGTAATATGTATGTTTTAAATTAATGGTTTCTATAAAAACAAAAAAAAAAAAAAAAACAAAAACTTTGCTGATTTTTTGCTTTCACTTTCCATCTTCTATAAATTCTTTGTCATCTCCTCCTCCTCTTCCTCTGCATAAGAGAAGAAAGAGATACACAAAATACAGTACAATATACAGAGTAAACAATTCTCAACTAATCTAAGACTATTGTGTAGTTTATGTAGTTGCTGATCAGTCAACTACAATAACTTATTACACTAATAACTTGACTCTCTCGATTTCTAATAATGATATCCTTCTTCTACTTCCTTTCTTTCTCCCTTTGATTCATTTCTTTTTCATGTGGAAATGTTATCAATTATTATTTTATTTCTGTTTCGTTTATTATTATTATTAAAAACAAAAGCGTTTTCTATTCATAAATCTACGTTTTTTTTTTTTTTTTTTTTTTTTGTTAAAATGTAAATGTATCTATTCAGTATATGCAACTGCATGTGTGTATCTATGTATGTGTTTGTGTGTGTGTGTGTGTGTGTGTGTGTGTAAGTGTGAGGGTATCTTTATAACCTTTGCTCAATAAAGCAAATCGGTCTTTTGTGTACCTTCGCTGTATGCAATATTAAGCTCATCATTCGCTGGCTTAAGATAATCCTCCTGATCTTGCTCCTCATCCTCCTCTTGCCCCTTCTTCTCAACTATTTTGTTGCTGTCATTAGCTGAAACTGCTGTTGCTGCAGCGGCTGATACTGCTGCTGTTGATTGTTGTTGAGCATCTTTGATAAGCCCATCGCTAATGCCAACAATGCTACCGCTACCACCATTGCTTCCACTACCAGTTGCTGTTGATGATGATGATGTTTCACCATTGGTTTTACTGCTGCTTCCATAAGGTGTTGCACGTGTTACACCCAATTGAAAAATATTATCAATTGTGGAACCTCCTTTTATGGGCGTGTATAAGCCAAGCAATGTAGATCCTATTAGATAAAGGAAAAAGAAAATATTTTATTAATTTCTCTTCTGTTTTTTCATCATAGTTTTTTTCTTCTATTTTCTTCTATTCTATTCTATTTTAATTTATTTATTGTTTTTTTTTTTTATTATTAATATTTAATTTCAAACAAATTAATAAAAGAAAAAATATACAAGATAAGAACAAAAAAAAAAAAAAAAATAACAAGATACAAGATTATTATGTTGTACATAGGAGAGAGTGATGAATAGGAGTTGTGTGTTTTGTGTTGAATTGTGTGGAGTTTTGAACTAAAGTACAATGAATAGTATAATATAAATAATAATAATGATGATGATGATGGATGATGGAGTGCATTGCCTTTTGTTATGTGTGTTGTTCAAAAACCAAAAACAAATATATAATACCAACAACCTTTACTTAGTGCACCCACCACTTAATGATTTCTTGAAGTTTTTGAGAAGATTTTCTTTGATTGATTGATGATGATGATGGATGTTGTAAAGGAGAATTGATGAAGAATGAGAATGAAGTGCAATACAAAAAACAAAAAAATTTTTAGTTTATATGATATGTTTACTAGTTGTTTCCCTTGAATGTAATTAAGGACAATTTCACTATCCCATTAGTGTTGTGTTTCTTGACTGTTTCAAGACAAATGATCGGCCTTATGTATTGCATATGCCATCATTTTTAGGCTTACTTCCCGCCTGCCGTTGCTCAACTACAATTGGACAACATTTTACCAATCTAAAAAGCACCCCCACAACCTCTATAACAAAGACTTCTCCATAGTGAATTGATTGACTTGGTCGCAACGAATTCGTCCAATTATATTAAATTAAATCAATAGATTTGAATACTCATACTCAATAGTTTCCAGCCTTGTTTCCCATTGCTCGACTATTTCATTTCAAACAAATGGACTTGTGGACTATCATATCTAATCTTGTTTCTAGTTGCTCGCTAAAAAAAGGCCTTGTATGACGGGTGTGTGTGTTCCATCATTTTTACAGACCTATTCTCGTAGTCTTTACGTTGACACCTCCTCATATAAAGAAAGCTTTTGTCATTTTTGCGATTCTCGCACAATTGGAAAGTTGCGCTGTTCAAAAAACAGTTTTTAACAGCAGTCTGTAAAGTGTATGTTATCAGTCTGTAAACTTTAGTTTATGCAGGTTTGTCAACTTAGAAGAAAATAAAAATATGTTGAAAATATGAAATATTTTATTAAAAAAGACTAACTTTGGCTATGCCGAAGTTATAATACTCTTCACGCCCCAGCTAGTTGTCCGAGGGTCTTGAAATTTATAAGGTTAGTGGCTATGGGTTAGACACTTATAGTGTCCAAATAGTCGGTTTAAGTCGATAGTACAAAAAATAAAAAAGTTTTTCTAATAAGAACTTTCATTTGGATCCCGGTTTGTATGGGGGGTACCGCTCCTAGTAGGCCGAGGGTCTTGCAATTTTCATGGTTCGTGGATATGGGTCAGAGACTTATAGAGTCCAAATTTTAGTTCAATAAGTCAAAAAACAAAAAACTTGTTCTAATAAGAACATTAATTTAAAAGGGGGTTTGTATGGGAGGTACCCCTCCCGGTAGCCCTAGGATCATGAAATTTATACGATTGGTGGATATGGACCAGAAACTTATAGTATCCAATTTTCAGTTTGATAAGTCAAAAAACAAAAAACTTTTTCTAATAAGAACATTAATTTAAAAGGGGGTTTGTATGGGAGGTACCCTCCCTAGTTGTCTGATTCGGCTTATTCACGAAATTGATCGGCGTTTGGTAAAAAGAAATCTATGTACAAAATTTTAGCTCTCTAGCTCAAAAACTGAAGGACTAGGAGTGCGAACAGACGGTCCGACGGACAGACGGACATAGCTAAAATAACTCGTCTCATCGAGCTGATCACAAATATATATACTTGACAAGCCTGATTTTATCTTATATGTATTTGCGAATGTATGCAATTGATGGCACAATATTTTTGGAGATAATCGATAATTTTTCTCAAAAATATTGTCCTGTATTGAAAATGGATCACTATGATCACGCAATAATTTTAATACATTTCCTTTTTGCATAGTTTTCATTATATTCCAAAATTTCCGCGAGAATTCAACAAATCGAAAGATTACCCATTTTACAGAGCGATAACAGTGCACAGAAATTAACATTTTTTTTTCACAAACAAATTAACACCTCCTCAGCAAATGATGATAAATTGTTTGCGTAAGAGCTTTCCTTGTCACCGCAAAAAACCATTAACAGCGAGTTATACGGTTAATCTAGCTTCCCTTTACTCCATTGTTTTGTTTTATTTGTTTTATTTAAAAAAAATACACCAATAGAAATGTGCACGTAGTAGTGTAGTAATAAACGTATTAACGGTTAGACTTGGCAACACGTTCCAATTCATCCTTCTTTTTGATGGCGTACGAATTAGATGAACCCTTAGCAGCATTAATCAACTCATCGGCCAAACACTCAGCAATGGTCTTGATGTTTCTGAAGGAACCTTCGCAAGCTCCGGTGCACAACAACCAAATAGCTTGGTTAACACGACGGAGTGGGGACACATCGACGTCTTGACGACGAATAGTACCAGCACGACCGATACGTGTTGAATCTTCACGAGGGCCAGAGTTAATAATGGCGCTTACCAAGATCTGAAGTGGATTTTCTTCAGTCAACAAGTGGATGATCTCAAATGAGTGCTTGACGATGCGGCAAAGCCATTAGTTTCTTGCCGTTGTTACGTCCCTTCATCATCAGTGAACAAGTAAGGCGCTCAACAATTGGGCACTGGGCCTTGCGGAAACGTTTGGCAGCATAACAGTCAGCTGAATGTGGCAAATAACGTGCAAACTTCTCTTTAATAGAAATGCAATCTTGTAGAGAAATGTCGTTAACGGTTACATCGTCACACGACCAGCGACCAAAGAGTTTAATTTCTGGCAATTCAGTGGTGTCGACAACATTTGTCTCCAATACAATTTCGGAGGTCTCGGCTTCAACTGGAGCCGGCTCCTCAAACGTCTCAATAGTCTCAGCCATGTTTTTTTTTTTACACAAAACAACTGTCACACGATGCGAGCAGCGACGGCGTTCGCAAGAAAAAAAAAAATGTTTTGGACAAATGGTTTTGAGTAGTTTGTACTAATACTCGATGGTTTTCAGTATTGATTCCCATTACTTGCCAATTTCATAATACTTATTAGACAAATGGATTTGAATAATACCTACTATTATTTGTTTTTCCAGTCTTGTTTGCTTGTCTGTTTCTACAACTCAAGAAGATGCCTTTTTTTTTTCGAAGAATTTCATTTTTTTTTTTTTTTTTTTTTTTGGTGGCATATACAGACAGTAAAGGCTTTCGGCATTCGACGACTGACTACTGGTAATTGAAATTTCTCAATCAATGTGACAAAAGTACAATTTCTGTTTTCAAATGAAATCGTTAGTTCATTAGAATTATAAGTACAATGTATATTCAATCAAGGTACAAGATCAAATTTATCATCATATCATTTTGATATACCACTACCATGATGGATGCATGATGGTACGAGAGAAGTCATGGACAACACATCTATGTGTATCTAGATGCTTGAAATTTGCATAACATTTAATCTATCTAGATACATATCAAATGCATCTATATACATATATCGGATATATCCATGAATGGTTTAGATACCATTTAGTGAGATGTATGATGTATGATGATTGTGAATATGATGAGATGGTGATTATGACCATGACCATGATGATGATGATAGAATTATTGCAACAATTTAAAATAATAAAAATAATTTGTATTTGTGTTTAAAGAGATGTGTGTGTGTGTGTGTGTGTGTGTGTGTGTGCATCATGCTTGTGGACATGTGTTAAATAAACAAATAAAGTAATGATGATTTGTTTTTGTTTTTGTTGTTGTTGTTGTTGGTTGTTTGGTTTCATTACATTTGATTGATTGATTTGGTTTGGTTGACTGATAAATTGATTGATTAAATAAATGATTAACTGGATTAGATTAGATTGATTCTGATTGATTGATTGATTGATTTCTTTTGGTTAGTTACCTCAAAAGCATGTAATTAAATTTGCTAGTAGTAGTAGTAGTAGTTGTTGTTGTTGTTGTTGTAGTTATACATTTCTAGGTACACAAATATATTGGTAACGGTTAAAATGTATTGTTGTTGTAGTAGTAGAAGTATTCAAATATATATTGGTGGTGGTGGTGATGGTGGTGCTACTACTACTAGTAGTAGTACTAAATACTAGTAGTAATAGTGGATCATTTGCTCTATATGGGCTATGTTGACCTTTATTTATTCTTATCGTTGTTGTCGTTGTTCTTATTACGATAGATTTTTTTTTTTTTTAAATTATTTTTATTATTAAATTTATTTTACATTGATTTTTTTTGTTTTTTTTTTTTTCGTAAAAAATGAACTTTGTTGAGAAAAGGAAAGTGGGGTGTTGTGTTGATGAGAGCCTCCCTCCTAAGCGCCTTTATTATTATTATTTTTTGTAATATTTCAGCAATTTTATATTTTCAGTTCTTTAGTTTTATTTTATTTAATAATTATATTTTAATGTTAAAAAATTTTGTTTTTTTAAATCGTTTTTTTTTTTTTTTTTGGTTATTATTATTATAAATATTATTTTATTTATTTTTTTTTGGCAATTTTTGTGAGGTTTTTTTTTTTTAAATAGTTTATAAATTTTCTTAATTTAATTTTTTTTTTTTTTTTAAATAAATTTTTTTTTCTAATTTTGTTTTTTGTTTTGGCAGGCACACTTACTGAAGGTTAAATTTGTATAAATAGAAATTTGTCTGTCTGTCTGAATTTGATTAGTAGAAATATTTTTATTTAATTAAATTAATTAAATATTTTAAACTTTGTTGGTTATTTTTATTTTCATTTAATTTTAATATTTAAATTAGATCTGGAAAAGAGAAATGAGATAAATAGAAGAAATAAAATGACACATAGATTAAAATTAGTTAATTAATAAATTTTTAATTTAAAAATTTTTTTTATTCTTTTCTTTAATTTATTAAGGTGCAAAATCTAAGTTTTTTTTATTAATTTGTTTGATTAAATAGCAATTTTTTGTTTTTGTTTTATAAGGACACCAAAAACAATAAGAAAATAGAAGTGCAAAGAAACGCATTAAACCAACTACACATTTTACAAACAAACACAAACACACACACACACACACACTAATACAAAGATATATATATATATATACTTATGTATTATACATATGTACAAATAAAAAATTGTATATACATTTTACCAACCAGAATAATCATCATTGACAATATCAATTTATCATAATTGTTAAAAAATTATATTAGATGCGCATCAAGTTTCAGATCTACCACCCCACCCACCACAAACTTAGATCCATAGATTTGGTTAAAACTAAGGAATGTAACAATTCCATTTATTTATTGGCCAACTAAAACTAACTTATTTTATGAAGAAGCCACAGAATCTATAAGTAAAAAGAGTCTTAACAGTTTTCGAAAAGTTTTAACACAGTTCAATAATCAACAAATTTGAGTCGTAGGCCTTAGCAGTATCAAAAATCTTCATGCCAACTAGCTCGGGCATCTTAACTGGTCATTTCAGAGTGTTAAAACATCTACGCAATATGCGTATCAGTCATAATGATCAATGTAGACTATGTAATCAAGAAGAGGAAACAGCAGAGCATGTTTTATGCCATTGTGAGGATCTAATATGGACCAGACTCCGCTCCGGATTCCACTAACTGGAAATAAATGAAATTGCAGGTTTGTCTCCAAAGATGATTCTATAATTCTTGATGAATACTAGGATATTAAAAGAAGAACTGTAATTACGAGGGTTGTCACAATAGGTCCACTGGTGGCCACAGTAACGAGGTGTACTTAATTCCTAATGCCCTAATGTTTAATCTAATCTAGTAGAGAGTACTACTCTATTATCATTAGGCTAATTTAATAAATGCCAATGGCATTAATACCTCAGTATATTTAATATACGTATTTTGGACAATTTGATATTTGGAATCAATGACAGATTACATTATTTGGAGAGTGACGAGACACATGCTTTTTTTCGAATGAGATCCACGTTAGACTGTCGATTAACTTGGAAGCAACATATAATTGCGAAAAGAAATCAATATGACTTTAAGACTCTCCGGACGGATTAGTTGGCTGTTAGGTCATCAATTCAAGCTAAGCCTCAAAAATAAATTCACAAGCTACAAATTTATGTTACAAAGCAAACGTAATTCCAGTTTAGATATATGAAATACAGCTGTGGGGAATAGCTACATTATTTATCATGAACTCTGAGAAAAATCACTGGAGCGCCTTGGTTTTTGAACAACAACAAAATTCTTTGCTATCTCCAAACAATTCTGGATGAAATCATAGATACATCACAGTCTAAATTAATCAGACAGACTTGCTTAATCACTCAAACCCCATGACTTTTAACCTACTATATACTCGTATATACTACAACAACAGAGCGGAGACTGCATCCTTTAGATCTGCTACCGATTAAAAGACTGATTAAGCAAAACTTCTATTGAAGCAAATACAATGTGATTGTTCATTTATTTATAATAAAATTCACTTTGCTGGTATCACAATGGGCCATAATGTCTTTGTGCCGAAGTGTGCCTCTCGTCTGAGGGCTGCCACGTTAACCTAACCTAACCTAATCTATAATATAATTTAATGAAAAGTCAAATCGGATTCGAAAATGTAGACACTTATCTTGTTATTTAAAAGTACAAACAAGAATAATATGGTTAATGTTCCTGTAATCTGGATTTCTTATGGTAATTTGATTAGAGGAACCTTTTATTATACAATTACAGTATTCATCATGAGCAAGAAAAGTTATTCTCACTTTATTAAAAATGTCCAAACAATCCAAGAAACTCAGATTCAAAGAAATATTGGCGTGATAAATAGAAATCCCCAAAACTTGAAAAAGCTTGAGCAAAATCATTTACATACTTGTCTTGAAAACAAAAATTTGAGTGACAAATCCATATTATTTACTAAAGAAGCCAATAATGTATGACAATGCTCATATATACAAAGCCCGGGTGGGCCTCCAAGGAAAGTCCCAATAGTGAAAAAAAAAACTAATAAAATTAATAAAGACATAAACATTCTTCATATTTCCTGCTCTTGGCCATTGCAAGGCAATAGAGTAAGGAATAACCAACTATTATAGTTTTACATCATGAAATATATTGAACCATAGATTTATCAGATAACCCAGGGGGGTCTCATCATCATTTGGTTATAAAACACCTATAAATCTGCAGATTTTGTTTTTTTTTTTTTACAATTCTCAATTGGTCAAAACGCGACATTTCCTTGTTTTCTTTCTTCACTTGCCCTACTACTACTATTTAAGACTCTAGTTTTATCCAAATCTATTAGTGGTGGTGGTGGCCCACAATCTTTTTCTCAACTCGGATTTTAATTAATTATAGGTAGTACATTTGTGTGTATCTACCAGATCATTAGTAAACCATAAAACAAAGAGATTCATTAATCGATCGATCCGATTCTCTTTTGTCAATTTCGTACAAACATAGAAGAAACACAACACTCACTAAATTACATATAATTTGATTAAAAATAGGATTAAATAAATTGGGTTAAAATTAACAATGAAAAAATGTGCTTCGAAATGTGTGTGTGTGTGTGAGTGATTGTCTGTGTAATTTGTGCTTGATTATTGAAAAATAAAAATAATAGTAAAGAAAAAAAGGTGAAATTAACTCATCCGCGTCCGTCCCTAGGCTGTGCAGAGTTAACAGAAAAAAAAAAAAAAATTACGGGCTACAGGCGGCGGGTTATAGGTTATAATAAGTAGGTTACGGGTAGTGCTAGGGTAAATAGTAATGGACAAGGAATTCATAATCTTATTATCTCTAAAGGGTTAAATTAAATAACAATAAGGGAGGGGGTGTGAGAAGGGGTCTTCCTTTTAATCAATTACTATTAATTTTTCATATCTAAAAACTAAAACACAACAACATCACAGATCCGAATAAAATTCACTTCCGAATCAGAATCAAAAATAGTAAACCAAAACATATCGAAAAAGAAAAGAAATTAGTCGACAAATGAGTTTTTTTTTAGACCCTTTGATTCTGTTCCAGAGATCTGATCCGATCCGATCTGGTGGTTTGTTGTTTATTCAATGTGCTTACAAAGGTTTTTTGAGAATTTTTGAAATTTGAATCTCATTTTAAAGTTGCTTGGTTGATTGATGGAGAGATAGATGGTGATAGCTGGTGGTGCTGCAGCTGCTGTTTTCTGGACGGATCGGCATTATAATCGTTGGATTTTTGGATGTTGTAGAGTGAAATAAAAGAACAATAGAGATAGATAGATAGATAGATAGAGAGAGAGAGACAGAGAGTGACAAGGTGACAGCTCACAATAGCAGCATAAAAGAGAATGAACTGCGTTTACGTTTGTTGGTGGTATTTGTGGTGCGTGGGAGCAAACGATTGAACAATCAATTGAATCAAATCGAATCGAATCGATTAAGAGAACAAGCGTGCTTACGTAAGAGGTAAAAAATAAACGAAGAATTTAATTAAATTAAATTTAATTGATTATAATTGATTTTCCATCACGTTATTTATTTAGTTCGTTCATCATTAGACATAATAAAGTGTATTGCCTGGTATACGAGTGCGTAGTAATTCATTAGAAGCTTGGGATAAATGTAGCAGTTTTGGACTGATAGACGAAGAGGACGAGGTGGTAGTGCTTGTGGAGGATGAGGAATTTAAATGTTTAGCTCTGCTTGTTGTTTTTATTTTCGGATGTGACAATGGAAGTGGTGGTGGTACTGGTGGTGGTGGTGGTGGTATTGGTAGTGTTGGTGTCATGGCAGTGTTTATCTGAAGATTATAATGTCCTTCTTCTCTTCGTCCTCCTCCTCCTCCTCCATCACCTACTATAGTAGATGACGACATTTGTTCATATTCTTTCTTAAGAATTTCATATTTCTTTTGTAAAAAAGAAACACCTCCACCAGCACCACGATTAATATTACTATTACCACTACCACTACCAAGAGTCCCACCATATCTTTTCTTATTACTAGAATTACTCTGCTTATCTCCACAACAAAATGATGCTGTTCTTGGCTTCAATTGTTGTGGGTTCGTCAATTGTCTTGCTGTACTTATATCATGTGGCTGCTGCTGTTGATATAATAAGAATTCATTGCTACGAGTTCTTAATGGTGTTCTTTGCTTTGTTCCTGACATGCCTCCTGCTTGTAATTGGGGCTGCTGAACTACTATTCCACCACCTTGACCTTCTATTATCACTTCATCTTGTAAAAAACAAGCATATTGTGGTTTCTTGAGTACCGATGGCAGACGTTTCAATTGTGGTATTATCCAAGTATCTTTTGTTAGTATTGATGTTGTTCCTGCCTCCTCTGTTACTCTTATGAAGGTTCCTTTCTGAGGAGTAGGAGCAGGAGGAGTAACAACAGGAATCATCATTGTTGTTATATTTGGTGAAGGTTTTTTTAATAATATTGATGGTAAACTGCTGTTCGGGCGAGAACTCTGAATGGATTTGATACTTTCTTGTTGATGTTGTTGTTGTTGTAATTCTTTGTAGGAACAAATTATAACTCTTTCGGAAATTGGACACTCCTTTTCAAGCGATTTCTTCATCAGCAAGGTTCTTGGTTTTTGAAATAATTGTTGTGATCTCCCCTCTTCCATCATCTCTTCCTTTATTTCCAATGGATGTTGATGTTTCTCCTCCTCCTCCTCGTCTTGTATGTTTTTTGGATCCTGCGATTGTTTCTTTTTCTCTTCCTTTGGCATCGTCAACTTCTCGTTTTCCATAATCCTTCTCATCAATAATTCTCCTTCCTGATCGTGTACCATCCATTTTTCTTCTTCCCTTTTCTCTTCCATCTCCTCTATCTGTTGCAATATTTGTTGTTCTTGTAGGTGTTCTTCTTTCTCTTCCTGCATTTCCTCTTGTTGTTGTTGATGTTGTTGGTGTTCTTGCTGCTGTTGTTGTGACATTGTAACCCTCACTAAATTTGGGTAATCTGTAAAAATTGTTTTTTGTTTCTTATAATTTTTATTGCATATAATTCTACAAATTTATGCAATTCAAAAAAATGTGAAAGAATCATTTGAGAAAGTTCAAAAGAAGGGTTTTTTGGGAGGGGGGGTAGGGAATGGTAAATGAAGAGAATTCGATTTGAAATTGTATGAGAGAATAATGCTTCAAAACAAGAAGAAGAAGATACAAATGTATCTGCATTATTATGTATCTACAAACTATGTAATTAATCATCTTAAAAACTAAAATCTGAATTCAACAGTTGAAATACATGAACAATGTTGTGAAGAAAAAAAAAACCAGTAAGAAGAAGACAAACTTTGGCTATGCCGAAGTTGTAATATTTTTCAAGCCCCTCCAAGGGTCTTGAAATCTACATGGTTGGTGGATATGGGTCAGACACTTATACTGTCCAAATTTCGATAGTACAAAAAAAAAACAAAAATGTTTTTCTGACGGACAGACGGACATCAACTCGTTTTATCGCGCTGATCAAGAATATACAATATATAATTTATGGGGTCTCCGTGAAGTGTATTCACACACGACGGTATGGTACTACAATAGATTAGTACTACTTCCTATAGTAGAAATTTACTACATGGACCAAAAAGTCATATGACCGATAATTCTGTATAATTTATTTATTTATTTATTTATTTTTTTTTTTTTTAATTCTTCTGATACTCATTGATGTACTGAAATTCTTGAGAAAAAACTGAAGAGAGTGATGTTATCATAGAGCATCTCTAGGATCCTCTATTCACAAGATGACCCAGAAGGTGTTAAAGTATATGCAGGATCGGCACTCTTCATTTGATCCACTGTGATTGTCGATTAACTAACTATTCATTCATGAATTGTTGAAACTTTAGATATGGAAATACATATGTAATAAATGAGAAAACAAGCGCATTAATCTCGCATTAAGAGTCACTCTTAATTAAGAAAGTAATCGACAACATCAGCAATAATAATACAATAATAACAATGAAATTATTGGAGAATATATGAAGAAGAAGAATTTATGATTTAGAGAATCGAACAACAACTATAGGATATGATGATGAAGAGATTTCTTGAGTTCTTATAGAGAAATGGATGGTGAAGTTATGAGTTATGAGTTATTATCTGCTCTCTTACAGATGTTCAAAAGACGAACGGTACGTTAAAGGCAGGGGACTGCGGTTGGGGATGATCAAAGAAGTAAAAGTACTGTGGTAGGTACTGTAGAGTATACGTATAGTAGAGAGGCGGGCGGGAACAAAAAAATTGTGAAAAGAAACCAACCTTATTAATTTTATGATTTTACGAAATGGCAACGTGAATATTTTCAAAATTGTTTGTATATTTTTTCTTGTTAATTCCAAACAGATTTGCTCAAAGCAACCATTTTTGGCTTCATCATCATCATCATTATTATCATTTTTACCACCATTATGGCAATTATAGTCCCCATCATCATCATCATTAACAACAACACCAACGCCAACAGTACTATAACCACCACGACCACCACCATCACCATCAGCATCATCATTATCATTGCCAAAGACTATATTATCATCATCACCAGATGAAGAAGGTTTTAGAGCACCAACAACTCCAACTTTCGATGCTACTATTGATGATGGTGATGATGATAATGACAACGTTGCAACAGAATCATCTGATTGATCAGATTTGGTAGCAACAACAGAAGAATATATACAACAAGAAGAAGATTCTTTTGTTGTCATATAAACAACAGAGGAGCCATGAACATCAATAGGCGATTCATTTCTCTTTGGAATTCCCAGAATTCCCACTTCTATTTTATTTTTAAATATTGGTTTAATGGTATCATCATCACTTCTGTTTTTACTTATGACAATTGTTTCATCGTCATTTATGATTTTATTATTAATAATTTTTGTTCTTCTTGCTCTCATTGCTGCTGTTGGTATAAATGATGCTGTCAGTGGCGGCAGTGGTGGTGGTGGTGATGGTGGTAGAGGCGACGATGATGGCAGTGGTGGTGGTGGTAGTGGTGTTGCTATTTGAATATCTGTAAGATACATTAATCGAAAAAGATAAAACACAACAAAAAAAAAAATTAAAACTGTATTTGTTTATGAAAAAAGAGGATAACAGACATGAGGGCTGCATGATCAGGATCTCTTAGATTTTGCTCCTAAATGATCTGATCTGAGCTGAACTACTAAACTAAATCATACAATTCTCGTGCTGCTGTCATTTTTGGATGTTGTTTTTGTTATTGTTGTTATTGTTATTGGTGCATGATTTGAGGGGAAATGTACCAACATTGCTAAAGAAGAAAAGGACGCAGTGACGGAATTATGTTGCTTTGCTCGCATAATGAGAAGGGTTTCAAATTTATAACTCCTTGGGAGGTAAGAGGACTATCCCTTAAAACTGGAGACTCAACAAACATTATATTAATGGGGAATAACAAAATATTTATAGACTCTTTTATCTTCCAAAAGTTGTATTCTTAAAATGTCCATAAAGCTTTCTTACTAACATATGAATGAGTACTTCTATGATTGAATGAGTACTGCAATGAGTGAATGAGTACTTCGATTTGACAGATATGTCCTCCCATCACAAACAACAAGTCACTTGACTTGTACACACTATACATATACCTACTATGTATATACTAGACAGCTGCTTGGCTTCACTCACAACTGCAGTCCAATAGAATGAGCTCGAATTGAATTGAATGAGAGCGAAACACGAAATGAATGAATGTGACTGTGTTTTGAGTTCGAAAGCCGTCTGCATTCTGAGAAATGAGTTAAAATGAAATAGCGTGCAAAACAAAATAAATACATCGGCACAGCCGAAACATTCGAATTAATTCGATTCATTCATTCATTCGTTTGTCATACAAGATAATGAGCGCAGCAAAAGACGCCGACGAGTCTGTAAGTGGTTGTGTGTTCTAAACAAAATTTTCCATTGCTTTTTGTTGTTTTCTTTCTTCTTTTTTATTATGCACAGCAAAACAAAGCAGCCCTCATTATTTTGCAAAAAAGTGAATTCATTCGAATTAATTCGAAAAACCTCTCATTCTAACTCATTCAATTCGTTTCTCTTTGTTTCAATGTTGTGCGACTGAATCTGACGTGAACGCACAAATTCACTCGAATTCATTCGGCATCGCATTCTATTTCACTCAATTCATTTTGAACATTGTTTAATTGTTATCATGTACACAACAAAATTAGGGATTTCTTATCGAAAATCGGAAACCCTTGCAAAGCAAAAAAAAAAAAAAAAAAAAGAGATAATAAAACTAGTAAAAAGAATATTAACTTTGGCTATTCCGAAGTTGTAATACTTTACTGTATATCTTCTGATTATTGTTTTAAGTTTATGTTTTGTATGGGAGGTGGAACCCCTCTCCTAGTAATCCGAAGGTCTTGAAATTTACATAGTTGTTGGATATCGGTCAGATACCTTTTAATTTCATAGTACAAAAAACCAAAAAGTTTTTCTATTAAGAAAATGAATTTGATTCTGGTATGGGAGCTACCGCTCCCAGTAATTCAAGGGTCTTAAAAATTTCAGCTCTCTAGCTCAAAAACTGAGGGACTAGTTTGCATACATAGAGACAGACGGACATGGCTTAATCAACTCGTCATGTCGCGCTGATCAAGAATATACATACATATATACTTTATGGGGTCTCCGCCGATCAGGCTTGTCAAGTAAGGGAAATTTTCAGAAGACAGAATCAGAAGAAAACGCAATTATATTTGAAATATTAAATAATTTATAAATAAAGAATATTACAAAAGGTAAATTGTTTGATTTTCTATAAAGAGTTTTCCTAGTAATTGGGACTATTTATAATTTTTGTCTAAACATAATTTTGAAAATACCCCTAGATTTGCAAGCCTGTGTCCGATGTCTCCAATTCACTGCGTGAAGAGTATAAAAATCAAGTTTGATCTCAAGGGTAAATATGTCACACTATATTTGTCAACTGCATCACAATGGTTCTTTAAAGGACTAAATCTGTTGGCATTAGTTATTATTAACTATCACCCCTAACTAGCTATGAATATTTTGCAAATGCCTTAAAAGTATTCAGTAAAAGGTATCCATATTCTCAGAAAACCGTTCTTTGAAGAATTCGACAATTTGGCAAAGGTGCCACTTCTTCAGATTGGTTCAGAGGCTGAGGGAGATCTCTAGAACCAACTGTCAGACATTTACCCCAATTTTATATCCCACATATACCTGTCTAATAACGTACAAAGGTGTCTGGTTGGTCTCTGTGATTGAGATCTAGTTTGTAATCCAATCATCTGTCTGTTTGTCTGGTATAATTTGGTCCTACACATCATGTCTTCTTTATTTTACCACCACATCAAATGAGAGCCAATTAGACATTTCATTCATTCAAGTTTTAAAAAGAAGTAAAAAGACTACAGTCATCATATGTACGAGTATGTAATGTGTACTATAATTATTAATTATCACTTTACTATGATGTGATTTGTAATGCAATACAACCTCCATATGTCATAGAAAGTAGAATTTATGAAAAAGCACATTTTGATAATGGAATCTATTAAGATTTTGAAGGATTTTAACAATGCAACAAATAATTCATGCTATTTGAGAGGAAATCATGAAAATACAATATAATAAAAGATAACAATCATATATGGAATTTTGGATGGCATGGAGAGAATGAGAAAAATACGACAAATATGGATAGACAATAATAAAATGAAATTACAAAAAAAAAAAAAAAAAAAAAAAAAAAAATCAATACAAATAACAACAAAATACATTTCAATATTGATTATTATTATTATTATTATTGTATGTATGTATTATTATTAATGTGAAAAGATCATAACAAAATTCATCATGTAAAAACATTCATATGTATAACTGTATATACGATTATATATTATTTATGTACTTATATCGTCTGTGTATTTATGTATATGCAAAGTGTGTGTTCTTTGTAAGTAGTAAATGCATCAATGTATGAATCTGTAAATGTCTCTGTTATATCCCAGTAGTATAATCGGTGGCAATTGTCTCCGTTTCGATAATTATTTACTTGTTCCTTTTCTTATTACCTTGTAACTACTGAATTACTAGTCACCAGGTAAACAAAGGCGAACCAGTAAGAGAGAATAATTGAGAAGTAACAATTTGTTTGTTTTGGTCCAGTGATTCATACTACTGGGATCTGAATCGATCTGTAAATGTATCTTTATATATATGTCTATGTGTATGTAATACGCATGTGTGTGTGTGTGTGTGTGTGTGTTTGTGTCTGCTTGTGTATGTGTGCGTGTATCTGTGTATTTGTGAAAAATACAAATCACATTTAGAGAGGAAAAGTTACAAAACTATTGTGTTTTGCTTGGACAAATTCACATTTAGAGAAACTAAAAATAATAATAAAAAAAAAAAAAAAAATTAAAAAGTATCTATGTAACTACAAAGTAGACAAAAATGCATATGTGTAGTGTATGTAATATGGATATGTATACATCTGTTTGTGTGTGTATCTGATTAATTTGTATTTAAAACTCACCCAATGGTAAATTCCCCAATATATTTGTAGATGTTGATGTTGCTGATGTTGATGTTGCCGGCGTTGGCAACTGTATAATTTCATCAACAGCAACATGATGATGATGTTGTTGTTGTTGTTGCTGCTGCTGCTGATGTTGTTGTTTATTATTATCGAGATTCATATGAAACTCATAGTCACGTACAAGGCCATCAATTGCCGTATACGAAGAATCATCGATTGTCATTGACGCTTCCGAAGGATATTCAAATGTCGATGTTAATGTATCGTTAAATTGTACACGGAACTAAAAGAATTACAAATTAATTAATAACAAATCCCAAATATACGAAAAAAAAAAAAATGTTAAAAAAAAACTAACTTTGGCTACGCCGAAGTTGTAATACTTTTCACGCCCCTGCTAGTGGTCCGAAATTTATAAGGTTGGTGGCTATGTGTTAGACACTTATATTGTCCAAATTTCAGTTCCATAGTACCAAAAACAAAAAAGGGCGTACCCTTCCTAGTGGTCCGAGGGTCTTGAAATTTATATGGTTGGTGGATATCGGTCAGAAACTTATAGTGTTCACATTTCAAGTCGATAGTATGAAAAACAAAAAAGTTTTTCTAATAAGAACTTGCAATTGGATCCCGGTTTGTACGGGGCGTACCCCTCCTAGTGGTCCGAGGGTCTTAAAAATTATATAGTTGTTGTATATCGATCAGAAACTTATAGTGTTCACATTTCCAGTCGATAGTATGAAAAAAAAAAAGTTTTTCTAATGAGAACTTGCATTTGGATCCCGGTTTGTACGGAGCGTCCCCCTCCTAGTGGTCCGAGGGTCTTAAAAATTATATGGTTTTTGTATATCGGTCAGAAACTTATAGTGTTCACATTTCAAGTCGATAGTATGAAAAACAAAAAAAGTTTTTCTAATAAGAACTTGCATTTGGATCCCGGTTTGTACGGAGCGTACCCCTCCAGTGGTCCGATTCGGCTGATTCCGAGAAATGTACTGCGTATGGTAAAAAGAAAGCTCAGCTCTCTAGCTCAAAAACTGAGGTACTAGTTTGCATAAATACAGACAGACAGACGGACATGGCTAGATCATCTCGTCCGTGTACTACAAACTTCATGAGAAACTTATAATCCCCATCAGCATAAAAAAAGCACAAAGAATTTTTAAGTATCTAAAACATGAATGCCAAATGTTTGCGTGCATTTGGTAATTGTTTTTAAGATTGTTTATCAAAAAGTCATTACACACTTTCTCCAATTTATCCGTTCGGCTACATTTATTTATACATAACATCAATGCCAAATGTTTGCGAGCATTTTGTAAGATAAAAACAATATTGTCTCCACCACCATTTCATCGAGTATTGTGATTAGGTTGTGTATGATTTTATTATATTTATTTATTTATTTTTTGTATATTTAGCTTATCATTCAAGATCATGGCCCTTCCTTCTTCTCTTAGTAAATATCCAAAAAACGAAACGTTAGAAAATTTCACGGCCTTGATGAAACCTTGAACACCAGGGATATCACTTTATTGTTTTCTTCAATGTAATGAACGAAAGCGGAGTTCTTCTTGTCGGTCGTAATGAGCACTTCTAAATGGCAGAATTAGGCAGTTTAGCTTTAACAGCAATATTCTCAAGCACAAGAGGCACCAGCCAAAAGACTGGCCCATTCCATCTTGTACCCAAATGAGCTTTTTTGTAGTTTTTGTTGGCCCAATATTGGTCATGGCAATGCTTTCGGTGCTTTCTGGTAGTGCGAAAACCTCTTGGTTTGCCCATAAATTCCAAACTAACTCAATATAGTGCAGAAATAAAAGGAATTTATCTTTTGAATTTAGAACCCAAACATGTATGTATATATTTATTGTCGCAGTTAGTCAGTCACTCTCTCCTGTATACTCTTCAACTTACATGTGTGTGTGGGTGTGTGTGTATTTATATTAAATTATTGTATTGCTTACCGATGCATCTTTTGGTTTTTGTCGTATACTTGACTTGCCATCGATCACAATGTTTGCATTTTCAAATTCAACATCACATGGCGATGGCGGACACATAGAAAAATCATCACAATCTGAATCTGTAGATGTTTCCACAGAGAGATCACCAAGCAGGACAAAACCTGACTCATTTGGCTAGAAAAAAACAAGAAAAGAAAAGAAGTGAATAAAATATAAATAAAATGAACATAAAATTTTAAAAATAAGAAAAAAAAAAAAAAACTTAAAATCAATCAACCCTTCAATGGAGTCCCTACAAAGTACAATACACTCTACATATATGAGTGGCTTGATCAAACCATTCATCCATCTGTCTGTATAACCGTAATTTTAGTTTCATCTACATTTTGTTTAAAATAATTTTTTTTTTTTTTTTTTTTTTTTAATAAAAAATTACTCTTCAATGCGATGTTGCAATTAGGTCACTTTCCCACACAATGGAAGTGCGAGTGAAGCCTGACAAGCTGGAAAACCTTGTCTCGTCTAATAAACCGACAAGCTTGCTGCCTGTGTTCTCCAAAATATTTGAAAGAATATTTCTTGGTAGATAACCGGTTCTTCTGGAGGCCCACTCCAGAATGCCATTAAAAATCATCTATTTGGCTTTAGGGAACACCATGGTACCCCGGAGAGCAAGTTCACCGAGTCGTGCACGACATCTTGAGGGCAAGGACATCGAAAAAACGTTCATTCGTGTCTGACTTCAAGAACTCATACACAAATTAAAGGACATCCTACCATCTGTTTTTTTTTAAAGTTGTAGAATCTTTTTTGTCTTACAGAACCTTTCATGTTAAATATTGAGATGCAAAGTCTTCAATCCGACCTGTTCATGCCGGTGTTCATCATGGCAGCGTATTAGCACCTGTATTATTTACCATTTTTATGGCAGATATACCTCACTCAACCGACTTCCAAATCCATGATCTTAGCCACATAAGCGGATGACACTGCGGTTCTCTGTTCTGACAAATCACCAACAGTAGCTGCCTCAAACCTACAGTCATACATATATGAATCGCTTGGAAGTTTGGATTACAATTTGGAATTATCAAGATGAACTCAGGTAAATCACAACTGCGTTCGTTCACCCTCAGGAGAAGTGACATACCTCCTGTTACGATTGGTGGCCTGGCGATACCATAATCCACAGTTGTGAAATAAATAGGTTTTCACCTTGATAAACGCCTAAAATGAAAATATCATATTAACACCATTGCTTGATCCTGTTCTCATAAAATGAAAAGGCTGAACTGGCTTTTCTGCAAAAGAAGCAAACTTAACTTGGAAAATAAGCTTTTAATTTACAAGCAAATCGTTGCTCCTTCGTTGACATATGGTATTCAGCTATGGGATACATCACGCTCTTCAACTCGCAGGAAAATACAGGTCCTTTAGGACAATCACCAATGCCCCATCCCATGGTTCGTCAGGAACACGACGCTTCACAACGACCTCAGCATGTCTACACTTTTCCATGAAATAAACTTTCACAGCTGCCGATACAATGACAGACTTCTCTCTCACCAAAATCCTCTCACAGTCACTAATCAGGACGGTGATTTAAAGGCGATTAAAAAAAGGCTTCACCCAATCGATTTACTAACACTCAATTAATAAAAATGTACCCTTTTCTAAACTGATTTTAAATCAATCTCTGTAACTTCTTATAGTCCTTGTAACAATATTTTATATCTTTAAGTTGTTTAATGTACCTAAATGATATAAAAAATATAAAAAAGACTAACTTTCGCTATGCCGAAGCTAGTAGTCCGAGGGTCTTGAAATTTATAAGGTTAGTGGCTATGGGTCAGACACTTATAGTGTCCAAATTTTAAGTCGATAGCACAAAAACAAAAACGTTTTTCTAACAAGAACTTTCGTTTGGATCCCGGTTTGTATGAAGGGGTAACCATCCTAGAAGTCCGAGGGTCTTGAAATTTTCATGGTTTGTGGATATGGGCCAGAGACTTATACTGTCCAAATTTCAGTTCAATAAGACAAAAAACTTTTTCTAATAAGAACTTTAATTTAAAAGGGGGTTTGTATGGGAGGTACCCCTCCTGGTAACCCTAGGATCATGAAATTTATTTGGTTTGTGGATATGGACCAGAAACTTATAATGTCCAAATTTCAGTTCAATAAGACAACAAACAAAAAACTTTTTCTAATAAGAACATTAATTTAAAAAGGGGATTTGTATGGGAGGTACCCACCTAGTGGTCCGATTCGGCTGATTCACAAACTTGACCGGCGTTTGGTAAAATGAAACCGATGTACAAAATTTTAGCTCTCTAACTCAAAAACTGAACTGACTAGGAGTGCGAACAGACGGACAAACGGACCAACGGACAGACGGACATAGCTAAATCAACTCGTCTCATCGAGCTGATCACAAATATATATACTTTATGTGGTCTGCGATTCTCCTTCTTTATGTTATAAACTTCATGACAAACTTATAATACTATTCACTAATGTGGAGTATAAAAAAAAAAATTACAGCAAGTAGTCTTTGTTTACGCAATCTTTCTAAACAAATCAATCAATATTTATATGAGAACAGTACAACACAGTACAGGAAGGCCTAAAGTCGGAAAAACATATTATGATTTCAAACTAAGGTTAATATAAACTAGTTGAATTCTTAGCATACCACCAACACCATTAATTAATCTTCTTATAATTTTCTCTATAATATAAATATAGTACTATAATATCTTTTAGCAAGAAAATGTTGGTCGAAATATTAGACATGGTGCCTGTTTTGCGAACATTTGTCGAAACGGTGGGCGGAATTCCATTCAAATATTTCGCCGTAACATTAATATTATTGGATTTTATCCTCATTGCTTATATAATAACAAAAATTCAAGACCATTGGCCTTCCCGACCAAAAAGAATGTTTTTCTAAGAAAATTGACATTGAATGGATTAGTCGGAAGCTAGTATATCAAAATTTTAGTGTCTTTCGCAATGCACACCACCTACAACATATGTATATATAAATATTTTTTAATTTATTTTAAATTTTAATATGAATATAGATTGGAGATTGAGTAATTCAGAATAAGTAAAGATTATGTGAATGCCTTTCCAAAATATTCTCTTTTCTAAGAAACTCTATATTGTCGGGGATCATCACTTGGATCAAATTTTAAATGTAAAAAGTAGTTACCATTTGTGGTAAAGCAGCCAATGAATATCACTAAGAATTGCTCAACTATACTAGTATTTGCTGGATTTGATCTTCTGTAATTACAATTTTCAATTTCCGGATCGAAAAAAAAAAAGGATTTATTTGGAGGGCATTATAAAATAAAAAGTAAAATGCCCATACTAATAGGGGATGTTAGGTTGTCTGCACCGACAGTTTATCAACAATAATTACAGCAATAGAAAACATAAATTGTTTAAACAAAATTATAGTTGATATCCGAAATTTATGTATGCATACAAAGCAAACACAAAATTTTGTTATTTTGGGTTCCTAGTCACCAAGGTATTACATATTGGCAATAATAACGCTGACCCTTATATAGCATTTGATCCCATAATTGACAAGTACCTGAAAGAAATCTGTCTAAAGTTATAGGCACAAAAACTTTGGAAAATTGGCCAGGATTCCAATACGTATGATACGTATTACAATCCGACGTGTACTGGCATCCATATTCTATCAAAAACATCTAAACACCAGTGGTCTATGTTTGTTCGCCTATGTATCGGAAATACTTTACTCATGCACCAACATCTTCTCACCGGCACATCGCCGCAACTCTGTTCCTGCGGAGTCGGCGTGACTCCATCGAACACATTCTAGAATTCTGTTCAAGCTTGGGGAAAGCTAGGAGTATATTTTTTAAAGGCATAGGCATAAAGCCAACAGAATTATTAAAAGAATGTTTTACGTTTAATATTGATTTATAGTAGTTTATAATTTCCTTAGTCATTTTAACATAATCCACCTATTCTAATCATCATAATTTTAAATTTTCCTTAAGAGTCTTAGGTCTTGGTAGCTAGAACTCTTTTGTTTTATTTTAGGTTTAATATTTTATCTAAATTTTATAAATAAATAAATAAAAATAAAATGATTGTTATTTTGTTCAAATGTATTGCAAGCTTGCAACCTCCCTTGCTGGATGACCACACCTTGTCGTGGTAAAGGAGTTCATTAATAGAAGAAAAATGACTTTTAGAGTGATGTTGGTGATAGTAGCCTCTAGGCAGGCTATCGATAGAGTCAAGTAGTTACTAAAAATGTCGGTAAGCTAAAAGGAAACTAAAGATAAAAGTAATTCAAATGAGGTTTTTGGGTGAACTCTCCACTGAGGCGAGCAACAACAATCTTTCCAAATCCTATCCTATCCCATTCTGTTTCATATGCTATTGCAATGGAGGAAAATGCACATTCAAATATTCAGATAATTCATATTATAAAAAAAAATATGAGTTAATAATAATCAATAAAGCGGAATCAACCAATAATATTTTTTGTTATTAATGTTGAAACTTTTTTTTTTTTTTCTATTGATTTCTACTGCATCATTTTGTAATTTGTATTTTTTATTGGTTTCCAAAACACAAAATAAATAAAATTGGAAATAACAATGGTAATATTATAGTATATTTTGTACCCAAATTCACATGTCTTTTTCATTCATTGTCGAAGGTTGTTTATGGTGTTTTGAAGAAAAACAAGAAACCTGCAGCATCAGCTGAAATAAACCAACCAACAAACAACAAAATAAAATTGTCACAAATTTATTTATTTATTCATAGAGATACTTTTTGTGTTTTTTTTTTTCATTAAATAGACCAAACTGAACTGAATGTAGGGAGCGAAACAAAAGTCATGAGGTGAGGTTGGGGAGATGTTGATTGAGATGAGATGAGACGAGACGAGGTAAGTAGTAAAGCACAAGGTCTTTGCTCTTCCAAAACGACCTTGTCATCGTTTTTGTTTTTTTCTTCACTTCACTTCTCTTTTTTTTTTTTTTTTTGTGTTGTTTTGTTTTCTATCTTAACATACATCATATACATATGTATGTGTCAATGTGTAAATGTATCTCAGCAGTATCTTTTGTCAGTCAGACAACGATTGCAAATGCAATAATATGTAATCTGTCTAATGTATATCAATTTCGAAATTCGCAATCAACCGCAACATATACAAAAAAAAAACAGATTGAGAAACAAACAACAATAAAATTATAAAAACAAAATCATATCACCTTAATAAAACTAACTATGAGATATTATAGATACATTGTCCAGATCCACAATTATCAATTGAATGCATATAAAAAATATAATTCATTCACTCACTCACTCACTAACTCACTGATTCATTGAGTAATGCATTTGTTGTTATTAGCTCGTAGATATATTTAGTTAGTATACTTGTATTTATTATTTTCATTTGATTGCATTGCATTGCGGAAATAGGAAGTAATTCTCACCCAACACAACACAATACAACATACACACAATATACATATGTGTTTACCATTTATGAGATATTCACTCAAACACACACACATATGTATATATATTAATAATTAGATAAATTTATTTCATTTGATTTGATTTGATGTGTGACAGACCCACATTGCATTACATTACATTACATTATATTGTATTTTATTGTATTGTATTGTAGAGGACTGTACTCGTAAATCAAGCATGTAACTATGGAAAATTTTAATATACAATAGTAGAATGCCAACAACAATAAGAATATACTACACTGCCCCTACATATTTTCATATTTTCCGTTACAGAAATATTAAGAGACTTATGTCATTTTTTTATTTTAAAAGACAGGATATTAAATCATGTATATAATGTAGTGCAAAATATATTCAGTAGGTACTTCGGCTGATTTTATATAAATATTTGAGAGAATCAACTAAAAAAAAAAAAAAATTCCCCCCTTACATTATTCGCCACTTGAATTGCACATGATAGATGATGATCTATGATAATTTCCACATTGCCACAACATCTGCACATTTGAGGTCCAGTCCAGTCCCCTTGTGATCTGCTTATAAATTTATATACCATACATATATTATATTTATACTCTTCACGTTAGTGAATAGTATTATAAGTTTGTCATGAAGTTTGTAACACACAGAAGGAGACATAGCAGACCACATAAAGTATAAATATTTATGATCAGCTCGATGAGACGAGTTGATTTAGCCATGTCCGTCTGTCCGTCGGTCCGTCTGTTCGCACTCCTAGTCATTCCGTTTTTGCGCTAGAGAGCTAAAATTTTGTACATCGGTTTCTTTTTACCAAGCGCCGGTCAAGTTCGTGAATCAGCCGAATCGGACCACTAGGGGGGTACCTCCCATACAAACCCCCTTGCAAATTAATGTTCTTATTAGAAAAAGTTTTTTGTATTTTGACGTATCGAACTGAAATTTGGACACTATAAGTTTCTGGTCCATATCCACCAACCATATAAATTTCACGATCCTAGGATTACCAGGAGGAGTCCCTCCTATACAAACCCCCTTTAAATTAAAGTTCTTATTGAACTGAAAGTTGGACACTATAAATCTGTGACCTATATCCACAAACCATGAAAATTTCAAGACCCTCGGACTACTAGGAGGGGTACCCCCCATACAAACCGGGATCCAAATGAAAGTTCTTATTAGAAAAACTTTTTTGTTTTTTGTACTATCGACTTAAAGTTTGAACACTATAAGTGCCTGACCCATAGCCACCAACCTTATGAATTTCAAGACCTTCAATTTCCTTTTAATAAAACATTCTTTAATTTTACCCGTAGCATTTCGGTATTAATTCATGGGAGAAAAAATCATATCCGCTTCTCGTGAAGGAACAAATTCCTAATATCCTATAAGGAAGGCACTCATATGTAATAAATCGATTCAAATTATTATTATTGTATTTATTTATTGTAGACTAGCATTGCCCGTCGTGCGTTGCTACTCCCTCGACGTGATGTTAGTGCTTGATTTTTGTAGTCATTGTTCTTGGCAATGCGTCATTTAACCCTTATGCGGACACTAGTTTTGGTACCCATTTTGCGGACACTATGGTCTTGACCAGACCTCAGTCATTTATATGGGATATTGGTGGTAATTACTTAGTTTTATGCATTTTTTATGTGTTTATGTTATTTTTATTGTGTTTCCAGGTAAATTCCAGGGTGGAAAAAAAGTCAAAAATACGCATGTAAAAAATTCCATACAAAATTTAATGAATAGCATAGGGATCTTGGCAACAATGTATAAGATTCAGATAACAAATTCAAAATGCCCATATCCCATACTTTTACCTAATTTATTATTATTTTTTTTTTTTTTTCACCAGCACACTCAAAAAAAGTCCATTGAGGCTAACCTCGAATCTCATGGATGTAGTTTAATTCTTTGTAATTTTAAAAACAGCTCAAAGTCAATGTGGTCTGGTCAGGCCATAGTGTCTGATATCAGCTATATCCCCGCCTCTAATTATACTAACACACTCAAAATTAGTTGATTGGAGGTAACCTGGAATCCCATGGCTGTAGTTTAATTCTATCTACTTATAAATTCAGTCAGACCATCGAGTCCGTTTAAGGGTTAAATCTTTCCTTCTATTACAAATAGTATAAGGATAAATCATTATTGGTTCAACGGTGTAAACGTCATGTCTGTAGCGCCAATATTTTATATGTGGTCATGTTGTTTCTTCCGACAGGCGTCAGGTCATGTCGCTGCGTATTTAATTTTTACTTTTTACCTGCAACAGATGGCATTGCGGATCGATTGATAACAAATGAACAGCAATTTTATAAGATTTACGATTTACTTTTTACTTTTTTTTTTTTTTTTTTTAATAATTAAGGCAATTTTTAAAAATTTTTATAACCTATATCATGACACAAACAAGAAGAAGAAGATTAGAATTTAATTCTAATTACAATAAAAAAAAAAAAAAAGAAAAAAACTGAAGCAACTAGGGCCTTGAGCTTGGTAGATCTTAATGTGTTTGACTGTATATAGGTACTACTTATTAATTAAGTTATATTTCCGAAACTAAACAAAAAAGCAACCTTTAGTAATAAAACTGATGAAGGGTTTTTTCTCTCTCATTATAACTAAAGTATTTTCATTTTCTCATAACATTTCATTATTATAACAACAAACTTTATTATATACTAGTATTTGAGTTTTGTCGTCTGAGTCATGGGTTTTATTAAGAAGTAATAAAAGCGCGTCTCATCGTCAATGATGACTTGACATTGTGGCGATAATCATTATATCATATTCAGCAATAAAACAATATAAATTGAAATTAAAAAATGGAAATTCACACATGCATACATAGTATTTATTTAACAACAATACTATAAAATAAAATGTTGTTCTATAAAATTTTCCATATTCTAAATTAAGTAATACAGGAATTCATTGAATATAATAATGAATTTTGTATCTATAAACAGTAGAAAGAAAGGAAAAGAGGAATTTGACTGTCATATAAATTTTTTTGATTGCCTTAAAATAAATAAAATTAAATTGTATTTTCATTTAATACTTAAAAGATTTTGTATTGAGAATTTTATGAAATGAATCTGTAAATTTTTATCAATAAATGAAGGAGTTGTCTTTAGACAATAGATACAATGAAGTATGCCTATAATATCTATGAAGGATTCTAAGTTTCAAAAAGAACCTCAACTCTATGACCACCTTCACCTTCTTCATATACATAACAATCAAAAATTCGCTAATTTCTTTCGGTTTTCTGCTTTTAATTATTGAATATTTTATACATACATACATATAAGTTATGTTATTTGTTATTTATATGTAGTCGCAATCTTAAGCCATCTTCAAATTCTGAGGGTATTGGGTATTTTTTTATTTTTTAATTATTTTATCAGTTAACAAGATAAAATTATTATCGATTGGGTTCAGTAAATTTCTTTTTTCTTTTTTTTTCATTCTTATCAAATCAATATAAAAAAATTTATATATATTATGAAGAAAAACATTTAAAAAACAAAACAAAAAAAATATGCCATTAAATCTACAAATATACAACTGCAGCTATAGCTGATATCAATAAATGTTGATGTAGACAACGTTTGTGGGTTCTGGGGACTATTAAAAATGTGTTACTAAAAGAAATTGGAGATTATTTAACAATCAACAGTTTTGTTTTTTCTTTAATATAATAGAAATTATTCATTAAACTGACAAATTCATTTTCTAGTTCCACCGAAATGTCCATGCCTTTCACATCCATAACATAGTCATTGAATCAAAAAAAAAAAAAAAAAAAAAAAAAACACACGTTTTCATAATCAATTTGTTACGGTTTTTATATAGGAACTACCAAATCAAATATTTGAGGAACTTCATTTGCTATATTCAAACTTAATAGTTAAAAAACTGTGAGACTTGTTTGCTTAGCAAGAGACAAATAAATTCAAGACGCATCTAATGCCATTCATAAAAGTTTGTTTGACAATCAATCAATTGCTTTAATTTTGGTTGGTTTCAGTAATCAGGTTGTTTCAGAAAGATGGAGAATTAGCACAGGATCCATAAGTAGGACTGATTGTGCAGTGGAATTTCTGGCAATATAGACCTGTAGTATTCTCACGTTTATATCGCTCGATGCGGGCGCCACTATCTAACTATCCCGTGGCATCACGCTGATATTGATTGCGGCATGTATTTGGTATGTTACCTCAAAAAATGCTATAGGCATCACAACGTCTATTTTGAGTTAAATAATAAAGTTTTCCTTTTTTTGTATGTAGTCTCAGGGAAAATTAAATAATGCGATCTTTGATGCATGATTTCTTCGCGCGACAAACATCATATTAAAGTGATAATACCCTACTATCGCTAGTTTATTTGAAAGTATGAAAAAAAAACACTAAGTAGTAAATAAAATCAGTATAAAGCAACAGCAACAAAATAAAATATTAAAAGATACAACAAACATATGAGTTGTAATTATAAAAGAAAAAAAAATTGCATGTGCCAAAGAAAATCGACAGAAAGCAGATAAGAACAAGCAAACAAAAAAAAAAAAACTTTAACAATGAGTAGAAATGAAAGAATGCGAAAATACGATACCAGATAGAAAAAAAAACTAAATCAGTTGCCGTTATGTTGAAAATGTAAAGCAACAACAACAACAAGAGCATTAAAGAACGAACAAAAATCACAAAAGAAAAAGATACAAGAAGAAGGCAAAGGCCCTGCCGCGTTTCTCCAAAACAATAACAGCAACAACATTGGCAGCTCCAATCATAAAAAAAAAAACTAAAAAGAGAGCAAAATGAAACCAACCAACAAGCAACACAAAAAATTGGATCACAGAGAGCTTTTTTTCTTTAAACAAAACACAGCCGCCTGCCGCTGCCTAAATAACTACACAACAATTTGTTAAGGCCAGGTCACAAACTCCAAACTCGAGAGAGCAACAGGCAGAGAGAGAGAGAGTAACAAAAGCAAGCTAGCGTTGGCATATGGTACCAAAAGACACATTGGTTGCTAGCCACAAAAACAAACTCAAGAACAACTGGATTTACGGAAGAATAAGAACAGCTGCTGCTGCCGGTGGTAAACACTTAAAAGATCAAAAGTTTATTAGTTTGGTTTTTTCATTCTTTTTTTTTTTATATGAGGTTTAAATACAAATATCAAGTAAATTCGTTTATTATTCAACAAATAAAATTAGTTTAAAAATCATATACATATGTATATCCAAATTCTCACGTTTTATTTTTCAAATAAAATTACATAAAATAATCTCCTCCCTGTTATATACAAAATTTTCTTTCCCTTGCCATTTATATGATTTGCAAAGAAAAGGGCTAAGAACACGTTAAGCAATACAAACATAAGTATGTAAGTACTACATACATAAGTACTTATGCACATACATCAAGTGCACATTTTAATACGAACGAAGGTGCACCGAGAGTCGCAAACGAGTGAGTGTACATTACGATGACAGCACAGCAGGCAGAGAGCGTAGCTCCCAAGTCAAATAAAACTTTTAAAACTTGTTCTACTCCTCACATACTCTTTCTTGCTTTTGCTCTCTGAAAAGTAGCTTTTAGCAATATGTATTTAGAATACAAAAAGAGAGGAGCCTGGGAGAGATGAAATGGGAATGGTTATTCAGTGAAGTGGTGCAGCTGTCGTTTTTTTTGGAGGTTTTAAAGATTTAAAATTTTTTTTTAACTTCAGATCTTTAAGAAGCGATATACACACATATACATATGTACATACATAATAAGTATATTAACATCAATTTTTATATTTTGCTAGCGGCACAAATTAACTTCATTTTTTACTTCTCTTGATGACTGTCCTCCCTCTCTCCCTCTCTCTCTTTCTATCATTCTCTGACTCTTGTTAATTTTACATTTCTTTTAATATCTTAACTCTTCCATATGTGTCCATTGTTTGTCTATCTATTCTGATTTTGATTCTGATTGTCAAAATTTAAGTAAAGAATAAGCAAAATGAAGAAATAAAATAACAAAAAAAAAAAAAAAAAAAAAAACTTCATGATTTAAGCAAACTAAGCATCTGAAATGTGAGTGTGAGAGAGAGTAGATAGTTTTGTATATATAACAAAACAAAATATGTTAAAAGAGAACAATTTGAACAACATAAGAGAAGATGATAATGATGATCTTTGGATTGTTTGGAATTTTTTAATTGCATGGAAACGTGTTTTTAAACATAATTTAAGTACAACAATCAAACAACAACAACAAATAAAAACTCAAAGTTTTCAATTTGAAGTTTGAAGTTTTTTTGTGTGAAAATAAGTAAATTTTTTTTTTTTTTTTAATTTTCATGGTGATTAAACGACTTTTGCATTCCCATGCAACATTTTTCTCTCTTGTACACTATGTATTTTCAATTTTCAAAACTAAACTGTTGAAAGGAATAAGATTTATAAAAACAATACAACACCATAATATTTTGAGGATATTGAAAAATCTTATTACATATGTACATATGTGACAATGAATGAAGAAACATGGATCCATTAATTCACACGCTCGAACCAAAAAGATTGTCAGCTAAATGGACAGCAGCCGGTGAAACTCGTCCAAAGCAACCAAAATCTTAAATGACAGCTGGCAAGGTTATGACATCCACCATATTTTGAGACGCGCATAATATTATTTTGTTCATAGACTATTCTTCATTATTGGATCGATTGACTATAGAAATCAAGAAAAAAAATATCACACACACACAGGCAAAGAAAAATGAAAGAAAATTAAATTGAATGAATTATGCTTCGAATTGCTTTCTCATCCATCGAACTCCCCAGACATCAAAAAGATGCATCAAGGAAAGAAATTTAGTTTTAATGAAGGAAGTGATTCCCGAAACTGAATCCAATTTTGAGAGCAAAGACAAATCATTCTACCAAAAAAGACATATCACTCTAGAAGGAGAAGAATTTTTGTTGATGAATAAAGTCCAATTGGTAAGAAAAAAAAAATTGTTTAATTAGACCGGAAATTTCTTGAGTGGTTATGTTAAATGTTGCAACTTCTTTATTCCTTTGGTTTTGTTATTGTTGATCAATCGACCCTCGCATGTTTCATATACAAATATACATATGTACACATATAAAATAACAGGATTCAGTAGACTGACCTGCCACTTTTTTTTTTATTCTATAAAATTTGTATGTTGTTCTGTTCTGTTCTGTTCAGTTTAGTTCATTAAATTGTTTCTGTTTCTTTTTTGGTTTTTTTTTTTTTTTTTTTTTTTTTTTAAGAAACAACACTACAAAGAATTACAACAATATAAAAAATAATGAAACTTGTTTTGTATGATTAAAGAAGTAGAAGTAGAAGGGAAAACAAAATGAACCCAACCCAAGTTAAGTTCATTTTATTTTATTTCAGTTTAATTAAGAAAGAGGTTCAGTTCATTCATTAAATTGTATCTACTTATGAGTATTAAGAACAAATAAAAAAAATAAAAAAATTAAAAGAGTTTTTAATTATTAAAAAAAAATATGTATGTACATAAAATATATTATGTATATTTAAAGTCTCTTGTTTTGATCACATGAACAAAATTATTATTAAGAGATTACTTCACCCACACTCAAATATCAGTTCATGACCACAGCCATCTCTCGCCCAACCCCTCCACCCATCACCTCCTTCTTTCCTTTCATTGAATCATTTTATTATAAAAATAACACAAACAACTCATAAAACAAAGTATAAGAATTAAAAGTAAATGAATGATGAATAATGTGAGTGACGTTGATAAAAATAATAGTATTAAAAATAATGAATGCAGCTTGTTTTTAATGCTTTCAAAAATACCCTATATTTTTTTTATAACTAACTTTTTCCTTTGATAAGATAAAAAGAAAAACAGACCAACTCACAACAACAACAATAACAACAACACCAACCAAACCAAAAAAATGATTAAAAAACTTCTTAAATTGAGAGCTTTTGAATCGAAGTATATCAGAGCGAGAGAGAGAGGAGAGAGACTCATATACTCATGAGTGGGTGGATCAAGTGTTGGAGAGATGGAGCGTCAGAGCGCCAGAGTTTGAGAGCATCTCATCAACACATCACATAAGATGATGACGACGACAACCAACACACGCGATGCTCACTCACTCATATGCACAGTAAATCAAAAAAATTTACGTTCAAGCAACAAAAAAAAAAAAAAAAAATCTCAATTTTATGTCCTCTTTATAACCGATTTAATGATGATTTTGATTCATTAATGGTGTTCGAGTTTTTATTGATATAACAATTTGTATAAGCAATTTTAAAGGACATTTAAATCAACCGACAAGTTGTCATTATTATAGGTAAAAGTTGATTGACACAGTGTAAACGACTGCCATTCACAAACACCATTTACTACATAGACTGGGCAATTCGTTCACAAAACATCGCATTCTCATTTTTCTCTTTTGGATTCTAAAGTCAGTAAATCAGAAAGAGATTTCTACGGTTTCCAACAACATAATCCAATGAAATTGTTGTTGAAACCTTGAGATTTTTGAATGGAGCCTTGAAGTTCTGAGTGGAACAAAAATCGATTTTACAATTTTAATTTGGAGTGCGAATTATCTAATCTATGTTGTTACTAGTCTTTGGAATTAATTATGTTATTCAAGGAATTTGAGTGCGATCGATATGTTTCGAGATTTTTGAATGGCAAAATTAATAATACTGTAGTGTGGACTCATGAATGTTTTTGGCTGCCAGACGCCAATCGAATCGTGTGATTGTCATATAGTTTAAATGTTGCTTTAGGATAAGACGAAATGATGATTTGTTGTCTACCTCTGGGCGTCTAAACTTTTTTGACTCACTGTGCACCTACACAACTTAAAAGGAAAAAATAAACTAAACAAACAACAACAATACAGATTAAGAAGCAGAAGAAGAAGAAGAAGAGAAATTCAATATTATGATCGTTAAAAGAGTAAACAAGAAGATAAGCAGCCTTAGCCGCAGCAGCAGCAGCAGCAAACGCAAACAAAAGGCAATAACAAAATACAAATCAAAAATGCAAACCGGCAGCCAGAAGCCAACAAAAAAAAAAAAAAAACTAACAACTAATAACAACAACAAGTCATGATTAATCACAATACAAAATAACTTAGTAAGAAAGAAGGAAAGAGAAGAGTAAAGTAAATGTAAAAAAGAAACAATACAAAGGAAGGAACAAAAGCAGAAAATACTTTTTAATGTATACACAATGTAGACTGTGTAAATATATATAAACCAGTGGTTCTCAATATTGTTCTGTCATATGAGATGCAAGTGATTCGTGAGAGGTGTTGCCACTACAAATCAATGACCTTGCCGCACTCATTCAAAGGCCAGCAGCTCTATGGCCCTGAAGTTATAAAATACCAATACTTTTTAAATTCCAGGCTACACAGGCTTTGGGAAAATCTTCCACAAATTTGAGATATATGTACTTGTATTTGAGGATTGACAATTGTTACTAAGTAAATTGCACATCCTAATTTTAGGTACGCAATGCAAACTTCCCTATAAAAAATTGATTAACAACGACTACGTCATAGATGAGTTCGATTGATTGATGAGAGAAGTAAGAATTCTCTACAAACAAGATTTCAAGGGCTACACTGCCTCCCTTAATTGAGTGAGCTCCGGTGTGCCATCACTGCTAAATATTTGAGTGACAGTGAAAAAAATAAATATCACAAGAACACAAAAGGGTTGAGAATCACTGTATATCAAAGGCAAAACCAAAAGGCAGAAAGGGTTGCTAGGGCAACAGGCTGAATGGCTCTGACAGCCATGCAGGCAGGCAAGCGATTGCAACAAAAGGCAAGAACAAATAAGTATGGTAAAAAAGGAGAAGAAGAAAAAACACAACATTAACACTAAAAAAAAAAATAAAGAAAAAGAAAAAGAGAATTGATCAAGTCAAGTCGTGGAGTCACAGTCAAGATAAAAGAAGAAGAGTAGAGAAATAAATATGAAGGAAACAAGATAATCGGGTGGGTTGGTTCGGGTATGACGACAAATAAGAATTTATTTGTATTTTTGAAAGCTTTTAAATCTTATACTAATTATATGATGATGATGATGTCTGAAGACTGTCTCTTTAAATATTAAAAATTATATATGTATAGTAGATATATTGAGAGATCGATAAACGATAACAAAGATAAAACAACAGTACAACTACTATAAATGTATGGTTAAAATTATGAAGGGCAGACATATACGGAATATGGATAAAGACTCAAATATTACGAGTATAAGTTTTTTTTTTTTTTTTTTTTTTTAGTAAAGTCACCTCTATACAACATTCGATCGGTCATTGCACTTTTTTTTTTTATTTTTAGAACAAATAGAAGATCAAATATAATTCAGAAAACCAGGAAGGAGATCTGACAATAAATAATCTTTGTTTTTTTTTTTAAATCCAGAAAATCCAGACAAGAAAAGCCTTTAAGACTTTTTCCTTGATTTAAATTTTTTTAAATAATTATGGCCAAATTTTTTTTTTTCTGAATCAGAGACAAACGAATGAATATAAACTTCTTCTTAGCTGATTGTTACCAACAATTGTAATAATCCTTATTAAATTGATAAAAAAAAAAAATACATATAAGGAAAGGAATTTATAACTTACCTTGGGTAATTCACGTTTACGCCGGAAAATCACAACATCGCTTTCAATATAATCGGGTACTTCTTTGGTGCTTTTGGAGAAATTAAACACCATTGAATTATCAGCAGCTGCACCCAAAATGCTACTACTACTGCTGCTGCTGCCACTGATGATGTTACCACCACTACTACTACTACTGCCACCAGCACCTGCAGCATTCGATGGTCCTTGACGACGTTTCCTTAGAGCCCAAATTGGTGAACCCGCTGAAGAACCGTCTGTTGTTGTTTCATTTGTGGCAATAGTATCTCCACCACTACTATGAAGTATGGGGCTGCTGCCTGATGAGGTGCCATAAAGACGACGATCAGTTACTAAACCATATGATTTCTTCATTTCATTGATGCGATTCTTTTCAATTTCACGTGTGGTTAGCAACATTGGTGGACCACCACCACTACTAGAAGAAGCTAATGCTGCTGTGGATGATGGAGATGATGATGATGTATTAACCAAAGGTCGAATGACACCAATTTGTTTTGTTGTTATGGGTAATTGTGGTGTTGGTGTTATTAATCCTCCTCCTCCTCCGCCACCAATTCCAACTCCAATAGTGGATGCGTTTGTTGTATCACTTCCTTTTATTGTCGTTGTGGTTGACTCACAGCCGTTTGTCAATTTCGTTGTTGTTGTTGTTGTTTGCATAAATTTATTATATTCATGAGTTGTTGTTGTTATTGTTGTTCCCGACGACACTTTGGTAGCAGTAGAAATACTTGTACTCTCAAGCGCGTTCTGCGTTATACGCTTTGCAGCGCCTAACTCACGACTAGTGCCGCTTGACATTGTCTGAAATGAATCGAGTGTCGTTGACGGTGGCGGCAATAATGTGCGCGTCGGCGGCGAAGGCTTATCAACGTAGCTCATAATATTGGTATCCGTATCCCCAGCACTAAACGACACTGCGACGACCGCCGCCGCATATTCGTCATCATCATCATCATTATCATCGTCGTCACGATCATCAACATCATAAACAGTAGGAGCAGAAGCAGAACCCGAGGCAGAGGCTGAGGCTGAATGACGAGAATTACTACTACGACGACGACGACGATGAAAATCTTCTTCGTTTGCGTTGTCTACGTCTTCGTTTTCGTTTTCGATCGTTGTTTTGTTGTTGGTATGGTGGTGATATATTATATCGTTTTCATGCTTGTTATCGTTGGTAATTTGGTGAGAATTATTGCTCTCAGTTTTGGCAAATTCAAATTGTTGTGGCTGCTCTTCGCTCTCTTCTTGATTTTTACTACTACTGTTGCTGCTACTAATCAACATTAAACGTTGTTCCAATGATAATAATGGATTTGATGATGGGGAATCCGAAGGGTTATAGATGGTACCACCACCACCACCACCAATTGCATTTTGTGAATCATCCAAGTTCATATTCTCAAGGAGTTTACCAAGTGTTGTTACTGGTGTTGATGTTGGATTTGGTGAATCCTCTAATTTCATTTTCCCTAGGAGTTTACCAAGCGTTGTTACTGGTGTTGATACATTTGTTGTTGTTATTTCGATATTTTGTTGCTTCATATCTTGATTGACTTTACCGCCACCACCAATTAATGGAGTACTATAACCTAATGGTGGACCAGCCAATTTTTGCTTTGGTGTTGAGGCAATTGGACTGCCTCCTCCTCCTCCTCCTACTCCTTCATTATTATCATTTCCTTTACGTATGTTAGATGCAATTCCACCTCCCATTCCCATTCCTAGGGAATTTATTTTTGATGAATTATTAGTTGGTGTTGTTACCAATTTTCCACCAATCTTTGTTGGACTAACAACACTTGACGATCCTGTTGTGTTGGTACTATTTGGTTTTGGATAAATGACAACTGGTTTATGCTCTTTAATAATCGATTTATAATTTGCCACTTTATTGGCAACATCACCAGTACCATTTGTACGTTGGTTTAAGCGTGGACGACGATTTGCGGTCGCTTCAAATTTCATTAGAGTTTGTTTCACTAAATCCGGTGGTGGCCTTTCAGTATCATCAATAATAGATGTTAAACGTTTCGGGGGCATGGCATCGGTGCCACTATGAAGACGTTCACGTGCATTACAAATTTTATCCTCAATGGTGACACATGTCGGTTGTTGTTGTTGTAAGGGTGATGATGGTCCAACCTGGGTTGGTGATGGTGTTGTCATCATCGTGGACCAATGAGTTTTTTCACATAGTAAAGCTTCGACAGAACGTGCACGTTTTATGATATCATTGCCACGTTTTAAATGACGTGAACGTGTTACTTTATCACCACCAACACCACCAGCTGATCCTGCTCCACCAGCACCTCCACCACCACTAGCATTTATTGCTCCTGATAAACTGTAACGTTGAAGATGATATGGTTGATGTTGTATAATCGATGATGATGATGAACCATTGCTATATCTTTGATGGCCACCTCCTGTTGTACCACCACTACCAGAATTCTTTATATAGAGTTGTTGTGTTATTGCTGATGATGATGATGATGAGGGTGATGTTGTGGTTGTTGCAGCAGCATTGCCACGTTGTTTTGCCTGTGTTAAATCAATTGCATTTGGTCGCATCACATATTGTTTTCTTAATTGAACAATTGTTTCACCATCATCATTGCCAATACCACTGACGCCACCGCACCCGCCACCACTTACATCAGCATTATCTACCACAAGAACGCCATCATCATCATCGGGACGATCTAGCAATGTACTAAGACTAGTGGAACGACGTAAACGTTGAGCTTGCAAAGGATCCATAGAATCACGTAAGGCCAAACTCAAATATCGGCAACGTAATTTGGATACAATTCCAGGACCATAACTTAAGTCCTCACTAGGATCTAAATCACTAGACATTACTGTTGTAGTGCCTTGGCCTTGTTGTTGTTGTTGTTGCTCAAATTGTTGACGTTTCAACATATTTGTTGATGTTGCTGTTGACATCTTATTATTATAATGATAATAATTATAGTCCCTGGTTACTGTTGCTGAAGTTGTTGCAACTGTTGGTGGTGGTGGTGTTGTGGACGTTGTTTCACATTCGTCAACAACATGGTGATGATGATGATGATGTGCGCCATTTTGTGTTGTTGTTGTCTTCTTCATCTCCTGGACAGCAACCATTTTATTTTTACTGTTTATATTTACTGATGATGCTGTTGTGGCTGCTGCTGCCACTGATGTTGTTGCTGTTGTTGATTTTGTTGGTGATTGAGATTGTGATTGATTATATTTTGTATATTTTGGTAAAATAAAATTTTGTTGAACACGTTGCTGTTGTTGTTGTTGTTGATTTTTTATAAATTGATTATTTTGTAATTTTTGCGATATTTTTGTTTTACAGTTTTTATCATTTCCAGCAGCACTGACACCTATTCCACTTCCACTAGCAACAACACTTGTACCACCACTACTAATACAACAACTACTACTAATATTACTCAAAGCGTTTGTTTGCTGTTGTTGTTGTTGCGAACCTAAATTATTATTTACTTGCTGCGAAGTCGCGTTAACGTTCCGTTCAGACTCGCATTTCGTATTTAACTGATTTAACTTTAACGCCAATTGGAGCGTCATAGTCGGTGACTGCGGCTGCGGCTGTGACTGCGATTGTTGCTTCTGCTGATGCGTTTTGCCTGTGCCACTTTCAACTTCACCACCATCACCGCCACAACATTCACTACCACTACCACTGCCACCACCACCAGTACCACTTCCACTTTTATTCACCATACTAATAGTGGTAGTAGTAGTAGCAGTAGCAGCAGCAGCAGCAGCAGCTGTGATTATTTCTTCGTCTTCCGTCGTTGTTTTATTAAAACTTGCTCTCTCACGCTTGCGCTCGCGCTCGCATTCACCTTGCTCTCTGGCTTGTACTGAATGTTCACCGGTTTTATTAAAACTGGCTCTCTCAGGCTCACGCTCGCGTTCGCATTCACCTTGCTCTTTGACTGTTTGTATCGACGAAGAACGTTCACCGGTTCTTAATTCTCCTATTGCTGTCGTCGTCGTTGTTGTGGTTGTTATTGTTGCTCTCAGATTAACATTTATATTTGCAGTTGCTTGTGTTGGTGTTGTTGTTGTTGTTTTTGACTCTTCAAGAAGTTGCTCTTGAAGAAGTTCTTTGGTAGTGTATTGACTTCTTAGATTTGTTGCTGGTGCTGCTGATGGCTTTGCCGTCTGATGTGTTGTATATAGAAGTGATCGTTGCTTTGGTATTGGCACATTGCCAGCTGTTGTTGTTATTGAGATTGTTGATGCTGCTGATGCTTTTATCGTTGTTGTTGTTGTTGTTGTTGTTGTCTGCAAATCTACAGTAGAAGAACCGACAGCCTCAGTTAATGTACTCACCGAAGAAGATGGTGAAAAAGAAGACCAAGAAGAAGCAGAAGATTCTAAAGTTCCTACTACTTCAATTTCACCTTCTTCTTCAACTTCTTCTTCACGTATATTATGATGTTGTTTGTTGGTGCTATTGTTGTTGGTTTTGTTCTTTCTTTTTGTTAATTGTCCACCAACTGATACGATAGAGGTAGAAGCTGTTGCGGCATCAGAAGCAGCAGCAGCGACTGCTGTTGCTTGAGGCGTCGTATAATGACCTCCACCACCAATAAGAATATTATGCTCAGAAGACTTTTCCTTTGCTAACGAAGAAGTTATAGCCGGCGGCGTTTGATGTGAATTTATTTTAGCCAATTGTTTCGACGTCGGTTGACTAGTATTGACGACTCCTCCAATAGTTATTGAATCATCTGTAAATCAAACAAGAAAAAAAAAATAAAAGATTAATAAGGTATTGTATAAAGTACAAATTTTGGAACTTTGAAAGGATAAAAATGTTCAATGGTAAAAAAAAGTTCAAGACTCCTTTATCTCTCGCTTAATATGCCAATAACCACATTCTCTGCTCTCTTTGAGTTCCCTTCCTTCTTTTTTATTATTATTATTTTCATAAACACAAACCTCACACATATGTACATATGTATGTATTTTGTGAGAGAACGCGATCCCAATCTTTCTTTGTTTAATTTGTTTTTTTTTTTTTCTTTTGTTTCTTTTTGCTATTTTTTGGTGAGCGCAGTTACGAGTAACAGTAAAAAACAGAAGCAGAAGAATATAGAAAAGTAAGGCAGCATAAACAAAGTTTAAAATTAACTCAAGCACTCAACAACACCAACACCAACAATACTTAAAATATTAAACTTCTACTATGTATATATAAGACACTAACACACATAAATAAGTACATATGTACGTAGGTACATACATCCTATATATGATAACAAGGTTACATTCAGAATCGAGTTGAGCGAAATTTGATTGGATATCAATCATTATTCTCTTTCAACACGCAGTTACCTAATGTGATAGAATAAAGTTCTAGTATCAATTGTTCTGTATCCTCATGGGAATTTAATTCAGATTGTACATACTATTGAATCGGATTGATTTAATTTATCTTTAGCTGATCAAGATCAACTCAACTGACTTATTATTTACATAATTGTAAATATGTATTTGCAATGATCCTTTTATCATAAATGGATTTGTTGAACTGATTGAGTAGTGATCAATCGAAACCTCAGGGTCAATCAAAGAGGGTAGGTCTACATGAAGGACATAATAATAACTCAATTTTCACAGTATCTTTATTTTATAACCATACCTCGTTGTTTTAATCTCATGTTTAATTTTGATCGGTAAAAAAACAATGAGAAGATGAAAGAGAGCGGGGCTGAGAAAAAGGTTAAGGAATGTTATACTAAATGCATTGCATACATACATATGTATATATATGCACCTATGTATATATATATAGAGTACTTTATAATAGTAGATACAATTAATGTGTACGACAAATGAGATAAGTGTCTCATTTATTTATTAGACAGACAGGGACTGGAATAAATATTATACATTTTCTCAAATGTATCAAATTACAGCTGTACAACAATGAAACTGGTTATTTTTATTAAGTAAATATTTTATACATATGTACATATGAATGTACTTATGTATGTAGTACATATAAAAAAAGACAAGAGAAAGAATTCAAAATTTGCAATGAAAAAAGAAAAAAAAAATCAAAATTGCAAAAAAAAAAAGAAATACAAAGTGTGAAAATATATTAACAACAAATAGAATGGCATGTGAAAGGAACAAAAGTAAACGGGATTAAATGCGTGAGAAAGAAAGAAACGAACAAAGAAAGAGTGAGAGAGAACAAGGAAGAGTAAAAACTTGACCAAAGCAAAGAGAATCGATCTGAGGAGTTGAGTTAAATAAAGAAACCAGAAACTACAATAACAGAACAAAGCAAAAAGGAATTTACCAAAGAGAACACAAACATGAATGAGAGAGCAAGTTTAGTGCAAGTGTGGTGAGTTTGGTATTTGGTGTATGTTGAATACTCTTTGTTCTTATTTAAATACTCTTTTTTCTTATCGCTTTTGTTTTTTCTATCTCTCTCAATGCATGATGCACTGCAAGAAACCGCCTGTTTAAAAGGATGATTGAAGCAAAAACAAATGTACATAAATAAAAATCAATATAAAAAACATGCAGACAGACATATTAACATTGATAAGACTCCATAACCCCACTCACCCACACACACACCCACACCAACATTGATTGGAATGTAAATGTGATATTAGAAAGTTTTTGTTGTGTTTATTGGTTTTTATCATTATCAGGACGGACTGCAGGCACTCGGGCCGACAAAGTGCTGAGTTAGTTCTTAATTTGCAAGAAATTCCAGATTCGTAAAAAAACTGGATACACAGCGATGATTCTTTTACCATAATATTTGAATTTATATATTCTGAGGGGTTTAAGTAGAAAAATCTCAAACTAACATAGAAAGCAGTACAGACTCTGTTTGAGGTAGCCCAATATGGATCAATTTGCTAAGTTGTCATGTTATTCGAAGACTTTTCGCTTGACACTTATAAAACTTATCAATTCCATGGAACCGGGTTTTTGATTTTACCAATTAAATTTAGACTATTTACTTCAAAAACCAAGAAATACTTAGTATGTACTACTTATAATTTTCCTGGAGGCAAGACAAGATCGATTATTTCGCAAGTGCTGATCATGGAACTCGTATGAAATAAATAAAGTTTATTTGATACAAATAAATACTAAAATCGTCTCTTTGATAAGACTACAAGTATTTTGCGTATTTCATTCTACAACAAGTGGTTAAGGTACAAGAAAGTAGCAAACAATCGAATTGTTAAAATTCTTAGTAAACCCAAAATCATCACACAATTTTTTTTTGATAAACATCTTAGACTTATTTAGGTATGTACAGACATACATATGTATTTCATCATATATACATAAGTCAACACACATGTACAAATGGTGTTTTTTTTTTTTTTTTTTTTGGAAACAATGGAAATGATATTGAAAATCCAATCATATTTCAAATTATCTACCTATACATACTACTGTCTATCTATCTAACTATACTATATACATACATATCTTCTATCAGTCAAGTCAGTATGTAACCCAAACTCAATATGATATCATGATTTTCTGAATATACAATATTTGATTTGATATTACTTACATACTCGTACTTTGTAAGTACTATGTATGTACATATTTTGATGTGCACTTATCAGAGATGGGTATGGGTATGGGGATAGGTAAATTAAGTTAGCCCCCTCTAGACTATAATATATGGTATGATAACAAATTCATTGATAATCAATAATTTTTGCAATAGGAAATTTATATATGTATATAAAACAACAAACTTAATTTGATTTGAGTCAATTCTATTGTATTTTCATTTATTTTAAAGAGAAGTCAATAGTCAATATGAGATAACGAAATTTCATGATCATTTGGTAAATAAGTATTTATTTTAAAACAAAAGGAATTTTCTTTAAAACTGAATAAGACAAACACTAACTACTAGTCGGATGGGTTCGACTATGAGACCAATTGGGCCTTATGGGGCCTTGGCTGAAGAGGTGGAACATCTGCGTCAATGCAGAGAAATCAATGCAAATCAGAAATCACTCTGAACCGCTCGAATTTGCTTGCTGTTTTCATCAACGGTGACGCCATTCCAAGAAGCTCCGTAAAGTACCTGGGACTGGCAATAGACAGGCGTCTCACCTGGCAATCACACATTATGATTAAACGAAGGCAGTTGGACCTGAAGCTTCGAAGAATAAGTTGGCTCTTCAGGTCAAACTCGAAGCTCAACCTACGAAATAAGTTGTTACTGTACAAGGCCATACTGAAACCGGTAAACAGCTTTGGGGCACTGCATCCAACTGAAACCTGGAAATTCTCCAGAGGTTTCAGTCCAAGCTACTGCGGAGGATTGTAGCGACGCAGTGGTTTGTCCGGAACTCGGTTATCCACCGAGACCTGCAGATTCCAATGATTAAGGAAGAAATCGTCAAGTACAGTGACAGACACCTCATTAGGTTGGAGGACAATGTCAACCACCTGGCATTGAACTTGTTGGACGACAACAGCATCCAAACGCGATGCCTGAAAAGGCAACACACACTAGATTTCCCATTCCGTTTCCCGGATGAGTGATTAACTCATTCAAACTCTAATGTGACTTACATTTTATGATAAAATTCAATTATTTATTATTTATTTATGATTTAAAAATATTAAATACTGACAAAGTAGTCTTGATTAGAGATCAGTTTGTCCCGTCGATTTGATGCTATGTATGTATATTATGGACTCTTGATATATCCTTTTACCTTTTTTTCTAAAAACTATTCAAAACACAAGTTAATACTTATTTATAAAATGATAAACAAATATCAAATAGAAACCAAAATAATCTAGGTCAGGGATGGCGAACCAATGGCCAACTATGCCAAATACAATAATTCGGGCACTCCAATAATTAACGAATCTTCACCTAAGATTCAAAATTTACACGAAAAACCAGAAGAAGAAAAATTCACTAAATTCATTTATCAATCTAAGAATATTCAGTAAGATTTTGTCAGTTCAAAAATGTATTGGAAACATTCAAATTTATTGTGTATCCTAATGTGACTTCAGTGGATAAATGGATGTCAATATTTAATTGGTTGGAGATTGAAGAAATTGAAATATAGCTACATCATAATTGACTTCCAGGTCTGGTTCAATATGGGTTCAGAAATTTATTGAATTATGGAAAGATTTGGAATTAAATGAAATAAAAAGACTAACAACATTTTCAACCTCTACCTAACCTAAGCTTATGACTTATTATTTCCAGAAATGAATAACATTAAAAGGATGAATCGTGTTCTTAATCATATATTTTTCACAAAAATTCCATTTAAATTTCTCACAATTGCTTTTGCATGTAAAATCAAAACAAAAAACAGCTGTTCAAAACATTCAGAATTCACTCTGTACACCAACCAAAACAGAGCTCAAACTTTTTACTCACTATGTCCAACCTGGGACAGCTTCAACCATTTTGCAGAACCAGATAAATATTCTGGAACTGTGACTCAAAAGATGGAACATTGCCGTGAACACAGAGAAGTCAATTCATGTAACCTTTACCATGAATCGCAAGAGCTGCCCCCTCCTATAAATCTTAATGGAGACACGATTGCGGAAAGCACAACAGCGAAATACGTTGGACTAACTCTCAATGGCAGCCTCACATAAAATTGAAAAGGAAACACCTCGACCTAAAACTAATAAAAATATCCTGGCTCTTAAGATCAGGTTCGCAGCTAAGCCTGAAAAACAAGCTGTTACTCTATAAATCCATACTTAAACCGGTGTGGACTTATGGAATACAGCTCTGGGGCACTGCCTCCAACTCAAACATTGAGATTCTTCAAAGGTTTCAGTCAAAACTACTGCGTAGACTTGTTGGAGCACCCTGGTACATGAGAAACTCAAATTTACACAGAGATCTACAGACACCCACGATCTGTGAGGAGATCGCAAGAATGAGCAACAAAAATATCTCCTGGCTGGAAAGTCATGACAATCACCTTGCAGTCAACCTGCTTGACAACAGTCAGCACACCCGAAGATTGAATCGGCTGCACCCACTGGATTTGCCGTTCAGAATTTACTATTAAAATAGAAACGTAATGAGAGTGTACAATAAAATTCGTTGATTATCGTTTTACGATAGATTGCAAATAAAAGAAATTCCAATTAAAAAAAACTATGTCCAAAACTAAGTTTTTTGTTCATAAAGATCATTAATAAAAAAAATTATACAAGAACAAAACTAATATCGTAAGGCGGGCTGCTACAACATATACATATTTACTATATTCACCATCATCAAAAAATCGTTCAAGATCTGATATCTGATTGAAAAGTGTCACTCAGTAAGATCTTTGCCGACTTCTGAATCAAAATATTGTGTCCAAGTCCAAATTTATGTGTTCAAAAAAAATTATAGTCAAAGATTGGCTTCTAAATTATCGTATAATCAACAACATAAAGACACATTATGTACTCGATAATCCGGACAGTTGAAAATCAGGCAAGTTCCTTTTTAACTGACAGTCGTTGTACAAATAAAAAACGGTAGTAGTTCTCTTTTTAAAATGACAGAAAAAAATTATAAAAAAAAAAACAAGTATCCGGATTTTCGAGATAAATAAAAAAGCGTGGTGTCCGGATTATAGCGTTGTCCGGATTAGCGAGTTCCCGAATTATCGAGGACATAATGTAGTATATTTCTATCATTGCAATCATACGTTCCAACCAATTACTTAATAGCAAATACTGTGGATACCAAAAGTGATTGGTGGCAAAGCATTGATAAATGGAGTAAACGCGAATGATACAAATAAGTCCATCATGATGATGATGATAAAGACAACGAGAAATTACAAAGAATTGCCATCATTGATGATATATCCTTTGATTCCGGAATAAGTGGCATATTAGGTAATGAACTCTTAGACTTGGATGACACTTTTGATTAAGAGCTCAACGATTATTTTGTTGAATAATGGTTTGATGACACAAGTGATTCAGAATTCGGTGATGATGTTGAAGAATTTTTTGAGCATAATGAAGACATCTATCTATATGTTATAGCAATCATTTTATACAAGTAATAAAAAGGCAATATTTAGTATATAATAATTAAAAAAATATGACTGATCATTTTGAATGAAAATAGAATGGCTATAAATCACTAAGTTAAGATTCTTCGATGGCACGTCATAGCTACATTATTTATAAAAAATGGCACGTTCACCAATAAAGCTTCGCCATTCCTGATCTATGTATGTAGGTGTTAGGCTTAAAAATGCCTGTACAATGAGTTTTTTGTTTTTTTTTGCTTTTCAACAATGGACTTACCCCATGATAATTGGGATGGGAAAAACTAGGAATTGAAATCATGTCAAATTTTAACAATCTATCTCTCTTAGTTTCGAAGACACAAGCAATCGGGCGACCATGGATCGATCAATTCCCAATTCACAGCTTAGTTGATATGATGAATATACACCCAACTCTTTTTTTACACGGTGGATATGTTCCTTAGAAAATCGTGTAAAAATATACATGCGACATATGGTAAATTTGGGGATATGTCCCAAAACTTTAAGAAATCGTGTAAGTTGGAAAATCTATATATATTTTCCCCAAAAACCTTGCATAAAAAGTAAAAATGAAATCCATGTTATTTATAAAACAAAAAAAAATAAAAACTAACTATGCAGTAAAAATAGGTGTACCGTATAAAAATTAAAATTTAAATAAGAAATAAAAGTCGATTTCGCAACTATTCATCGCTACTTGATAGCAAGCGTGCACGTTTATTATGGCCTGAACCATCGTCAAGAAATGTTGCTGCCTTCGAACTGAGCATTTCAACACGAAATTCAATTTGAAGAACAACGAGATAAAGAAAAAGCATATAAATCATTACTCGGGTATTCCCCTAATTGTATTTTGTTTTCGAATTCATAGATACATTCACGAATTGGCTTTAAAAAACTGGAAAAAAAAACAGACTTAAAATTTTTTTTCTTTGAATTCGTGCAACATCAAAAATTTCGTGTAAAAAAAATGTATTAGTTTAATTTGTAAACCGTGTTATTTAAAAAATCGAGTAAAAAAGTCAGTGTAAAAAGAGATTTGGGTGTATTGTACTACTGGTCAGGTCAGTTATAGAAAAAAGAAAAAAAAGTGACCCATTTTTTTTTACAATTTTTAACACACAACCATCCCCCCCCAACCGGTGACCACGCGTAGTATATGGCAAGAACCCCCCTCCTCTCTCTCTTTCTCTCTCTCTCTATAATTTTCACATAGTAATTCATAATTTTTTGAAAAAACAGAAAGTTAAAAAAAAAAATTATTTGGCTCATATTTGTCTTTGTTGTAACCTGTGAGTTTAAAAAGTGCTAAACCCTGTATGCCATATTTGAATATAGGTCGAAAAAGCGCATTATTTCCCAAGAGGATATTCGCTACGTGACGAAAACCTAAGCCCCCGCCTCCCTCTGTGACCAACCGTAGTATTTTGAAGACCCCCTCCCACCCTAAAAGGGTCACGTCATATGGGTACGTTCCCTTATATGAACGAACAATTAATTATGATCATGCCAAAAGTCGTACTCGTACTTTGTTGGCAATTGATGGCTCTATAGTAGTAGTATACTACATCAGAAGACCCAGTGAGTGATTCACAGTAGTATAAAATGTTCAATAAATAATCAATTTCTGATTATTTTCTACACTACTATCGTACAATATATGTATGTATCTATATATTTTTACGACAAACACCTTTGAAACATGTTGACAAGCCGCTAAGAGATAAAAATGAAAACATGTTGATAGAGCAGTAAAATATGTTGAGAAAAAAAAAATGTTCTTAATCGATCGAGTTATAATGAGGTGGAATTGAGAATTTGGATGATGATGAAGTATGAAGAAAAAGGTTTTTTTTTTTTTTAACATTTACTTTCTTTTATTTTCTTTCATTTTTTGTTAGACTGTAATAATAACAAACTATGATAATAATCAGTAAAAAATAAATAAAGATGTCAATGTAAAGCTAAAAGCGAAAAGAAAACCCAATAATTTCTACTACTTTTCTTCTTATTTCTGTTTCTTAGACAATATTGAGTTTTTATTGTTTGTCAAATGAAACTAAACCACCATCAAGATGGGAGACCCCGATACCCGGGGAGAAGACAATAAACGACAAACGAATGAAAACAAATTAAGTATGTAAAATACAATAATAAAAATAAAGAAGACAATAAACATAACAAACAGAAGAAAAAGAGGAAAAATAAAGAGATCAAAAGTATCTAAGAATATGAGGTAAAAAAACATAGATACTGCAAGGCTCACAGCGGTTTTTACTGGTCACTGGTGTGTTGGGACTCATGCGGAGACGCTGAGTATTTCATTCAGATGACATTGAAGAAGTTATGGAAACATAAAAGAAAAAGAGTCACGCACCCATTTCCTATGTCAACGCCCAGCAATGGCAAAAACTAGAAATAAGTTTCTGGGTAAATATATCATTGATAACCTCTCGGGCTGTTCGGTCACTTGTCCGGGTGACCTTTTAAAATACCTAAATTCTACGGGATGATGCTAAAAGCAATACTGATTGTGTTCGGCGAAAAAGTGGTTCCAAAACGACACTTAAGTGCAAATTGTGGCTCGTAGTGGACTATACGAGTCAGGCACGGTAACCAACCAACCAAGAGGTAAAATAAATATAAAAAAAAGACTAACTTTGGCTATGCCGAAGTTGTAATACTCTTCACGCCATTCTAGTAGTCCGAGAGTCTTGAAATTTTCCAAATTGTCCCAATTTCAGTTCCATAGTACAAAAAACAAAAAAGTTTTTCGAATAAGAACTTTCAGTTGGATCCCTGTTTGTATGGGGTGTAACAGGGGTTACAGGGTCTTAAAATTTGGTGGATATAGATCAGGCACTTATATTGTCCAAATTTCAGTTCCATAGTACAAAAAACAAAAAAGTTTTTCTAATAAGAATCCCCCCCTAGTAATCCGAGGATCTTGAAAATTATATGGTTGGTGGATATCGGTCAGAAACTTATAGTGTTCATATTTCATGTCGATAGAATGAAAACTAAAAAAGGGTTTTCAAATAGAAACTTTCATATGGATCCCGGTTTGTATGGGGGGTACCCTTTAGTGGTCTGATTCGGATGATTCTAAATGATAAAAAGAAAGCTCCGTGCAAAATTTCAGCCCTCTAGCTCAAAAACTGAGGGACTAGTTTGCATACATACAGATAGACAGGCAGACAAAGATGGATATATCAACTCATCTGATCAATAATATATATACTTTATGGGGTCTCCGATGTCTCCCTCTGTGTGTTACAAACATCATGACAAACTTATAATACTAGAAGATCAGCAGAAGAAGATCAGGGACATTGAGCTAATGAAATACTATATACATAATGGAAAGTAAGTACTTTGCATATAAATACTACTGATCCCACAAAAATATCAACAAATCAGCATACAAGGATTTATGATCACTGGAATAAAGATGACTCTACTATCTAAGAATGCTCTCGATTAGGAACAGCCGTTATTATATGATTATATGATGTAACTTTCAAGTCACGAAGACACCTTCATGCACCATAATGATCCAAAAAGCACCCAAGACAAATTCGAATTTATGAAATAGTTGGTATATAATAATAGCCCAAAATTATTTCAATCTATAAGCTATGTAAGCCATCTAGCAACAAATTGAAATTGTTGAAATATTCTCTCAAGTTACCCGATAAAAAATCTGTAAACAACAACAATGTATTCCATCATAGATTTAATATATTTTGAAAAAAAAAAAACAAAAATTGTAAATTAAAGGAATATTGTGACAGTTTTTCTCTGTCACTATACAAGTTCCTATATACATATATCTCTGTCTGTACCTCCGGATCTGCCATATTCATCTCTAAGAATTGCATAGCAATAAGAAAATAGTTGTACATATCGCGTTTATTGATTATTCATTTTTTTTTTCTTTCAGTCTTTTAGTCATCATCTCTACCATAGAATCAGATGGATCTAGTTGAGATGTTATTTGTGGGTGATTTCATTGAAAATAACCCATTGATGAGTATGTATTTCTTAACCATTAATAAAATAAACTTACTTATTCATATAACTGATTTAGGAGGAAAAGCAGTTTTTCTCATTAGTTGCATTTCACAGCTGCGTTCAAATTTATAGAGGTATTTATTACTCGTATATTATATATATTTACTTATAAACATACATTTCTTATAATTGAATTGATGCCAAATCACAAAATACAATTGAGTCGTCGTTCCGTTTGTTACTTTTGTTTCAAATCAATCAAAGCGAAACCAAATCAAACTAAACCAAAACTGAACGCACTCCTCAAATTCAATCAATGAGTCAATCAATGGCAAATAATAGTCAACTAGGGAGAGTCATCATCAGTAGAGTCTCCAGTCAGTCACTCACTCACTCAATCAGTCAGTCAGTTACTTAGTGAGTTAGTCAGTTATTCAGCCAATCGGGGGCCTCATAAAAAGTTCAAAGAAGATAAGAATTTATTTCCTTTACACTATTCAATTTCAAGATAAAAACGAACTAACAAAAATTTGTTATCACAAAAGTAAAAAAAGCAGGTAAGGCCCCCACTCCAACATATGTATATACATCGGGTCTAGGAATGATTGGCGATGTCCTATAGCATCATCTCCCATGTGAATAAATCAAAGTTTAAGACGGAAAACTGAAATGCTTAAACAAATTAAAAAGATCTTGAAGTTACATATAATCTCATATCTCTTAATAAACCCTCAAAATTTAACAACAATATTTTTCCATGGAAGATCATAAATGATATTATGGTGATATTATGGTATATAACATGAAAACTGTGGATATAATAACTCTAACTTGATTAAGTAATTTCAGGATGAGAACCTTGATTACATTCCAAGTAATTGAGCTTACTTAAGCTCAAATTTTTCTATTTCTCTTAAAAGCGAGTCCACTCAAAGTTTTAAGTTCAAATTTAAGAGATTGTTAGGGATTATTATATACAAGGATATACGTATGTATGTATGTATTTATTATGCATTCAGTCATTTGATGGAACAGGGATGGAATTAACTTATTTTGGAACATTTTTTTTTTTTTTTTGGGTTGGATGGTGTGGAACTTCGGCACTGGCTGGGTGGGTGGGTGGTGTTTTTAATGCAACTTACCCGGCAGCCCGGTTTGAAAGATGTTATTTTTTGTTGTAGTTGGTGGTGATGAGCGTGGTGAAGTTACCAACCCATGCGATTTACGTCGTTGTATCAAATCCTTTTTCCATTGTGGCATTTCCACTGCCAAAGGTGAGGGAGTAGAAGAGACCCCTTGGTTTTTATGGTGTGTTATTATTTAAGAAAAGGTGAATAACATTAGATATTTTTTGTAATTAAAACATTTTTGGGAAAAATTGACTAAGGGGACAAAATCATTAAAGGGAAATATTAAATTTAAGCCTTAGAGAGACATATTTTCAAATCAATCAAGTAGTCTTTGTCAAACATGTCAGATATATTATTATTATGTATTTATTTTTGAACAAACTAAGTTTCACATATAGATTGGGCCACAGCAAAGTGTGGCTGGGCACATCTAGTAATAATATATGCAACGATGTCCAGAAAAATAGATACATATTACTGTAAATGGGTGGAGGGGGTGATTGGGTTATATGATGCCTAGCAATACCTGTACATATTATAAGAATTAATGGATATTTCAAATTGTATATTTATGTAGTTAGTATAGTATATTTGGTCTACTACTTATGAAGGAATAGATTTGCTTATACAATAACATGACATATTTCCGAGATGTCCGGAAAGAAAGATTACAGTAACATAAGTATGTATACAGTAAGTAAAGTGAGTGATCCAAGCATACATCATACATATAACAGAGGAATCAGATATCAGGTGGTGGTATTTCGGATTGGATATTTAGTATACATACAATGTACTATATACATTAGTCTAGTGGATAAACATAGAATTTGTCAAGGAATACGAACATTTATTATTTTTTAAACTGACAGCAACAGCAGCATCAGCAGAAGTAGGAGTACTAGAAGGAGTAGTAGTAATAGAAGTAGACCCAGACCCAGATTCACTTGTAGTTGTAACAGCATCTCCACAATTATTACCACCAAAGAGTAATGTGGGCCGTGGTGTTGGTATGGGTGTCGTTGTCACTGTCTGAGTTGGAGTCGGTGAAGTTGTTGTTGTCATTGTGGATGTTGATGTTGATGATACTGATGATGATATTGTTAATGATGATTGCAATGTTGCCATGTCTTTGTTATAAAAAAAGTGAGTGCGTTTACTTTGCTTCCTCAGTTGCTCTCGTTTGTCTGTTTGGTGATTCTTCACTCACTTGTTTCACTCACTTGTCTCGTTGCTCGTGCGTTCTCGCTCGCTGGCTTGTTGTTTTTTTTTTCGTTACTGTTACTTTTTACTATCGTAATTGCTGTTGTTGTTCTTCTATGATAACAAATATATTGAAAAATTTACAGTTAAAGCTTATAGGCTGCTGGTTGATTATTTTTATCTTCTTCTTCAGTTCACTTTTCCATCATCAATTGAATTTTGTTGTTTTGAATAAGATCACGTCCATAATTGATTATTTTATTATTGCATATATAATATATGCATATATAGAGAGATATGATTTATCGGTCGCTTGGTGGTGACAGTTCTAAATTGTCATTTCCCTTCTTTGTTTTTTGTTTTTTAGATGTGAATTTTCTTCTTCTCTTTGGCAGATTTTGTTTTTTGCTTATTTGATTTTTTTTTTATTTTTTTTTCGTTTTCAGCCTTTTTTTTCTTTAATTGGATTTAATGCAAAAAAATGAAATAAAATAAAGAAAAATGCAAAACAAAATCAACACACTTATTTTGTTGTTTTTGTGTATGTGTGTATATAAATATATATATATATTGTCTGTTGGTTTGTCTCTCTGTGTGCGTGTGTGTTATTGATTTTTTATTAAAATATTTAAACAAAATGCAATTTGTCTCAACAAAAAATAAAAAACAAAATAAAGAAGAAAGAAAACTATAAAAAAAATAACCTTAAATATTGTAACAACAAAACGACGCTTTTCTTATGAAATTTAATTATTTATTTAACATTATTTATATTATGGCCACGTATAGCGTTTTTTTTTTTTTTTTTTTTTTTTTTGTGTAAAACAAAACCAAACTTATTTTAATATGTATTTTAGTTTTGTTTTTTTTTTTTGTTCGTTACGAAAAATCAACAAAGCGTAAACTTTTGGCTTATGGCGTACGAGCGTGTGTTTGTCTTTATATACTTATGTAGGTATGTATATACACATACATAGTGTGTGGCTGTGTCATTTTCCATGGAAAATTATTAACTGAGCCGAGCCGAGTCGAGCCTTCCACCATAACTTTTGTCATAATCATTAAAAAAAAAAAAAATATGAAACAGACACAGAACACACTCAGAAAAAACCCCAGACTTCATCATCATTTGCATTTGTGCGCCTTGGCAATTTTTGCACCAACCTTCCTTTATTACTTCCATCCATCCTCTCTTTCAACTAATCAACCAACAGGAGGAGCTTTCACCACCCACCTCGCAACCAATCCGGGAGCCTAGAAATAACGAGACAATCAAAATCAACGAAGGGCATAGATGCAAATGCAAATGAGAGTCAGCAGGCAGCAGCCATAAGAGATAAATAAACAAGTGAAGAACGATGATGGTGATACATACAATATGTAAGTAAAAAGAAATAGAAGGGTGCGATAGCCACCAGCAACAGAAGAACAGAAGGCATTAGTAGTAGCAATAACAGAAGCAGACGCGGCGGCACAGAAGTTTGAGGAGTTGGCAATTGCTGCACATTATTGATTTTTCCGAATCAGAACGACGAGTGTCGCTCGCTCGCTTAATACACTATCTAGTACTTCGGAAAGTATGAAGGAGAAGTGGGAGGAGGGAAAGAACTCGCCAAACTCATAATTGATAATATGCAAAACCATTTTTTTCACATATTTTTCTTGGTTACTTGAAAAAAAAACAACATATTCTTATTACCGCAACAAAGCTACACAAAAACTTACCCGCTACAATGATAAGAATTTTTATTGTATAATTTTACAAAAACTTTCTATAAATTTTTTAAAAGGATATCAAAACTCACATACACTCACTCACAGTAGTTACAACAATCATAGAATAATATAATATTTTATATAAAAACACAAACAAACAAACAAACCGAGAATTGGCTAAACATACAGAATATATGGAATGATGATTATATTAATGATGTTGATACGAAAAAGAGGCGGCGCAGACAGCAGGCAGCAGAAGAAGAAAGGTTTTTTCAATGTTTGTATTGTTTAAGTTTTGTTTTCTTCTTTAGCACACACTTTTTAATTAATTTTTAAATATGAAATTGTCTTATTAAATTACACACAACACGGGAGAGTGAAAAAAAAAATAATAAAGGAAATAGATGGAAAGCGAGCGCGCTGCCAAAACTAGTTAACAGTTAAGAGTTTAGTTATCAACGCCGCCGACGTTGTCAGCAGAACGACGACGAAACAAACGAACGAGCAAGCGAACGAAAGTACATATAAGCTAAGCTGGGCCCTGCTTCTTCTTCTTCTTGCTTTACTTGTTTTCTATTATCTTATTGTTTGTTTGTTTGTTTGATTCATTGATTATTTTTTAACAGTGCTGCCACATCATTTGACATGAAAGCAAATGGTTTTTTTGAATCAACCAAGAAATCTATGCAAAAAAGATATTAATTAGTAAATAAATAAATATTTAAAACAAAATTCAATTTGATTTCATTGTTTTCAAATACAAATTTAAGTGTTTGGCAGCATTTTCTAGTAATTTTCCACTTTGAATTAGTGATGTGAAGCCGATACCACAAACTCAACTCTCACATGCAACCCTGTGTTGGTGTTGTTTATTTGCACATCTCTACACGCTACTTAATCAAGGGTAACACGCTACTTTGTTTTATTTCATTTCACTTGGTCTTGTCAATCATTTGTGAAATTGTTGCTTAAATTATTAATTATTAAATTAAAACAGAAACTGTTTGTAAATTGTTTAATAATTAATAAATAAATCATTATTAACAATGGATGATGAAGCAGAAACTTATAAATTATGGAGAATTCGTAAAACAATAATGCAATTGAGTCATGATCGTGGTTATTTGGTTACCCAAGATGAATTGGATCAAACTCTGGAGCAGTTTAAGGAAATGTTTGGTGATAAGCCAAGTGAAAAACGACCAGCACGCTCGGATTTAATTGTTTTGGTGGCCCACAATGATGACCCTACAGATCAAATGTTTGTTTTCTTTCCAGAGGAGCCAAAAATTGGCATAAAAACTATCAAAACCTATTGTACTCGTATGCAAGAGGAGAATATCCATCGTGCCATTGTTGTTGTCCAAGGTGGCATGACACCTTCAGCGAAGCAATCGCTAGTCGACATGGCTCCAAAGTATATATTGGAGCAATTCTTGGAATCGGAACTGCTTATTAATATAACTGAACATGATTTGGTACCGGAACATGTCGTCATGACACCCGAAGAGAAACTAGAGCTGCTTAGTCGTTATAAACTTAAAGAGAACATGTTGATGCGCATCCAAGCGGGTGATCCGGTGGCACGTTATTTTGGCCTTAAACGTGGACAAGTTGTGAAAATTATACGCTCATCGGAGACAGCTGGCCGCTATATATCATATCGTTTGGTCTGCTGAACCTACAAATTCTGGATGATGATGGATGATTTATCAATTAATCTACAAGAAAACTTTATATATAATATCTTAGTTATTAATGTAATTTTTTTTTTCTTAAAATAATTTTAACTAAAATTCATTGATTTAAAATTACAAGTGCAGAGGTTTTTTTTTTTACTTTTTTTAATTTATGGAATTTAAGATAGAATAACGTGTTGTTTCTAGAATATTCCAGAAAGTAGAAGTAACGAATTACGTTGTTGATTCGGGAAAAGTCCAGAAAGTTGAGTTGGAGCCATGACTTGATGAATGGTCTCATATTGTAGCCTAATGCAATCAATTTGATGTCTGTTATTGCACCAGAGGAAGAATATCTAGTTGTAGTTAGACAAGCCTTGGACCGCAGCAGCACTGTTCCACTTTCTGAAGTCTAATAAACGATGTCAGATGCTTCAACTCATTCATTCAAACATTCATACATCCCGGAGTTCCTTAGGTCAGGGTGAGTATTAAGACTGTTGCTTTAATTGCTCTACTTGGCAGATACGCTAGTTTAGAAACGTCAATTGCCATCTAAGCCACATGACATTGATTTTTTAGTTGGAGAATCTAATAGCAAAGCACTCACTACCTTGATCAGCGTGACGAGACGAGTTGATCTTGCCATGTCCTTCCGTGCGTCTTTATGTACTAGTCGCTCAGTTTTTGAGCTAGAGAGCAACTGCACGGAGCTTTCTTTTAACCATACGCAGTACATTTGTTGGAATCGGACCATTAGATACACACGTATATTTCGAAACATATACGCGGCTATGTATTTAGCTGCAGAAAATATTTTTTTTTTTTGTAAAAAGGGGATTCCCAAATATCGGCATCCATATGTAAATGCTGCACATCATCATCATCATTTCCTGTATCTCCCACTGGAGTATAGGGCCTCAATAAAGCATTTAATTAATTTATGCTTTAATTCGTTCCACGTTTTTCCGCATTCGTCAATTTCTTTTTGTAAGGATCTCCTCCACGTGGTCTTAGGGCGACCCCTCTTACGGCTTCCTTGGGGGTTCCAGTCAAAAGCTTGTCGGCATATTTCTGTGGCATCTTTTCGCAATGTGTGGCCTATCCATCTCCATTTTCGTAGTTTTATACAGTTGGCCATAGGTTCCAATTTGCATTTTTTATATAGATCATCATTGCTGATGACATTTGGCCACCACACCCTGAGAATACGCCGCAGGCATCTGTTGACAAAGCTCTGAATCTTTCCAGTTAGATGGTCGGTTACAAGCCAGGTCTCACATCCGTAGAGTAGTACTGAGACAACGTTGGATTTAAATAGTCTAATTTTTGTTTGGAAGGATAATTGCGTCGAGTTCCAGATTTATGCGCCTATTGCTTTGTTTATTCTGGCGCAAATATCATTTCCTGCACTATTCTCCGCGGATATTATACTGCCTAGATAGGTGAAATAAGGCCTAAAGCATTTTTAATGATCTTTAGAATGAAACTCCATCATCAAGCAGTGGAAATTCCGAAAAATTTGAAGCAAGTCATGGTTGGTTCGAACGCTTTAAAACACGTGCAAATTTGCATAGTATTGCTCTGAAAGGAGAATCGGTTAACGCTGATAGTTCATCTGCAGAGATTGAAGATATTGACGAACTGTTAAAGTCACACGATGAAGAGCTCACAAACGAAATGTTGTTAAATTTTGGTATTGAACATGCGTTAAAAGATGAAACTGATTCGACCGATATCTAAACAGAACCAAAAAAGTTGACGACTGGGCAAATTGCAAAATCATTGGTACTGGTAGAACAGGCGAGGGATATTTTTTCGAACAATGATCCCGACGAAAATCGCAGTGCTAAGGCAACTCAATCCCTTGCTGACGCTATACAGTGCTACAAAAATGTTTACTTGGAGAAAAAAGCAGTTTCTATTCAACAAACTTTGGACGCGATTTTAAACGAAAATGTAACTCAACCGGAACAAATTATCGGTGATTAAAAACTTAATTTTTATTTAAATTTCATTTCATTCCCGTCATCTCTCTCCGTTTCCCATTAACGATGCAAATCATTGTGGTGTAATTGGATTAAATATATGTAAGTATTATACTCTCTATATAAGGAACAAGTGCATCAATTCTTTTGATCATAGAATCTTAGATTTATCATCATTATATGCGATCGAGTATTCATCATGTAGCAAAATCAACTTGGCAAACCGGCAGATGTATAATAATAATAATAAGTGGCGCTACAGCCGTGTGTCGGTTTTGGCCGAGTCCAACAGAGCGCGCCAGTTGGAGATTCCCAAGGTCGACAGGTCCTGCGTAGCTTGGTTTCTCCACCGGAGACGTGGACATCCTCTTCCTCGTTTCCACCATGAGGTACCGTATCGAAGGTCAGCCTTGTCGGAGCTTCTTCGTTCATACGCGAAACGTGGCCAAGCGAGCGCAATCGCTGAATTTTTCTGCGCTTCACTCTGTCCATGTCCTTGTATAGCTCATACAGCTCGCTGTTCCATCGAATACGGTACACACCGTCTACGCAGAGAGATCCGAAGATTGTACTTTTCTCTCGAACGTTCTCAATGCATTCTCATCACTGTTGGTCAAAGTCCAGGCTTCTGCGCCATACATTAGGACGGGGATGATGAGTGCTTTGTAGAGCGTGAGTTTGGTTTGTCGAGAGAGGGCTCTGCTTTGCAATTGCCTACTGAGCCCAAAATAGCACCTGTTGGCAAGAGTGATTCCGCTCGATCTCTAGGCTGACGTCGTTCTTGCTGTTGATGCTGGTGCCAAGATAGACAAAGTTCTTCACCACTTCAAAGAGGCGGTCGCCAACAGTGACATTTTGTCCAAGATGCGAAGACTCTTTGTTTGTTGACAAAAAAATACTTTGTCTTGCCTTCATTCACAGCGAGACCCACTTTGGCCGCTTCTCTATCTAGACTGGAGTACGCTGAACATACGGCACGGCTGTTATGGCCGACGATGTTTATGTCGTCGGCATATACCAGCAACATGACATCCGTCACCAGATTACCGTTTTCGTCCTTGCAGGAACTGGCCCCGGTCTTGAAACCTTCAGTCTGACGCTTGACATACATAAACAACGGCAGATGTAGCAATGTTTAATAAACCAAGCAAATCATGAAACGTAGTCTGATCTCTCTTCTTCCCATGCTATCAAAATTGGCTGAAAAGATTAAAATTAATTTAAAAAAAAAATATAATTTCTCATCAATTTGGGCTCCATTTGCAACATTCAAAAATAAACTAAGTCCTTAGGATAACTCGTGCTATTGAAAATGCATATGATGAAGAAAAACACCTGGACTGCGCTGTTCCTCGACGTGTCAAAGGCATTCGGCAAAGTGTGCCATGCTGGGTTACTGAAGAAATTTAATGCGCTTCTACTAACCAAGTATATATATATATAAGGGCCTCAACAAGCATCTTATAATTCGCCTTGTCAACCGCTACATTGTCTCCAGGAACGTCCTGATTTTTGCACTTCTGCTTCAACTTGTCGTCTCCACGTATTGGCTGATCTCTCTCGCCTGCGACTCCCTTGAGGATTCCAGTCTAATGCTGTCCTTGTAATGTCATCTTGTGGCTTACGCAATGTGTGCCCGATACACTTCCATTTACAGCGACGGATTTCTATGCCGACAGGTGTTTGTTTAGTTGCAGTCCAAAGATCAACATTGCTAATAACGTCGGGCCAGAATATCCAAATGATCTTTCGGAGACAGCGGTTGAGGAAGGATTGCAACGTTTGCATAGTACATGCAGTAAGATTCCATGTTTGACACCCATATAGGACTACTGACTTTACGTTAGCGTCGAATATTCTCAACTTCGTGCGTCTGGAAATATGCGTTGCTCTCCATACCTTGTCCAGCATACCAAATGCAGCTCGCCCCCTAGATAAGCGGTTGCGAATATCTGCTGCTGACCCACCAGTTTTTGAGATAATGCTACCGAGATAGTAAAATTCATCCACTTCTTCCAACGGTGAGTCGGCAATCTAGAGCGCTTCTGTTTTGGTGGTGTTATTACCCATTACCTTTGTTTTGGCAATGTTGATTTTTAGACCGTTTAGTTTGTGCTGCGGCTTCACTTACCACCAGAAGTTTGACTGATATGTGCGAGTGTTTGTGCGAGATCAGACAGATATCGTCCGCGTAGTCCAGGTCTTCAAGGCGGCCGCATCCCAGGAGATACCTCTGTTTGCCGCACAGGCTTGTCGCATTACTAGTTCGAAGACTAAGTTAAACAACAGTGGAGATACTTGTACTTTTGCATATTAAGCTCATACTTATCCGTCTGTTCGAGAGATATAGATACAATATAGAAAAATGTATTGACTTAACCATTCAAAATAAGATACTCTTATACAAGCTTTTTTCTTTTCTTTTTTGTATAAATATTTAAATTTTTCTGTTATTCTAAAATCAACTTAAATTAAACTTATAATAAATACAGCACATTTTTAACAACACAATTAGTAAGTGGGATAGAACAATTACATTAATAGGATCTAATAGAAAGGTCGACAGGATGAGATCTTCTCAACCGTCTCGCCACTCTGATTCCTCCCCTCCCATTCTGCGTCGCTTTAAGAGACGCCTACCTGGCTAGTCTATTTGAATTATTTTTTAACCGCTCCATATATTGGACCTCTTGTCCTGACGATTAATCACATCGTCAATGTTTGGGATTTTTAGATCATTCTCAAGTTCCACCGTTCGCATGAACCACAGAGCTCCCGAAATCATACGCAATGTCTTGGCCTGCAGTACTCTGACCTTTGAGATATTTGATTTCGTTTGCTATGCCTTACACCTGCAATCCATATTGCCAAACAGGAGCAATTATTGCTTTGTATTATAGATGAGTACTTTATTTTGTAAGGATAATTTATTCCTACTGTTTAGGAGCGAACGCAATTTCCCAATTCTCTATCCAAGCTATTTCGAAATAATTGAAATTGAACGTTAGCAGCCTATTCAAATATACACCTAGGTATTTATATCCCGAATGGTGTTCCATCAACTGGTTGTCAAAAAAGACTCCCGGACAAACATTCGGCACATTTCTTTTTGTTAATTCCATTGTTCCATCATTTTGTTTAGACTTCAAATTTATGCAGGTATTGTTGCAGGGTGTCTCTGGCTTCATAAATGCACTTGTTTCTGGAGAGGATAGCCGTATCGTGGCAATGATAAAAACATGAGGATCCCTTAGCGGTAATTTTGAGCCGTTGTCTCCACACCATCTAGTATCACTGAGAAGGTCCTGTTATTGAGGTATCACTGAGAAGGTCCATAGTTGAGGCGGCAACAGGTTCTTGAGTTTACTGAGCAGTCCATCATTGAAGCAAATTCAAAGGTTCCAAAATTAAGTGCTTAAATGTGCTGTTGAGGCCCCTTTGTGATCTCGAACGTGATCTCACAATCGATCACTATTAAAAAAAAAGTAGCTAACTCCCACAAAGAGTGAATCTGTTCACCTTGGTCATTCTGAAACTGAAGCATGGATTGGATCGGTTTCACTGAGATTGAAGTCACTAAAGAAGCAGCATTGGAGTTTTCGAGTTGCCGGCTGGAACCACACACTCGATCAACAATTTGGTCTGATGTCATCGAATATACCAACGATAGCAATAGCATCAGCAACAATAACAAAAGGAATAAAGAAAAAAAATCATCTATAAAATTGTATCCCTAGAAGTATACTTTAAATTTTTAGTTTATTAAGATTTTAATACAAAAATCCAAATACATTTATCAAAATTTCCAACTTTTCCAGTGATTTATCGAAAATATTCTATAATTCATATTCTTCTAATTTGGTCAGTAACGAACACACCAAAGTCGTTTTTAAGATATAAGCATTTTCATAATTACGATATTATTTTTTTTTTTATCATTTTCAAAGCCCCTCCCCCCTTGATGACGAAAGCAGGCAATGACAAAAATGCTCTTACGGGCAACGTACATTCCTCTATTTTCAGAATACATACTCGTACATTACTTGGCGCTACATCTTTTGAATCAGAAGATATATTCAAAAAATTGGCTACAAAAAAGACGCTGCGGAGTTCCCCATGTGTCACATCTTGACATGACTACACTTATTTTTAATAACGCTTTCATTTAAAAAAAAAATGTGTGTCTGATATCAATATAAAAATATGGATCATTATTTATGTTTGATAGAGAACTCACCATCTTCTATTACTCCCACACCTCCCACTCATCAATAAAAAGAAGTATACTTAATTTTACAATACAATTCATTGAACATTTATTTATGTTTTTTTTTTTTTTTAAATAAAACTAAGACAAAAAAAAATATTGTATTTTTTTTTTTTATATTTATATAAATATATATTTTTAATATTATTTTTTACATTTAAAGTTTATGTAATAAATTTTCAGTTCTGTTTACAAATAAACTTTAATGAAAACCAAAGAAAAAAACAAACAAAAAAAAAAATGTATGAAATAAAGTAAATTTAAAATTCACAAATTCAACAGAAGGATGAATTCTTTTTTTTTTTTTTATAAAACTAAATATGATACTTTTATAAGCCCAAATTAATATTCTAACTTAAGACATTTCTTTTTTATTTTTCGTCTTAAAAATATCTTTTTTTTAACTTCAAAATTATTGCAGATGTGAAAGGATTTTAAGTATTAAAAAAAAAAAAAAAATATATAATAATTATTTATTTGCTGTCATATCTTTGAATGATATTTTATAGGTTTGGCTATCATCTGGGGTCGTTGGTTGTGGGTCGGGATCTTAGGTTGTAGGATTTATAAATAGATTAGGGGGTTGCGTCCTGTCTCATTTAAAGTGAAATTTCTCGTTTGTTTCTTTTCTTTTCTTTTATATTTTTTTTTAATTTTATATTTTTAATCAAAAGAGAAAAAGTTATTTATAACAGAAAAAGTTTGAAAAATAGAAACAAAATATACTATAAGTATAAACAAAATATATGAAATTTATATGTTAAGAAGAATATAGGAGGGGAGAGTTAATTATGTAAGTTGAATATGGTGAGGTGAGTTCAGTTCATAGTTCAAAATGATTTCTTCTTGTTGTTGTTGTTGTTGTTGATTAATTAATATTTTGGTTAAGATGTTGTTTGTTGTTTGGTTGCCACCACTTCTATTTCTTTGTTTCTTCTGTGTAGATCATTTTTTTTTTTTGATATTCTTCTTCTTCGATCATCTTCTATTAATTCTGTATCGTCGTATATAGTCTTCTCTTCTTTGTCATCGTATTCTCTTCTTCCAACTTTCATCTTACAAACAACAAAACAAACAAACAAAACAAAAAAAAAAAAAATAAAGTAAAATACGAAAAAAAAAACTTCAAAAACGTTTGCTTCTTCCTTATTTCCTTCGTTTCAAATATGATTCCTTCCTTTCTGTCTGTTTATCTTATGTTTGTAAACAGATTCAGCACAGACTTATTCTCTTTTTGACTGCGTGCCTTGCTGAAGACATTCCAGAAACGTAAGGTTTCATCTCCAGCACCAGTGACAATGGCCTCGCCATCCGGACTAAGGGCCAAATATAGAACACGATACGAATGACCAGTCAATTTGGCAACTTGTGTCAATGACGGGTATTTCCAGACAAGTATTTGATTCTGCGAATAACCATGAGTTGAGACCAGTTCAGATGAATGTTTCGACCATGCTAAATTGCAGACTTGCGAACCAGTATCAACGCATTGCATTGGCTGACCCGTTAATGTATTCCAGAAGCGTATACAACGATCAGCTGTACCGCCACCACTTGCCAACAGGCCATGATGGTGTGGTGACCAGGCAATCGCCTTAACAGCCGCCATATGTTCGGTATAGGATTGCACTGGGTTTACAGAGTGTTGATTCCAAACATATAGACGATTATCATTGCCACCACTTGCCAAATATTGATTATCTGGTGACCATTTAAGGCCACAAACTTCCTGACGATGCCCCGATAAACGTCGTTCCGATTGCACTTGTGGTGTACGTGTATCACGTTGTATTATCCAACGATCACGTGAACCACTTGATAGGATATCGCTATTCCAAGCCAAAGCACCAACACGTGCCGAATGACCATTCAATTTGTTAATCTTAAATTGAATTCAAATACATGAGAATGATAATTTATTGAAATAAAATTTGTTCATCTCTTCATACCTGTTTATTAGCTGCCACATCCCAGACTGTAACATAACCATGATGTGTACCAACAGCAACAGTATTTCCGCGTTCATTCCATGATACCGACGTCACGGTATTTGCATCCGTACTAAGGTCACAAAGACGCGTTACCTGTGAATGTGTGTATGTGTGTGTGTGTGTGTGTGTGTGTGTTAATTATTAATGAATATAAATATCACTAAAACTAATAACTACTTACTTGACTTGTACAGGCGCTCCATAGGTAAACACAACTACCTAAGCCAACAGCAAGCACATTCTGTGATGACCAATCGACTAAATTCAAATAGAAGTCATCTTGCAATTCGGGCGCATCCAAAACCTAATAAACACAAATAAACAAATCACAAACAATAAATACATATATACATCATAGATAAATAGATAGATAGATAGATAGATAGATAGATAAATAAATATGGTAAAAATAATTAGCATCATTTACACTCCTGGCTCATCATCATTATCACCAACATCATCATCACCATCATTATCATCATCACCAACATCATCATCATCATTATTATTATTATTATTATTGTTAATTATTATTTATTAAAAACTTACCTTGAATGGTATACGCGAGATTTTACGAGTTGCTTTACGTGGTGATCTTAATAATTTTTGACTTTTAGCACTCACTGGCGATAATGAGTATGGACATTCGCTATTCAATTCCTGAAAAAAAAAATAAAAATAAATATTACATTAAAATCAATCCATTCCTTCCTTTCAATTTCAATATATTACATCTATCTATCATCAATGAAATGCACAAACCATGCGAGGCAATGCGAAAGAACAGTTGTGGTAACATTAGATCTGGCGAAAGCCTTTGACACTGTCAATTATGCAGTCTTGCTCAGCAAGATCATTTTGCTACCACACTGAGTGTAACCACCCATTGGGTAATGACTATCGTGGTGTAAGCATTGCAGATCAGATTGATCAATTTGATTTTAGCGTGATAAATGAAGATTCCGTTATCCGAATGAGTCCTACCTGTGCCAGCTCTCCTGACATTACCATCGTCAGTGCACCACTTTTAGCATTTTGCGGGTAGACCACCCGATATTGCTTTGAGTTCTGACCATGTTCCTATTCTTATTGATATAACTAAACCCGATGATTTTGTCACTTGTGACAATCGGGTTTATATCAATCATGGAATATACTTTAAGTTACTTCCCTTTTCCCGATGGTATTAGACTGGGAGAGAAAGCTTTCAGACACGCGACCAATAAAACCGCGAAGAAGCATATTCCTTGTTGGTAAATTTCTTCTTTTAAGAACGAATTTTCCAGCGGATGCTGCACGCTTAGCGAATTTACGTGATCAGATTCGGGCTACTGATCCAAATGATGAACGTCTAGCTGAGATGAACCTTGACATTGATAAACTTGTCTCGGATCATCGTAGAGCGAAATGGCTTCATCATCTTGAGTCATGTAGTCCTGGATCTCGTAAGCTGTGGGATACTATTAGACGCCTATCTGGTGCGCCACAGCGTAAAACTCAATCTTTCGTCATGTTTGAGGGGAAACAAATAGTGAATGCTAAAATATGTGCCGCTCAATTTTGTCATCAGTTTATTATGCATCACTCGACTAACAGCAGAGAGAAGCAGTCTTCTTTTGTGTCAACTTGTTGTCCCTGACGTATAGAAGATAGCAAGAGTTATTCCTCTCTTGAAACCGGGGAATGATGCAGATTTACGTCGTTCTTATAGACCTATTTCTCTTCTTTCCCCAGTGGCTAAAGTTCTGGAGTCGTGGATTCTTCCGACAATGACAAAACAAATCACTATTGCAGATCGTCAGTATGGTTTCAGGAAGGGCACAGCACTACCTCGGCCCTGAGCGATGTTACTACACATATTGCTAATGGACTCAATCACGCGAGGCCCTGGTAACATTAGATCTGGCGAAAGCCTTTGACACTGTCAATTATGCAGTCTTGCTCTGCAAGATCTTTTTGCTACCACACTGAGTGTAACCACCAAACGCTGACTAAAAAACTACTTTCATGGTAGAAAAGCATTTGTTGAGTTAAGAATTATACTATTATAAGTAGTTTATATATGTTCGCATAAGGAATTACTAGGGTCAAAAATTTGATATGATTGAAGAAGTGGGGATATAGAGTATCCGATAGTCGAGACTATTTTGTTTTTCTATGTTTGTTTTGTGATTTGGCAACATCATAATACTATTTTTGATGATAATTGCGTGCTCCCATTACAAAGAAAAAAAAAAAACAAAAAAAGTGCGTCGCGTCAAGTAAATTACAACATTTTGTGTTTTTTATTTTTTTTTTATTTTTTTTTTATTTTTTTTTTATTTTTACCAAAATTTGTGTAAATTTGTGTAAAATAAATTCCATGTTTGGTCATTGATTTTGTAGGCATGAGAAATGCATGTAGTAATACCTAATATTTAATTCATTATAGGACCAACAACGCGCTTTACATAAATACGTGTACCGAACTATAAATGAGAAAGAAATGGAGATCCATCGATCCAAGAGATCTTGGTATAATACATATAAACAAAAAAGAGAAAGAGAGAGAGACTTTTTATGATGATGATGATGATGATGATGATAATAATAAAGATATGTGTTTATATTATTTTGAAAATGTTCATTAAGAATCTAGTAATATTAAACAGAGATCATTATTATTTATACTTAGATCAATGTTTTTGATCTATTAAAAGATTTTTCTATAAACCCAGAATAGTAGAAGTTGTGGTGACATGGAGGAAACTGAATCACTCAGTCACTTTCTATGCCCAGCACAAGTTCCTGGGCAAATATATTTTAGATAACCTTCTCGGACTGTTCGGTCACATGTCCGGGTGACCTTCTCAAATATCTAAACTCTACGGGATGGGTTTAGCTATACTGATTGTGTTCGGCGAGGAAGTGATTCCAAAACGGCACTTAAGTGCTAATTGTGGCTTGTTAGTGGAATATACAAGTCAGCCACGGTAACCAACCAACCATAGACCCAGAAATAAATATGTATACATATTTTATAATGTATTGAATGAAGCACTTGCAAAATCAACTTTTCATGGTCGAAAAATTGCTAAAGTCAGTTCAAACAACATGCACCTTAAATCGGGGAAGCTATCCCCCAATAATATTGAACGGTTCCACTATTCCACAAAGCGACACTGTCAAATACCTCGGAGTGCATCTGGACCGGAGGCTAACCTGAAAGACTCTGACATTAAAGCGAAACATATGCAGCTAATAAAAAAAAAAAAACAGAAAAATGTATTGGCTCCTTTGTCCACGGTCTCAACTGAGCTTAGAAAACAAAGTTGAAATCTATAAAGAAGTTCTAAAATCGCTATGGACATATGCAATGCAGCTGTGGGGAACAGCAAGTAACTCCAATAATGAGATACTGAAAATACTTCTTGGTATGTGACCAAAATACCATTTGTTAAGGATGAAATAAGAAAGATATCGGAAAGGTATTTCAACAAAAAGACATCATACGTCAAAAGGTTAGAGAAGGTATAGAGAATCGCAGGGTTGTGTATAACTGGTGCAATGCGCATCATCCCTACAGCAGCACTTGACAGAATACTCGACCTTCAACCTATAGGCTTGGTAGCGAAGAACACTGCAAAGAAGTCCGCGCTAAGACTAAAGGACAGCGGCTTCATGGCCACAGTAAGATACACTAAGGTTTAAACACTAGATCGGACTATGTTATTCCTCAGGCCAACTATAATGGATGGCTTAGTGTAGTGGCAGAGGGAACTCCAGTTTGGTTGTCATTCCTACAACCTGTTTACAGACGTTTCTAAAATGGCGGAGGGAGTGGGAGCGGTCATATAAGCTTCCAGACTACTGTAGCGTTTTTCAGGCCGAGATTTATGCGGCTACAAAAGCAGCAGAATTAGCAGCCTAGCGCGAACTCTTCTCAACTCTCAAATAAACATCTTCATTGATAGCTAAGCAGCTATAAAGGCAATAGCGTCTGTGATGACAAACTCCAACTGTGTTCGACAATGTAGAACCAAAATTGACGAACTCTGAATCGACAGACACGCGTCACCATCTTTTGGGTACCGGAGCAAAGAGGAATTGAAGGGAACGAGGAAGCAGACGCACTCACCAAAGCCGGCGCAAGCCAATCTGAGGTAAGTGCGTCATACATCTTTGTCCACGCTAAAAACGGAAATAGACACAGCAATGATTCAGGTGGCAAAGAGTATGTTGGATGGAATACTCTCTTGCAGAACCGCAAAAATCATGCTTCGCTCTTTTAATTACAAGATTACCAACTACATCTTAGCTCTCCCAAGAAAGGATTGCAAGTTATTAGTCGGAATACTTACGGGACATTGTTTAACGCCTTCCTACGCAGCCAAATTGGGCTTGGTACAGAGTGATGCATGTACAATAGGCAACGAGGTAAATGTTAGGGGGACTTTAGAACACCTACTTTGCCAATGTCCAGCTCTCTAAAGATCACGATTTAGCTATCTTGGATCTGCGTCTTTCCTTTTCTTGGAAAGCGTCACGGATCAAAAGAGCAGCAACCTATTAAAACTCGCAAAAATGTGTATTAAAAACAAAATCTAAAGTTCATTCATGCTTCTTCTTGGCAACACTAAGGACCACTATTGGTCTATGTGGGATTTTTTGATCGGCCAAGCTAACCTAACGTAACCTTCAACAAATTGCTCAACCATATATACCAAATTAGCAATAAATCTGCTAGAAAATGACAGGATAGGTCTGCATGAAAAGGTTCCTACATCTGTTAGATCTTTCACATAGATTTTAGGTGTAATTCGACTTGAGTTATTTGTCTATATGTTAATATTGGTTGAGCTCTCGCTGGAGTCTCCCTGTGATGTAAAGCTTTATTAACAAAAAAAAAAAAAAAAAAAATATATAAAAAAAGACTAACTTTGGCTATGCCGAAGTTGTCATACTCTTCACACCCCAGCGAGTGATTCGAGGGTCTTGAAATTTATAAGGTGGCTATGGGTTAGACACTTATAGTGTCCAAATTTCAGTTCAATAAGTCAAAATAAAAATATTTTTTCTAATAGGATCTTTAATTTAAAAGGGGGTTTGTATGGGAGGTACCCCCCCTAGTGGTCCGATTCGGCTGATTCACGAACTTGATCGGCGTTTGGTAAAAAGAAACCCATGTACAAAATTTTAGGCTCTCTAGCTCTGAAAAAACTGAAGGACTAGGAGTGCGAAAAGACGAACCGACGGACAGACGGACATGGCTAAATCAACTCGTCTCATCGAGCTGATCACAAATATATATGTATATACTTTATGTGGTCTGCGATGTCTCCTTCTGTGTGTTACAAACTTCATGACAAATTTATAATACGATTCACTAACGTGAAGAATATAAAAATGTAGTTGACTATTGTCTACTACTACAGACAAATAGAATTATGATTAATTTGTATAATCATAAACTAAACTCAATTGTTGTGGTGAATTTTGATTACTTCTTACATACTCACATGATAATAATTTCTATGCTGATATCTGATTTGTATTATTTATAAATATTATTAATGGAAATTACTCATAAGTACATAGAAGTATGGTACATAATTTTCTCAGGCTCATGAAGACCCTATTTTTATGCAACTTTTGTGTTTGGACAATTTTATGTTTGTTATTCAATGGAATTGATGTTTCATCATTTTATTATGGATAAGAATAAATACATAATTTCGAGAGGCTTGACTCAGCACTCAGTCGTCACTCATCAATCATCATCAGTAGGCTGCAACTCAGTTATTTATGGATTTATGTAGTCCTCCTCCTCTATTATTTTTGCTTATCAAAATACAGACAACATTATGTATGTAGTCGATAAACTGCACTTGTTTGTCTGATAAAGAATACAAATACAAATACACAATAACAATAACAAAAACTACAACAGGAAAACAAATATTTGCCTTAACTTGATTCATTCTGTGAAAATGAAATGAAGAAAGAAGTTCAAAATTTTTGCAAAGACCAACAAAAATTGCTAACTACAATAACTAAACCAAAAAAAAAAAAAAAAAAAATCATAAAAATCACAATAATAAACATAAGTTTCCTGTTTTTCTTTCCCCGGTTTTGGACAATGGTCATCATTGTCGCAGTCAGTAGTTCAAACAACAAAAGGTTAATGTATCTTTTTTGACTTTAATTACCAGAGAAATAAGGTTATACAATTTTAGGGGGGGGGGGGGGGGGGAAATGCTTGTCAATGCTCAAGTCAGGTTGTGAATTCTTAGAGAATTCACCGCTTTTTGTGCTTTTTTTTTTTTTTATGTTGTTCTTTGTTGACATCAACATTTAATCTAAAGAAAACATAAAAGACCGAAGAAAGATTGTGACTACTTCAAAAACACTTCATGGGCGGCTTTGTAACTTATGAGCAATTTGACGCAGTTGGTTGTCAGTTAGTGTGAATCGTCAGGTCAAAAAACAGGTTACAACTAACAAAAATTATTTTTACATTTCAAGAGGATTTGAGTGAATCAGTTGTCGGTCATTGGGTTGTGTTTATCATATCGTCCCCTTGTTTTGCGAAATGATCGTAAGCGACATTTTTTTAAAAAATTGACTTTTTGATGCAAAATTATTCTAAAATCCTTAATACATCATCCATTAAAATATTATGGCAAAACTTGCAATAATTACGCTGGAAATTCAGTTTCAAATTGATCGTATGTCACAGTGTATTTTTCATTAATAGCGAAATTATCGTATGTGCTATACAAATTTTAGTTTAAGAAAAAAAAGAGAATGAAAGAATATGGAAAGATCAATGATTTTACGTATTCTTTGCACCTTCTCCTATTCGTAAACACGTAAACAGTTAACATAGAATGCATTTGAGCTAATACACTTGTGAGTACAGTAGCAGAGAGTATTTGATAAGTGTATTCGCTTTTCATTATACTTTTAATAAAAATAATTTAATAACATTGTGCACAAATCAGTTTTACAACTTAAGTGTTTACGAAAATGGTACACGACCCGGATACTGTTTTTTTGTGGGGTGAGCGAGATGGCAAACGAGGAAGCTATGAAATATGCACAGCTCTTTCTAAGTTTGTATGTACACCCAACTCTTTTTTTACACGGTGGATATGTTCCTTAGAAAATCGTGCAAAAAAAAAAAAACGTGTAAAACTATACATGCGACATATGGTAAATTTGGGGATATGTTCCAAAATTTTTAAAAATCGTGTAAGTTGGAAAATCTATATATATTTTCCCCAAAAACCGTGCATAAAAAGTAAAACTGAAATCCATGTTATTTATAAAACAAGAAATAATTCATTTTTATTACAAAAAAAAAAAAAAAAACCTTACTATGCAGTAAAAATAGGTGTATCATATAAAAATTAAAATTTAAATAAGAAATAAAAGTCGATTTCGCAACTATTCATCGCTACTTGATAACAAGCGTGCATCGTCATCTGAAGATACATCAAATTCTTCCACAACTGTCGGGTTTGATTGAAATGAAGAATTTCTATTGTTATTAGATTCCGTTGTTGGTTTTTTTTTTGTTAGAAAGTTTGTTATTAGCAGCTGTTTTTTTGGTTTTTTAAGTTCCTTTATAATTCTTGATATCCAGCTATACAAAACTGAAGATTGCGTTTATAACAATGAATTAATATTAATATTGCTTATCGAACATTTATATTACCAAATATTTAACACAATTTTACTTTTATTTGTAATAAAAAATAATGAGCAATACAAATGTTGCTGCCTTCGAACTGAGCATTTCAACACGAAATTCAATTTGAAGAACAACGAGATAAAGAAAAAGCGTATAAATCATTATTCGGGTATTCCTCTAATTGTATTTTGTTTTCGTATACATACATACATTCACGAATTTGCTTTAAAACGCTGAAAAAAAAACAGACTTAAAATTTTTTTTCTTTGAATTCGTGCAACATCAAAAAATTCGTGTAAAAAAAAATTTATTAGTCTAATTTGTAAACCGTGTTATTTCAAAATCGAGTAGAAAATGTCCGGATGATGGATTTCGCCAATTTAATTTGGCGGCATGCTTTGCTTTGAATACTTATTCAAATTAATAACAAGAACCATAAATGTAATGCACCCGTACAAAGCAGATACGGGTCTCTAGTAAGTAGTAATAGTAATTCTGTAGAAGATTCAACTTCTTAACTTGTTTTCTTCTTTTTAAGATGAATTAATGAGAAAGAATAAAGACACATTAATCCATTAAGCCGATTTTTTATATTTCTTTTCTTGAAGTTCAGTCATTTTATTAATGCTTAAAAAATGTTATGTTGGAAATAGAAACCAATTCAAGGAATTAGAAAGTTAGCTTATTACTTAATGCTGATCCAAATAAAAAGGTGGGCTTCACTTAATGAAAGGCGACTCGTTGTGTTAAACGCCAACCTCTGAGACAAATCCCAATCAAGAATACCAACAGCTCATGGTGCCGTACTGATCTACCAAAAGCGGAAGCATTCGCTGATGAGCTTGAAAACCGTTTCACTTCACTGAATCTTGCTGATAGGAGAGACGTCATGGAAACTAACGCCGCCCTGTTCCGTCATTTCGCCACATGAAGTCCGCATGGAAATCAAAAAGTTAAATAAAAAGAAGTGTCCCGGCTATGATGGAATTGACGGCAGTATTTCTAAGGCTCTTCCGATTTCATCACTTCCCCACTCAGTGGAAGTGTGCCGAGATCATTATACTATTGAAACCTGGTAAGCCGGAAGATGGTGTCGAATCATATAGACCGATAAGTCTGTTGCCCACATTTTCCAAAATATTTGAAAGAATATTTCTGGCTAAAATAATGGCAGCAGCAGGTGTCCAAAGAGCTATTCCTGATCATCAATTTGGATTCAGGAAACAACATGATACTCCGGAGAAAAGAAAGAATACAGCTCCGCAGTATTCCTAGATGTACATCAGGCTTTTGACAAAGTGTAGATCCCAATACTGCAATATATACTGCTGCAGTCATACCTCTGTGGCCGCAGTAATACGAGGAGGGACCCAAAAAAAACGTAGATGCCAAATCCATCATCCGTAATATTGGAGCTGGAGTTCCGCAAGGCAGTGTACTAGGAACTGTCCTGTTCACCTTGCCCACTCCTGCTAGCAATAGCTCCCTCCTAGCTACTTATGCGGATGATACCACCATAATCTGCAATAATAGCTCCATTGATACGGCAACGGCTGAAGTTCAAGAATATCTCAATCGATTTTCACACTGGACAAAAAGATGGAATATTGGTATAAACTGGGGTAAATCTGCCCATTGCTGTTTCACACTTAGACGAGGTGTTTGTCCTACAGTTGCGCTTAACAACACCATCCATCCCGCAAGTTGACCGTGTTAAATATTTAGGAATGACCTTTGATAAGCGTCTTACCTGGAAAACACACATCTCATCTACTACTGCAGCTTGCTATGGTAAACTAAAAAAATTAGCATGGTTACTGCGACCTAACAGCCGACTAAGCCTGAGCAACAAAGTGTTGCTTTATCGTACAATTGTACGTCCCTCCTGGACCTATGGTATCCAACTTTGGGGCAATGCATGTGCAACGAGCATTCAAAAAGTTCAAACTTTGCAGTACAAAGCATTGCGTCGAATCACGAATGCTCCATGGTATGTTCGGAATTCTGCAATTCACAACGACCTTCTGATGGCAAAAAAGCGAAAGCTCAGAAACAAGAATGACAGTGGACCCCATTTCATCATTGTTTGTTATCTCAAGAGTTCAGAAAAATATAAAATTTGAATGTATAATTGAGTCCCACACGATTTGTTCCATAATAATATAAACAAAGTCAACTTATAAATCTATACATAATACAAATGAAAGTCAAAATTAGTGTCTCTTCCGATACGCATAACTTCTATACTATTGAATGGATTTTGATATTGTTTTCATTGTCATTAAGATAATTTTGTGCGGAAGGTACAATACATTTTTATTAAGTCGTTGTACATTGGGTATATGGTGGCTTAGAGATATTTTTTAATTACAAGTAAGTTGTCTTTGTTTAAAATCTCTTTTTTAGAATCAATAATTTTTTGTGCTTAGATAAAATGAAATGCAAACAGACATCATTGACATCAGAGTGATAAAACCGATGAAGATATGTAAATCAGTTTGCATGTGATTCATATATCAAAACACTATTCATTCATTCATTCATATACTTATTATCAATAATAACCATTATCACCATCACCATCATTATTATTATTATTACATTGTAGTATCTTTTATTAAATAATGTAATTTTCATTTAAATCACGAAATCAATAAAGGCGGCAACCATCTACATAGCCACCATATATTTTCCAAACAAAACTTTCGTGTTTGATTTGAGTTTTATAAGGTGTCACTCTTAATGGCATAATTCACGTGTGGCTTGACTTCTTCAGAAACAACATCACTTCACTACTACTACACTTCATTATTTGTAAATACTCGTCGTCGTATAAACAAAAATTTCAATAAATTATTTTGCTGACAAAAAATATAATAACAGATAAAGAGGAGTGTTGTTGTTATTGTTGTTGTTATTGTCAAAGACAAGACATACAAGTTGTTCTTTTTCATTTGGTTGGCCGCACATATTTTTCTTTTATTTATTTATTTATTTTTTTTTTTTTTTTTCATCTACAAAAAGCTCAGCAAAATTGAAAAAATTTATGTCTATCTATCTACATATAGATTTGTTTTGTCCGTCCATGTTGTCCATTTGAGATCACATCAGATCAGATCAGATCAGAGTAAAGTGTTGAGACCGCAAACCAAACTGAACCGGCTTTATTTGTTTTTGTTTGCTTGTTGTTTTTTTTTTATTGTCTACAAAAAATATTTTATTTGATTATGCAAAAAACTATAAAATTAAAGCATTTTTAAATATTTATAGAAACGATTTGACTTATAATAAATAAATGCCATGAATACTATACTTATTAATAAAGTGAAGTGGTGAAGAACCTGTGACGTGGAGTCTTTCTTATTTATTATCTGAAACAGGTGAAAAATCATTCAATGAGAAATCAAGAGAGACTAATGAGTCTTGCATCTCATTCAACTAAAAGTGATCATATGAAGAAGATGCATTCATATCTCCTAGAAATATCAATATTTGGTCAATGAATTTATTATGTACGAGGGGGGTACCCAACAAAAACGGGAATTATGCTGTGGTGGGGAGGGAGAGTGGGGGAACCTATTGTTTGGCCACATGTCCGTTAGTGTCACGCCATCTGCGTCAGTGTGCAAAGTTGTTGTGAGATTTTTTTTAGTAAAACAACTTTTTACATTTCGGCGAAAACGTAATGGCAGATTGTCGAGAACAACGTGCGACTGTGAAATTTTGTGGGGAAATCGGCAGCGGAAACTATTGTAATGCTTAAGACTGCTGCCCTAAGTAAAACCAGAGTTTACGATTGGTTTTCACGTTTTAAAAATGGAGAAATGTCTATTGAAGACCAACTTCGTTCAAGACGCTCCTCAACGTCAAGAACTGATGAAAACCTCGACAAAATCAATGCCCTCGTTCGTGAAGACCGTTGCCGAACCATTGATCAACTCTGTGAGATGTCGGGAATGTCATGGAGTTCAATTCAGAGAATTTTATCCGAAGATTTGCACATAAGAAGGTTTGCAGCGACTGGTTCTTCCATCATGACAACGCGCCGGCCCACACCGCCCTTTCCGTGAAGCAATTTTTGACCAAAAACGCATACTCACGGATCTAGGCCCCTGTGACTTCCTTTTGTTCCCCAGACTCAAAAGGAATATGAAAGGAAAGCGTTTTGCCACTGTGGAGGAGGTGAAACAAAAATCGCTGGAAGGCTTAAAGGAAATCCCGATGAGTGAATTTAAGAACTGTTTTGAACAATCGAAGAATCGTTTGGAGAAGTTGTGGGTCAATGGAGAATACTTTGAAGGTGATCAAAATTTGATGTTAAAATATTAAGAAATAAAGAAGTTATGACGAAATTCCATTTTTTTTTAATTCTTTTTCTCAAAACTTGATATGACCCAGACCCCAACAAATTCCAGCTTTCTAGATCTATTATTAATTTCCTAGTTTTCAATAAAAACAAAAAAAAAAAAAAACGTCAGGAATAGTAAGTGTATATACTTTCTGTGGGTCTTATTCTCCTTCTACTTTTACCAAAGTAATTTTGTTATTTGTTACTATGGTAAGTAGGCTTCAGATTACTTTATACAAGTCTGGTGAAGTCTTGTCTTGTCTTGTCTTGTCTGGTCTTGTCTGTCTGCCTACAATGGTTAAGCAGCTGCTGCTATTGCGAATCTCAGCTAACAAATTCCATTATTCGGTTAACACTTTTTATATGTCTAAAGTTAAGTAACTATTAATCTTCATATGACACGTTTTGTCAATCAAATTAATTTCTTTTCATTTCTTTGGTTTGTTTTGTTTTGCTTTGCTTTGCTTTGGATAATAATGAACACACACACACGACTCGGGCAAAAGCCCCATCAAATCGCAACACATCACATTTTACTTGTCTTGTTGTTGTCGTCGTCGTCTTGAATATAGAGAAAAACGTGACACGATGACAAAAACATGAGCCAAAAGTAATACTATGAAGGTAATACAAAAATTGATATAAAAAAAAAAGAAAAAAATTACGCATGGAGAACTTCTACGGCAGATTCAATGAAGTTTTCTATATCAAATTTTACTATGAAATCATCATATTAAACCTTAAGAAGTAGTTTTGAAGTATCTAGTAAATCAGCAGCATTTACTATTTTTTAGGGACTTTGATAAATCCCTTCTATTTGAAGGAAATAAAACAATTTTAGAAATACATAGAATAGAAGTCTTCTTTATTTCTAATAAAGTTTGATTCTTATTGAATGATACTCGACTCTCGTATAATATAATCTAAAGAAGACCAAAACATTTAAATATTTTGAAAATGGCACTGATCCAATCCAATCCAATCCGAAATGATTTGCGTGATCTGTTCTTGTCTTGAAAGGTAAACAACAAATAAAAAGAAATAATAATAACAATTGAACGAATTGAAGATTTACAGATTCAAACAATAAAAAAAAATACTTTTCATTATATAAAAACCAGTAAAATGAAGACTAACATTGGCTATGCCAAAGTTGTAATACACTTCACACCCCTCCTAGTATTCCGAGGGTCTTGAAATTGACATGGTTGGTGGATATGGGTCAGAATCTTATAGTGTTCAAATCGATAGTAGAAAAAAAAAAAACTTTTTCTAATAACATGAATTTGGAACTGTGACCCTAGTGATCTGAGGTTCTTGAAATTTTTATAATTGGTGGATATGGGTCAGAAACTTATAGTGCTCAAATTTCAAGTTAATATTTCTAATAAGAACTTTAATTTGTAAGCAGGTTTGCATGGGGGGTACACTCCCCTATTGCTCCGATTCGGTTGATTCCCCCGCATATGGTTGAAAGAAAGCTCTGTGAAAAATTTCAGCTTACATACAGAAAGACAGACAGATATGGCTACATCAAAAATTTATTGATAATTGACCATTATATGCCCTTCTACCTCCTCCATTGTAAGACTCATGTTATATTAATATATATAGAGGAAAGATTGGTTGATTTTTCTTAACAAATTCTCATCATTTTGTTTTTGACCCTAAAAAAAAAAAGAATTTTATTATACTATAAGCTGAGGAGGAGACGGTGCTTCACCTGATGTGCCAGTATCCATCCCTTGCCAGAAGAAGACAGAACCACTTAGGGTCTATGTTCCTCTCGAGCTTAACCGAACTATCACTCATTCATTTCAGAATCCAAGTGGTTCTCCGCACCGGACTAAGGGATGTCGTGTTAACATTTTGCTGGTACCACAATGGGCCATAATGTTTTTGTGCCTCTCGTCAGAGGGCTGCCACGTTAACCTAACCTAACCTACTATAAGCTGCCGTTCACTTGAATAAGAACACAACTACATATTTTCATATTGTTTATGTTCTAGCAAATCATCCTTTACTTTAATTTTATCAATTCTTTCTCAATTTTTCTTTAAATTATTCATTTTAGAGGTCAGAAATTGGACATCACAGGTTCTATAATAGGAAAGCGCTCTCCAGACCATAACAACACTTTCTCAGATTATGTTGTTCCTTACACAAATCATGGAAATAAAAGTTATATCCAACCGGAGATCTAATACAAAAAATGTTTTCATACGAGTTGGCGTTCCGAGTTCCAAATCATACAATTGCGTGCAAAAATCGTTTTTTTTTTTTTTTTTTTTTTAGTTTCAGTCTTCTTAGGGTTTTTTTTTTCAAGTGATCGGCAACGCATATCCAAATAAACTAGTGTAGGGAGTATAAAAATTGCTTAAGGAACTTGATTACTACTACCCCTTATGATGGCAAATGATGATGATGAAACTTGAAATAACAAACATCAACATCTCATCAAGAGATTCAAAAGTTAAAAAGACAACCAGCTACTTCAGTGATCTATGGAGTGACACTTGAGTCAATATACTGAATAAACTGAATGACTGAGTGAAATAATAAAAAGCAGAGCAAACAGTTACCGCTCCTAATGATTTTGTCGGCAATTGATTTTGTTGATATTTAAAATATATGATGTATGTATGTGTTATTTTATTATAAATAGATCAGATCAGATCAGCTGAGATATTTATTATCTTTCTTAAGCCTGAGTGTTGAACACTTCTCTTTTAATCAATTCATCAAACTAAGAAATAATTTACAAGATTAATTTTTATATTTATATATTTGTTTGGAGGGAGACACATGCAGCATGAATTGATCTTAAAATAACAAAATGGACAAAATTGTTGTAGTATAAATAAAAGTGATGAAATATTTCAACTGTGTTTCCTTCAGCACGCACAAACAACATCGGTTAGCAAATACTAGTTTGTTGTCTCCATAATAGAACAAAAAAAAAAAAAAAAAAAACACGAAATTATCTATTACTCATTAGTCATTATCAGGCAGACAAACAAGTCATAATACAGAGAGTTACCAGATTAATGTTTCTTGATTATAGTCAGCGTGTGTCTATGGTATCTGTGTTGTGTCTATTACGAGTATAATACTTATATTTGTAGTAGTATGAAGAAAGAAATCTGTTTGCATTTAGATGCGAGTACAATAACCTTATATTGAATGCGCTTGCCTGCATGTCGTCTGACTGTCTATCTATATTGTATTTGTATTTGTATCTCTATCTATACCACATACCACATACCATGTACTCGTAAGTGTATGTCTGACACAGTCAGTGTATATTTATTTTTGTTTGTCATCATCTATTATTCTTCCATTAAAAAAAGACGCTGCCACCGAAGCCGCCGCCACCAATGACCTCCCTCTCATTATTCTTATTACATATTATTTTTGAATTTTCCAGCCGCCCGCTGATGTTGGATCATGATCAGTTGTATTTATTATAAGTGTATCGTATGTGTACATACATCTTTATCTAGATCACTTTTTTGATACATACGAGTATTTGTATTGTATCTTTATTTGTAAACGAACAAACAAAATATATTTTAATTTATTTTGAATTTTCTTTATTTGTACTAACAACAACACAACGACGAAACAGACATCATCATCATCATCAACCAGACACATTATAAATACATATGTACTACTTCAGTTACTTCTTCTATGTAGTACGTACATATGTTGCTTTGAGTAAAGCGAAGCGAAGTGAAGTGAAGTGAAGTAGTGTGACTGAATGAATTATTGAATGAAATGAATGAAATACATATGAAGAGATCTTGTAGTTTCGTCTCAATGGTTTGAGGTCTGGTCATGCAATTATTGCAAACATTTTTACTACTGCAAATTCAATTAAGTAAAGAAAGAAACTCAAAAGACACAACACAACACAACACAACACAACAAACTGAACTATGGCCCAATGTATGAACCATAGAAATTTTATATATTTTATTTTATACAACAACATAATATTGATATGATGTGATGTGATGTGTGTGATGATGATAATGATAATGATGATGTTGTGTTAAGGAAAATCTTTGATGAAGTCATCATGAGTGTTGCTGCTACTGGCTAATTTTGGATAGCAGCCATGCATTCAGGCAGATCGAGCCACAAACTCCTCCATCCAACTATTGTAGTATTGTAAATTGAAAATTCTTTATTAAAATTGTTTTAAATCGGATGGCGGCTTTTGGCTTTAATATTTTTTTTTTTTTTTTTTGTATTTGTTGGACACGCAAGCTAACTTAACACACTTGATACACATGAATGAATGAATGGTGGCAAGGAAGGAAGGAAGGAAGGAAGGTACATACATACATATATGGAAAGGAACTAAGCTGCATAAAGTTAAGGTGTCTGGTTTCTTGTTTCTCGTTTTTATGAGTTTTAAGAAAAAAAAAAAAAAAACGAAAATTATGCAGTGTTTATGGTGTGATATTTGAGTTAAATATTAATTAACTCTTAACTTCTTTTAATGTTAGTAGTATTGTAGTTTAAAGGAAAGGAAAAGAAAATAAAAACCATTAATACAATTCTCAGTTTCTCAGACATTTCATATACTATTACGTATGAAAACTTTACTTTACATTACATTACATTACCAATTCACATACATAAGTTCCACTGCCTAGCAAAGACTTTCTTGTCTGAAGGGTTTGTGGTCAACAAACTTATTCGATTAGATTCATTATAGCGGCCTCGAATATGCCTATTATGGAAATCCTATTCCCTCAGAGTGGCATTTAGTAAATGCTCTGCTGTTTCCTCCTCTTTATTAAATAATCTATATCTCATTAATCTCTGTAATGTTCTGTTTGTAAAGTCTGAGACAAACAGTCTCAAATATTTTGTTTTATCTTGTCACTGCAGCCTCGAATGAACCCTAATAATCACAGTTCCTACGAGATTCTTGTATTCAATAAGAATTCAAAGATTTTTCTTCGAAGGTGTGGTAAATTTGCATTTTCAGTTGGTTCTGAGTACATCCTACCTTGATGTGGGAAACTTGTCCCTCTGAGTGGCATTTAGTAAATGCTCTGCTGTTTTCTCATCTTTATTAAATAATCTATATCCTCATAAGTCTCTATAATGTCCTGTTAAAAAGCCTGAGACTGTTTATCTTGAAAAACCAAGATAATGCGCATGCAGACAAACAACACCTCGCCTCTCGAAATCCACACCTACCACCACCAGTACCATTCAGATAGCTGATGTGGATGAATTTTACTACCTCGGTAGCCAAATCACGAAGGATGATGGTGCAGCGGCAGATGTGGCTGCTCGCATATGCAAAGCGCATACGGCATTTCATAAACTGTATTAAGTGTGGCGCTCCCGTACACTGTCGCTAAAAACAAAACTCAGAATTTTCAACACCATCATAAAATCTGTATTATTATATGATTCTGAGACATGGCTAGTATCAGAACGCATATGCCGAGCACTCTAAACCTTCGCTAACAAATGTTTACGGATTATATGCCGTATTTTCTGGCCCAGAACGGTCTCAAATGAACAACTGCTGCTGCTAACCAACACTCATCCAGTTAGCGCCGAAATAAAGGAACGGAAATGGAGTTGGATAGGTCACACTTTACGTAGAGAAGATGACAACATAGCAAAGATGGCCTTCCAATGGAATCCGCAGGGCAACCGAAGAAGAGGTCGTCCTCGTCAAACATGGATACTCACCGTCCACAATGAGAGTAGAGCCTTAGCTACTTGGAATGAGCTAAGATACTTAGCAACTGATAGAAACCATTGGAGAACTTTGTTTCCGCCCTATTCTCCGATTAGGAACGGTATCTTGTATTCGTACATTATATCAAGGAATAAAAAAAAAAACATACAATTATTGAATCTGCCAAATTGATCTTATTTCTTTCCGATTTGTTATATACAAATGTGTCAAGAACCAAAAATATTAGTTCTCAATACTTTAAATTTAATTGTAATACAAGAATCATGATGTTTTAAATTGAATTTTATATGAAGCCTAACTATTCCAGTAATCAGGGAATGTCAAAGTGAAAACTAAGTATTTTGATTCTTTAAATTTGAAAAAAATGAAAGAAATTATAGGGGAAATTTAATACAAAATTCCATTCAATAATATTACACATAAATGCAAGTAGAGTCGTCTATCGATGTCTTTAAAACTAGACAGACTACTACTAGAATTTATACGTATGTATGTACTTATAAATGAATGGATGGATTTCCCACCACCTTATATTTAGTATGGAAATGGAATCGATAATCTCTGATATATTCTTTTCCACAAAACATAGTTTTGCAAATGGAGATTAACTGTACATATGTATAATGGAATTCTTCTATCACTTACCTGTTTTGTGGGCGACTGATATTTGAATAGACTCCTTTTGGCAGCTGGTACATGAGTATTCTCGTTCCGTTCCTCGCTCACAGTCTTTACATCATCAATAGCCGTGCCAAGTAATTCATTCTTCAATAAACAGGAATAGGCCAAGCTATCGCGTGCGGTTTCCCCACAATCGCGTTGCTTTTTATTCGTTTGCGGCGAATTATCATTTGATTTACTTAATGAGGCAAAATTCGTTTGCCAATTATTATTTGCTCTGTAAAATGAAGACAAAAGCAAACAACAAGCAAATTTAATTCAATTACATTAATTGAAATTCAATTGAAAATACAAAAAAAAAAAAAAAAAAAAAATGGACAATACAACATAAGAAAAAAGTTAATAATGAAATAAACTTAATTAATCAATTTATTAAGATGAAAATGACGATGATGAAATAATTAAGTTGCTGTCAATTAAAGATGAGAAATGAATGAATATTTGTTTGAGGGCGGCAACAACAATTTAAAAACTAGTAAAAAGAAGATTAACTTTGTCTAGACTCCTCAAGCACATTTTATATCTTCAGATTATTCTTTTAAGTTCATGTTTTGTATGGGACGTACCCCTCCTAGTGTTCTGAGGGTCTTGAAATTTACATGGTTAGTGGAAATGGGTCAAATACTTATAGTGTTCAGTTCCATAATACAAAAAACAAAAAAGTTTTTCCAATAAGAACATGAATTTGAATCTGGGTTTGTATGGGAGGTACCCATTCTGGTAGCACAAGGGTCTTGAAATTCACATGGTTGGTGGATAACCGTTAGACACTTTTAGTGTCCAAATTTTAAATCGATAGTAGAAAAAATAAAAAAGTTTTCAAAATAAGAACATGAATTTGAAGGTGGGTTTGTATGAGAGGTACCCCTTCTGGTAGCCCGAGGGTCTTGAAATTCACATGTTTGGTGGATAACCGTTAGACACTTTTAGTGTCCAATTTTTAAATCGATAGTAGAAAAAACAATAAAAATGTCCAATAAGAACATGAATTTGAAACTGGGTTTGTATGGGAGGTACCCCTTCTGGTAGCCCGATGGACTTGAAATTCACATGGTTGGTGGATAACCGTTAAACACTTTTAGTGTCCCAATTTTAAGTCGATAGTAGAAAAAACAAAAAAGTTTTCAAAATTAAGAATATGAATTTGAAGCTGGGTTTGTATGGGAGCTACCCCGCTAGTGGACTCATTCAGCTGATTCCGATAAATATACTACGTATGGTAAAATAAAAGCTCCGTGCAAAATTTCAGTTCTCTAGATCAAAAACTGAGGAACAAGTAGGCATGACAGACAGACGGACGGACGGACATGGCTGGATCAACTCGTCTCGTCGCGCTGTTCAATAATATATGTAAGTATATACTTTATGGGGTTTCCGATATCTCCTTCCGTATGTTACAAACTTCATGAGAAACTTATAATAAGTGAATACACTGTGTGAAAAGTATAAATATGAAAGGTCGTACACATAGTGTATTCTCCGGTGCAGACAAACGGTTTTTTTTCTTCCACAAAGCTACGAATTCCTATGATTCCGTTGATAAAATTATAGGTAATACTGGTGTCCATGACAGCAAAACTACTGACTGACGTCCTATTTCGAAGGGTAAACACCTCAACCGTCTGAAACTACAAAAAAAAAAAAAAACACCTCTCAACCATGCAGGTAAATAAATACAGTAAAGTTTTTGTTGACTTAATATGGCATCACTGATTCCATGATTTGAGGAAGGGGATTCCTTAGCCGAGACTACGGTGTTATGGTTTATGGAGCTATATATTATAGCAAAATATGAGTTCTAAATCTTAATCAATCATTTGTCAATCATTTAGGTTTTATTAGGAAAACCACCAGACTTTAATATAATAGAAAGAATGTATGGGGGGATTACTAGTTAGCAAAATGTATCAGTCTTGAAAGTAGTTTTCAACAATAAGAACTGAACAACTTATTTGATTTAATTCAACGAGTCTATTCATCTACAGACATCGCTTGACTTAAATTGAAATTTGTATAATTTCATAGCAGATAATATTTTCGAGATTTTTTTTAAACAAGGAAGACTCATCCAATTATAAAGATCATTCAATATATTAGAAATTGAATACTTTACAGTTAAAAATTACCATTTATTCATGCATAAAAACATAATTTACTCACTATTCAAGTGAAATGTAGTGCATATCATATTTGGTTGAAGTGAGGTTCTCTTCTTTTGTACACCTCTGACAACACACCACACAATAAAACTTAAGAAAACATTTATGCAATAATTAAAGATATTGTAGGTATGATTTGTATTACTGGAATTAAACACGGGCGTATTGTTTGTTCGATTCAGCTATTGAAACAAAGGATCAAGGTCTCATAACTAATCAAAGGTTTAGCTGTCGCCTTCACTGGCTGCTCAAGGGAGAAGCTAAGTCTCTCTCGGAAATAAGCAGGTACATGGAACCCCTATCCGGAGTCTCATAATGCTACACTTTGGCTCTCTACTGCAATGGAGCAGACAACACATGAGGCGCACTAGGCACATGATCAACATCCCCCCCAGACCTTGAGCCAACAAGTTGTCATTTTATATATTTATTCTTTATTGAATACTATTTTCACGATCTTATGAAAAAACGTGGCAATATTTTTTTGTACACAGAAGCGCTTTATTTCTGTGTATAAAATATATTAATATATAGTAATTAATGAAATTAGATAAAATTATACGAGCAGAGTTCAATCCTTCTTGGCTTAGCTGGGGATAGAGGATGTATTACAATTGATTCCCCTTCTTTACTGGATTGTCACTTTTGTTGTGCTAAGGAGGACTCTAAAAGATTAGCCTAGGGTCTTCTCCCTTTGCCTCCTAATAATGTTACACATATCATAATTTGTTATTTGTACTGTATTTATTTATTTTATATGTATTTCCTTTATTTAATTTTTTTTTTTTTTTTATGTGAATTTTTACCTTGAAACTTTTGTTGAGTACAAAAAACAAATTCTATTTTGAGTCAAATTTCAAATTCGAAATGCAAATGCAAGGTAAAATTATATGCAAAATAAAAAAACTCAATAACACAATAATTTTATATGTATTATATTGTAGGTATAGTATATTTTAAAGTTGTCATTGTTGTTCAGATTACGTGTCCATATGCCTGAGAACAAAATAAAAATGCTCAAATTTGCTCACAGTCAGTTAAATGTTTTTAAAGTTGCAGCAATGAAAAATTGCAAAATTTACACAATTAAATTTCAAATTCATTTTTATTTCAATTGTTTAACAAATCACAAAAAAAAAAAATAAAAACTTATTAATCGTGAGCTGCTACTTAAAAATGCAATGAACGTTTTTCTCATTTATTAACAACAAAAGACAAGAAACACAAATGATAAAATATTAAAATAATAATTAAATAATATATATATATATATATATATATTTTTTTTTTTTATTTTAATAAAGGACAGAAGGAATGAATACAAAACCCCTTGCTAACTTGCCATCTTATAGAACTAAGGGGCTCATCAAAGTAGATGAAAGGTCCCTGACAGCGTTGTACATACTTATGTTTGTATATAGGTGGTAGTAAGTAGTATAAGCTATAGGATCTGAAGTATTTGTTATCCAATGCCGGTAAGGTCATTGGCGAATAATAAAGCCAAAAGCAGTCCAAACAAAAAAAAAAAAAAAAAAAAGCGAAATGCCTGTCATCTTTCAAATTCAAATTTGAAAATCGACATAACTAGTGTTCCATGTGAAAGCCACTTAAAATATCTTAATTTACACTTAGATCAAAAGATAACATTTCGTAGACATAGACGTGCATAGCTAGCACATTTGATAGAGAAAACAATACATATCCTCTATCCTTTCATAAACAGAAAATGCTTTTTAACTACCCATAATAAAATGGTGATATTCAAAAAATAATTTTTACGCCATTTATCCTATTTGGTTTTGTAGTCTAGGGAAATTGCACAAAGACACACGCACACAAATTACAATCTGTTCAAAATAAACTATGGGAGGTACTCCTTCTGTTAGTCCAAGGCTGTGAAATTTACACAATTCGTGGAGATGGGTCAAATACTTATAGTGTTCAAATTTCAGTTCCATAGTACAAAAAACAAAAAAGTTTTTCTAATAAGATGAGTTAGATTCTGGGTTTGTATGGAAAGTAGCCCTTCTGGTAGCCCGAGGGTCTTGAAATTCATATGGTTGGTGGATATATGTCAGACACTTTTAGTGTCTAAATTTGAAGTCGATAGTACAAAAAACAAAAAAGTTTTTCTAATAAGAACATGAATATGGATTTGGGTTTGTATAGGAGGTACCCATTCTGGTAGTCCGAAGTTGTTAAAATTTACATAGTTGGTGGAGATGGGTCAAATACTTATAATATCCGAATTTCAAATCGATAGTACAAAAAACAAATATGTTTTTCTAATAAGAAGAGGAATTTGATTCTAGGTTTGTATGGGAGGTACCCCTTCTGGTAGCCCGAGGGTCTTGAAATTCACATGGTTGATGGATATACGTCAGACATTTTTAGTGTGTAAATTTTAAATAGATAGTACAAAAAACAAAAATGTTTTTCTTATAAGAAGAGGAATTTGATTCTGGGTTTCTATGGGATGTTACCCCTAGTGGTCGGATACGGCTGATTTTAGCGAATGTATTGCTTATAGTGAAAAAAAAAAAAAACCTCTAAAATTTCAGCTTTCTAACTGAGGGACGAGTTTCACAGCTTATCTATTCAAATTAGCTAACGCTAATCATATTAAGGAGCAAATCTTCAATACGCAAAAATATTTTATTACCCAGCAATAATGTTATGCTCATCCATGCGTACGACTGATTCTTTTAATCCTAGCTCCTGGTTAGTATAAGCTATTGGATCTAGAGTGTTCGTTCATTCTTCAATGTCGGTAAGGTCGATGGCGAATACTAAAGGTAGGAGCAGTCACTACACAAACAATTGACCTCTTTATATTACATACTTAATCCTTAATACAGAAACATTTACTTCACTTGATCAAAGCTTACATACAGCTTCCTTCCATCACCTTTAACACCCCAAAGGCTAAGCCAAAAGACATAGAGAAATTGTTTTTCTCTAGACAGATCAGACTCATCCTAACTAATTGGTTTGTTTCTGCCTTGTTCCGAAGCCCAACTATAAGGCGGAGATTATAAAGACTCCATCCATATGATCTCCCACTAAGAAAAATCGAATAATTATAATTCTAGACAGAATTTTAAATTTTGTACAAAATTTATTTAGCAGTTTATTCCCACTGAAAGTCTAATAAATATTCAAAGGTTTATATGGCAGATATACAATACAATATGTATATATATATTGTTCTGATTAGTCCAATTTTTGAATCTTATATGTTAATTGTGATTTTAATCAATTTGTGAAAACGGTAATCAATTCTCTTACCATTTTTAACTGAGCGAATGTATGAATATATAATCCAAATTTTAGTGCGTTAGTTTGTTATAAAACTAAAAGATAAGATGAACAGAAGCACGGATGGACGCACTGATGATTAAACCTAATCCCCATTTTGTGCAGTCTGTCTGTCAAAGCACATTTCTTTCTATTCATTAATGACAAAATAGTGAATCACTATTCACTAGTGTAAAATGTATAAAAAAATATAAAAAAAAGACTAACTTTGGCTATGCCGAAGTTTTAATACTCTTCACGTCCCAGCTAGTGGTCCGAGGGTCTTGGTGGCTATGGGTTAGACACTTATAGTGTCCAAATTTTAAGCCGATAGTACAAAAAACAAAAAAAGTTTTTCTAATAAGAACTTTCATTTGGATCCCGGTTTGTATGGGGGGTACCCCTCCTAATCGTCCGAGGGTCTTGAAATTTTCACGGTTTTTGGATATGGGTCAGAGACTTATAGTGTCCAAATTTCAGTTCAATAAGTCAAAATAAAAATATTTTTTCTAATAATAACTTTAATTTTAAAGGGAGTTTGTATGGGAGGTACCCCTCCTGGTAAGCCTAGGATCATGAAATTTATACAGTTGGTGGATATGGACCAGAAACTTATAGTGTCTAAATTTCAGTTCAATAAGTCAAAAATAAAAATATTTTTTCTAATAGGATCTTTAATTTTAAAGGGAGTTTGTATGGGAGGTACCCCTCCTGGTAAGCCTAGGATCATGAAATTTATACGGTTGGTGGATATGGACCAGAAACTTATAGTGTTCAAATTTCAGTTCAATAAGTCAAAATAAAAATATTTTTTCTAATAGGATCTTTAATTTAAAAGAGGGTTTGTATGGGAGGTACCCCCCTAGTGGTCCGATTCGGCTGATTCACGAACTTGATCGGCGTTTGGTAAAAAGACCCCGATGTACAAAATTTTAGCTCTCTAGCTCAAAAACTGAAGGACTAGGAGTGCGAAAAGACGGACCGACGGACAGACGGACATGGCTAAATCAACTCGTCTCATCGAGCTGATCACAAATATATATATGTATATAGTTTATGTGGTCTGCGATGTCTCCTTCTGTGTGTTACAAACTTCATGACAAATTTATAATACTATTCACTACCGTGAAGAGTATAAAAAATAGAATTTGAAGCACATATTACTAAGAGGCAACGACACACCTATTGTTTGGCAGTGTTTGGTTGCTTAGTTCGTGTTGCGTACGTGGTGCGTTATCATGTTTACGCTTAGTCATTTAAAAAAAAACAAAAAAAAAAAACAAACAATAAGAAATTATGAATGTAATACAATTAACATACGTATTTATTTATTGTCCAACAGTCAATCAATACAGTCATCGTCATGCATTTGTTTATCATTTAAGTCCTACTTCTTACTAATTGGCAAATAATCTAATATGTTCTGAACCTTTGTCTTTATCAATAGCATAAATGGTTAGTAGAGATTAGGTTGACCAAATGAAGTCCATTTCCTGTCTCGTTTAACGAGATTAGATTATTAAGTGTCGTTTTGAGAGCTCCTAAGTGAAGTGAAGTCGAGTGAATTCTTGTCTTGTGCCAGACAGGAACATAGAAAAAGTTAAAAGTTAACTATAGTTTTTATATTATAGTTGCAGTGATCAGTTAGAATGCTTTTTGTTGTTGCATGCAGAATATACTTACATATTCTTTTTTCATTGCCGTTTAACGGTAAATTAATTATGTACATAAACAGAACAAACAGAATAATTGTAACCCTTTTTTCTCTCTCTATAATTATGATTTACTGTTTAAGCAATTACAATTAAGGGTGCCCCCCTTAAGAGAAATACTACATGAAGATGATTATATAATATAAATATGCATGCATGCATGTGTTCATGCCTAGTTATGTATGTAGGTATATAGGAAGTAGTTAGTTATCTATCTATCTAACTATCTAACCAACGGCAGACACAACAGACAACATTAAAACAAAAGAAAATCGACTCTTCATAATATAAATTTATGTAGTTGAGTGCTCCAACAGAGCGCGACACATAAATGTAACTAATGCTTGCGCTACTATCTATGTGAACAGAACAGTAGATTACAAAACAAAACAAAACACTGATATTCGACAATAACTGACAGATACACACACAGTTATTAGTGAGCCCCATCGCCCTGCCATTGAGAACTTGGTGTGTAACTTCAATTTTGACTGGGCATACATAACAGTGGGCGATCGAATGCACTGGACTGCACATAAATATGAGTTGTGAATACTTAATAAGCAATCCCCGGTCAATGAGCAACAAGAACAGAGGAAGTTATGTATATAAAAGGTGTCATATCCTATATATTAATAGTTCTGGCCACCCATTAAATAAGCTTTCCACCACCAGTGTTTAAATTATAATTTTGTGTCATATGGAGTCATTGTAGTCCCAAATCAATAAGTACTTATTAGGCGTTTCATGATAATCCTCATAATGAGGTTTATTGAGGCCACTCTACCAGGAAAATTATGCCTTCAGATTGTAAACCGGATAATTAGTTTATGAGTTGCCTATGCAGACAGAATATTGTAATGTATTAAATGACTCTACAGCAACAAAATTTCTAAGTCTTCTCCTTACAATACATTGTACGTAAATAATGTAAGAACAAAATTTGGAGCCAAATTGGTCCACATCCTATTGGAAAACGACATTGGACTCATTTGCGTATAATGTTCCGGGCAATGCGAAAAAACAGTTCTACGACACCAACAAAAAAAAAGGCTGCAGAAATATGAAATAAAACAGTCTGTGAATGGATTGCAAGCAAATCTATACATCGAATCGGCTACCAAAAAAGAAAAAAAAAACAGTCTTATCGGCCAAAAATATCAAAGCACGTCGAGCAATTCAGCAAAAGTCATCGAAAGTACATAGAGTGTTGAAGATTGGAAGCATGTGATTTGATTGGACGGAGTGAAGATTAAACGTTTTCAGTTCGATGGATTAAGCTATTGCTGGCGCCAACATAAAGAAACAATCCAAAGACATCATGTGAAGCAAACTGTCAAACATGAAGTAGGCAGTTTGATGATGTGGGGTTGCTTCAGTTGGTGGCATATTGGTCTACTTGTCAAAATAACTTGTATCATGAAAAATGAAGACTATATGAATATTTTGCAGATCAATTTGCCAATTTCGCCTACCCCAAAGACAGAGATCCCAAAAAAAAAAACACAACACCAAAATCGTCAAGGAGTGGCTGTCTCAGCAAAACTTCCATTAATGGAGTTGCCTGCACAATCTCCTGAACTCAATTTGTGGGTAATAATACAGAGGCGGCTGGGTATAATATCAAAGGGCATGGAAGAACTTTGGAACCGTGTGGCAACAAATTTCACACATTTTTATTAAAAATATTGTTGAAAGTATGCCCAAGCGTATTAAAAATAAAGGACTGTGGATTAAGTATTAAAAAGGATTATCATTTAAAAATATTCTACAGTGCAAGGTAGCAATGAGAAGACTAGCTGCGCAATGCAAGCTGTGTATCTATTGCGTAGCGAGCCACAAGGGCATATAGAAGGACATGAGACTGTTGACGAAATTGCAAAAGACAGAGCTAAGCTATAAAGTAAGCGACGTACTGATGCCACTGTACAACAATGTAGAAATGCGCTTATAGGAAAAATCAAAGGTTATATGACGAAATCTTAGCAATTGCAGACCAGCTAAAGCCATGTGGAAAATTCAATGAATCTGTTATAGAGCTGCAGAATATTGATAGGCGTCTTAACCGAACATTGCATGATAGCGGTGCACGCATTCAAATTAAAACTTACTAACAGTGAAAGGTGTAGGTGCAGGAAGTGTATAGAAAAGATATAGATAGGGAAACCTTGGAATATCTCCTATGTTTCTGCCCGGCACTTATGAGAACTCAACAAAAGTACCTAGGAGCTTCACAGTTTAGATATATAAGCGATATTACTAATATTAGATGAGACAATCCAGCACCTCTTCAGCTTATGTCCAGCTCTGGTCAGAAGGAGAATACGTTTCTTGGGTTCCCCCTTCCTAACAAGTATAGATAACCTATGGTTTAATTCGGTTGGGAGGTAGCTAGGCTCCCTCCTCCCTTGTGGCTCACAACGGACCCATCTTGTGGTCTAAGTGGCATCACTCGTTTAGCGATGCAGCTACCTAACCTAACCTTGCTAATATTAAAGTAAATCAACTGCTAAAATTTTACAAAAACGCTATATAGGTTCTCCATCTGGTATTGCAAGAAACCATGGGTCTATGCGTGGCCTTGGCCAATTAGTTAAAAAAAAAAAATAGTTAGTATTCCTCGTGTGCAACACAAAGTAAATGGCTGTTTTTGTGTACATTTTTGTCTTATTCTCTTTTTTGTATTTGTCACTTAAGTTATTTTGTAAGTTATTTATTTAAGAATTAATCAACGAATAAAATGCATTTATTTTTCTTCAATTTGATTGCGTATTAATAATTTTACAGGCACAAATATACTTATGTATATGAGAACAAAATTTGCGCCAAGTGATTTTTTTTTTTTATATAATTTAAGGCGGCATTGCACCTTGTATAAGTATGTATGTACATACTTATGTATATTGGTGGGTGGTTAGAACACTTTAATTTTAATAAAACCAAATAATTTTATAAATTATTATTGTATTACATAATACATATATACAATGCAATTGAATTAGAATTAACTTACCTGCATGGTATAAAGCGATCTAGTGATGTTGGAGTTGTTGAAGTCTCTATTGTATTGAAGAGATTTCGCGCAACGGGACTATAATGTTTCAATATACGTTTCTCGTATTCGGGACTAAACATGATGATTCCAAATATCTTTTATTCTTATTCTTATTTTATTTTATTTTATTTTATTTTTCTTTTCCTTTTTTGTATCGAAACGATGCTTCGTTTCTTCTTCTTCTTCCTCTGATTCTTCTTCTTCTTCTTTTTCTTGTTTAATTTCTTATTGTGGCGGCAAAAATTTATATGCGTATTTCTTCTCCTCCTACTCCTACTCCTTTTTGAAAAATTTTGAGTTTCAAATATATCGATGAAAATCAAAGTAAATATGTATGTACTTGGAAACTTTGGTTCAAAATTTTAATAAAATATATAGAATTTTAGAACAAAAATACATGTGTATGTATGTTAAGATGTTTCCAAATATCCAAATAGTATAGTCGTTTTTTTTTTTTTGTTACTGTTGCGAATCAATACATAAATTTGTACATATGTATGTATGAATTTCGATGTATGCAAATATGATTGTTGGTTGTACAAATCTATAAAATAAAAGAATGAAAGAAAAAATAAGATTAAAAAATTTACAATTAAAACTTCTTTTTTATTGATTTATTTATTTATTTATAGAAAAACTTAATTTATTCACAAACAAAACAAAAAACAAACAAAAAATAAAAAATAGATTTACATTTTATAATTTTCTCTACTCTGACAGTTAATTTATCAATGTCAAGAACAAACAGAACAGAACAGAACAGAACAGAGCAGAGCAGAACAAAGCGCTGAGCTAAGCTCAGCTCAGCTCAAAGAGAGAGAAAGAGAGACGCGAGCGCGCGAAAATGGCAGAAAGCACACGAAAATATATAAAGAATGGATAAATGTGAAAGAAAAACAACCAACAGCAACCAACAACAACAACAACAACAATTGATAATGTGTGAGTATCTATAAAAAAAAAATGATGGAAAAACAAAAAAAGGAGAAAAAAATCACGAGGTGTAATTATGAAATAATGAGATTGATTATTAATGATGCTTTTTCAGATGAATTATGCATGCGCAACACACAGTGGAGCCTTATTTTTCTGGGATTTTCACACATCTACATACATATATTTATCGTCTATAATCTAAGAATAAATATGATAAAAATTTGAAAATATGTAATAATAATAAAAAAAAAAAGAAAACTTTCCTTTGATTAAAAGACAAATGAATATTTTTAAGAGTTTTGATTGGGGGGTGGCTGCAGTTTTTACAAATTGACCGAGAAGACATTAAAGATGATGGATCATTTTTTTTTATTTTTTCTTATTTCTTAATGAAAAATCAGTATGTATTTTTATATATTCAAAATCATTTCAATTTGAATGGTGGTTGTTTGCTATTTTAGTTTGATTGTCTAAAATATGTAAGTATATGCACTCAAACTGTTTATAAATAAATAAATAAATAAATGTAAGTATAGGAATGTGTTAAAAAATAGATTCCTTCTTGTGTTTCTTGCAAACACTAGTAAAGAATTAATATACTCCCAAGCCACATATTTATGTATTTATAAACTATTTTGCATGTTAGGCAGAAGCGAGTCCGCTTATTTTTTTTTTTTTTTTTTTTTTTTGGCAGTTAAGCATTCAGTCAAAGCTAAAGAGAAAATCTTTGATTTAATTAAGATTAGATCAACAAAACCAACCAAGAATTCTACAATAATGAATACTTATGTACTAAAATATAAAATACAAGACAAGGGAAAGGAAAGGCATGACATGGCATGGCATGGAATGGAAGATGAAGCCTAAGGAGATCATGATATGCATCGCTAATGATTCTATCAGTAATATTCACAATGATGATGATGATGATGATGATGATGATGATGATGATTATGTACTTAAGTATATTAAAAATCAATCAATGTACACTCGATTTGTACTTTTCTAGTGTTGAATTATTCCATAATGGTGTCTATTGTATACTCTCCTCATCTCGCTCTCCCGCTCTATTGATTTATTGGTTTCTTTTTTGTTCTTTCATTCTATATATGTACATATGCTGCTATAGTGACAATGGCGACACACGGTGGTCAGATCAATCACTTTGTTTAAATTTGTTGTCATGTTAAACAAATGTTTCTTTTAAATTTTATAAAATCCACAATGATTAGAAATGATTATAATGAAAAGCATGTACACCTTTAGTCATGTCATTATACTTATGATTATCTGATAATCATCATTAGATGATGAGATTGATATGTTGAAAAATTTACGAATTAAGCTTTGATTCTCCCATACTATAAATTTACTAATTAGGCACTACTAACTTATATAAATATAAAAGAATATTCATTAATATATATATATATATTAATACATATAATAACAATCAATAGACGAACCAAACGTTTGTTTACTGTTTGCATATTACAAGGAAGGAATGCGTTTTTTTTTTTTTTTTTTTTGTTTTCGTGTATTTTGAACTTTCGGCAATTGTTACGCTCTCATGTATATGATATGCATATATGTATGCATGTACTATGTACGCATACATGGAGGTGTATTTATTATATTGCTCACAACTATTTGTGCGTGCATGCAAACATACAAGAAAATGACTATTTCCCTTTCTCTTTCTCTTTCCCTGTCTCATTCTACTGTAGAGTTGCTTCTTTGAAATTTTACACATTTTGTTATTTAATACTGGACATGCGTGATAGACTTTCGCAGTCAAATTTGCTCATCAACACGAACGGATACATATGAGACAGCTTCCTATCTTAAGCTCAGACATTTTCAGACAAAAGTTAAGGTTGTGGTAATTCATAATTATAAAATAAATAAGTGTGTTTAATTAAGCTTGGGTAAGTTTAAGTTAATGATTTATTTTATTTATTCTATGCATATATATATATATATATATGTACTATGTACGCATACATGGAGGTGTATTTATTATATTGCTCACAACTATTTGTGCGTGCATGCAAACATACAAGAAAATGACTATTTCCCTTTCCCTTTCTCTTTCCCTGTCTCACTCTACTGTAGAGTTGCTCCTTTGAAATTTTACACATTTTGTTATTTAATACTGGACATGCGTGATAGACTTTCGCAGTCAAATTTGGACATCGGCGTGAACGGGTGCATATGAGACAGCTTCATAACTTAAGCTTAGAAATTTTCAAAAACAATTTTAGGTTGTGGTAATTGATAATTATAAAATAAATAAGTGTGTTTAATTAAACTTGGGTAAGTTTAAGTTAATGATTTATTTTATTTATTCTATGCATATATATATATATATATATATGTACTATATACGCATACATGGAGGTGTGTTTATTATATTGCTAACAATTGTTTGTGCGTGCATACAAACAAACATACAAGAAAATGAAAATGACTTATTATCAAAATGTATGTCCACACTTTTTAGAATTGACCAGCGTCTACTTTCTGCTACTCTATATGGAGAGAGTGGCAGAGAAAGAGTTAAGAGTATATAATAGCATGCATATACATAATAACCATATAAACCATAATAAGTCTAATAGAAAATAAAATAGAACAGATTAGAATCTTATTGGACTGCCGTTAAGCAAAGATTCATAAGGCCGGCACCTTTGTTGCGGCGGGATTTCTTCAGGCTGCGTGGCTTCTGTATGACATACGTATGTACATAAGTATATAGGGTATATAGATAGATGTGTGTCTATTTATACATATACACATGTACGTATGTGTTATTGCGTGTCATACACTAATTAGTTATTGGGCGTTAAGTGGCGTGCATCTTTAAAAAAAAAAACTAAAGCTAAACTTAAATATACTAGCCAACAACTGACTGACAAATGCTTACAAAAAAAAAAAAAATAACCTGCTAACTAACTAACTGAAGAATAAGTGATGTTGAAAACTAAGTAAGACACTAGAAGTAGAAGTGAGTGGTTAGGTCTAAACAACAAATGAATAATCAGAAAATTACTTCCGCATTGAAAGGGGAATGAGCCCCATTTATTTACAGTTACGCATGCTGCAATGTACAAAAAATTGTTTTCGACCAATAATTCGAATTTTCAGGGATATATGTATACATACTATATATACTATTCATATATAAATTAGAATTTTCACAAAGTTTAGAATTACAACAAGTAATAAAAATCCCATATATCAACCAACTTTGGTAATAAATATAGTATATACTACTTAAGTATATTATTATACCTTTTTTTTATGAAAAGGAAACTTTTTTCTATATGAATGACACACAATTTTCATACAAAAGCATATATATGCATATACCATTTATATTTGTATGTACTAACCTAACTTTATGAGAGATAAACTTTGCGATTATATGGTAGAACCCACACAAAAGGAGGGGAAAATAGTGTATTGAAAAATACATACATACACACATATATTTTATGAAAAAAAACCGCGATATTATAGTATTACATATTTGTAAAGGCATTTAATTTTTTAATAAATAAAAAAATAGACAAAAATCTATTTATAGAACTTTTCCTTTAATCTACTATTAAATGAGAATTGAATCTCATCATAGAAAGACATATCAAATATGTATTCCTATTTTATATATATATATATACTATACTGTCATCTCTCTATTTACTATTATATTTCTAATCTCTTTCCCTGTCTCTTCTGCTGTCTCACTCTACTGTAGAGTTGCTCCTTTGAAAGTTTGCACATTTTGTTACTTTAGTACTGGACATGCGTGATAGACTTTCGCAGTCAAATTTGGACATCGGCGTGAACGGGTGCATATGAGACAGCTTCATAACTTAAGTTTAGAAATTTTCAAAAACAATTTTAGGTTGTGGTAATTCATAGTTATAAAATAAATTAGTGTGTTTAATTAAACTTGGGTAAGTTAATGATTTATTGTTTTTAAGAATTAAAATAATTAACGATAAATAAATTTAAGTGAATATAAATAATTGCAGAAAAAAAAAAAAAATCAAAAAAACAAAAAAAAAAAAACCAAATAGACACAAAAAAATAAAAACAAATAAAAAAAAAAAAAAAAAAATTATAGACAAAAAAAAAAGCGTCCACTAGGGCATTTGTAATTCATGGTTTTTCTTTTGTCCAGCTTTGCTCTGCTCTGCCGCTCTGCTGCTACTCTGCTCTAGTTGGAAACACCGAACGAACGAAAAACGAACATGTGCAGCCGACGCTGACGCCTCCGCTGCCGATCAACTACCCATTACACTATACAAAAAAAAAGCAGCACAATGAAATCGAATGAAAGAACGGGATGGAATGCATTTTATCAATTTCTAATGACATGCTCTTCTCCCCCCAAATAATTCATCTATTTATTTAGATCTAAGCTTCTCTCGTCTCTCGCTGCTTTTGCTCTCCCTCTCAAGCATTGTACCGATTTTTATTAACGACTGCTGCTGCTGCATATTGTGAGATGCGTCGGTCGTGCGTGCGTGCGCTTCTATTTTTTTCTTTTCTATATATTCCAGCAGAACTTTATGGTTACCAGTAGGGTGGGTGCGGGGTATACATGTCATGCTATCATGCATGCGTGTGTGTGCGTGCATGCATGAGCTGCTCTTGCGTAAATATCTTATTTACAGAGTACAGTGCTTTTTTCTTTATACGTACATAAAATAATATTTATTGTGTCTATGAGACAGTAGAGAGATAAAAAAAAATAAATAAATAAATGAATGATTAACTATGACAGACGGAAAGTAGAAAGTATATTATTGAACAAAGAATTTATAATAATAACTTCAAAGAGATTATTTTTAATTTTCTGTATATACAATAAAATGTGGTTTCCCTATCAAAATTGTATGTGGTTAGTTATGTTTAGGAAACTAGAAAATCTTTGCTTAGAAACAAATTTAACTAACGGCGTCCCACTAGAAATCAATAATGTCCCGTTATAGCACACATGTCGTGGATTGGTATAACGTACAACAAAATCAAGGCCAAATTATTTACATATCCATGCAACTAGACAAACATATATACATTTTTGATACCAAGGTGGAGTATGTGTGCGTGTGTATTGTAATCTTACCTTCTTCTTTCTTTCTTTTGTAAAGTATTATAAATAAGACTTTGTGTCTGCTCCTGCTGATCTTCTTCTTTTTCTTTTTATACCAGATGATTTGCTTTTACAGTTTGTTCTCTTACACTTGATAACGGATTATGCTGATAGCATATAAGAAGTTTTATATTTCTTGTTAGTTTTGCACACAAAAATCAATTAACTACTAATAACTATAAAAAAAATATATATATATATATATTTAACACAAACAATAATGCTTTTTGATTTGTTGCTTCAGATCCTTTTGGATTTATTTATTATTTTTAAATATTAATTTTTTGTAAATTTCTATTTAATTTTTCCTTTTGGAATAATTAGATAAGCCGACGGGTCATTAATACATTTGATAGAATATTGATGAAAACAAATGGTGTTTATGGCTTTGCTTGCTTATTTAATTTTTTTCTATTTTCTTTTATATGTAATTTGTTTTGTTGTGTTGTGCCACCAACCACTAAAAGACACCACCACTTTTTCAACAAATGTGAAGATTTTATTTCCTCACTACCGCCGTTAATATGAATAATAACTTATTTCTTTACTTTTTAATCAATGGTCGTTCGGCGACAATTTGTTGTTTAATTTACAAAATAAAAAAAAAAATAAATAAAAACAACGACAACGCACTTTTCTTAACTTGCGGCTTGGTTGTTTCAATGTTCAATTGAATATTCTTTCTTATATTTTTCTTATTTACGATTAATGAACAACAACAAAAAAATTGTAAATTTCACAAGACTCCAAGCGCGAATATGAGAAAGATGTATCTTTGATTCCTTTTTAAAATAATTTGTTAACTTCTTTCATAATTAAAAATATATTATTGGTATTTTATTATATTATTTTGCACAGCACTTAGAAATTAGAAAATTTGGGAATAATAATAGCAATAACAATTACCACACTTCACTTTTCGACCTTTCTTTTCGAATTGACAAACACATTTATTGACGGCGGTATTTATACCTTCGTCAATATTTTTGATGTCAATTGAGCAGAGAGCAGAGCGTCAATGATTTATCTCTCTTCGTGCGTTTACTCTGAGAAGATACAATGCGACAGAGTTGCATTTGTAATAAATTATCGAATTGGGTTTTATTACTTTGATTTAATTTACTTAAACAACTTTAAATTAATTTTATGTTAATATGTTCATATTGATTTCAAAGATATGCTTTAAATATAATTTTAGCCGAGTTTGCAAGTAAATTCCAATAATTTCAGGGCTACGCAATATAATTTCATATTTTCCAACACTGAGATCAATTCGATTAATGTAAGTTATTTCTAAATTTTAAAAATTACTTGTGTGAGCATAATTTTTTTTTTTTTAAATAATTAATGCATTAGATAGAATCTTGCACAAAATGGATGATTCAAGCAAGAAAAATGTTGTTGCAACAAATTATCCAGGTTCAGGAGGTTATGACTACAACTACAATGACATCGACTTCAGCAACATTTGCCTTAGTGATTTCGCTGAGAACCCATTCGATGCATTTAATGTAGGCAGTTCAACAGGAAATGAAGGTACCAACAACCAAATTGATAATATTGATAGCAGCATTGTTCAATATAATCCTGAGACTGGTAATAATAATGAAAATGATAATGAAGATAATGATAATCAGTTCAATATTCCTTATTTCCGCAATGTATAGATGTAAATGTGATTGACAGTATTGACGAGTTTTTCAAGAACTTCATCGTCACTGCAACTAATAACTCAAAGAGATCATTGGGAATGGATTTCCTCAATAACGAGAACTGTTCATCCATAATCAATAATAATATGCAAACAGCTAATTTTATGGATGATAAAAACACAAATATATCCTTCTTAGATTCTTATAATTCACAGAATTATGAAGTCATCGATGCTGGTCAAAAAGAGGCGGATCTATCCTTCTTAGATTCTTATACTTTACAGAAGTATCAAGTTATCGATGCTGGTGAAAAAGCGGCAGATAACGAAGCCACAAATAGCTTTGTCGAGAATAATGATGACAATCATAATGAAAATGGAGCACATATGAAAACAGTGTATTTTATGGAAGATGAAAACACAAATATATCCTTCTTAGATTCTTATGATTCACAAAATTATGAAGTCATCGATGCTGGTCAAAAAGAGGCGGATCTATCCTTCTTAGATTCTTATACTTCAAAGAAGTATCAAGTTATCGATACTGGTGAAAAAGCGGCAGATAACGAAGCCACAAATAGCTTTGTCGAGAATAAGGATGACAATCATAATGAGAATGGAGCACATATGAAAACAGTGTATTTTATGGAAGCTGAAAACACAAATATATCCTTCTTAGATTCTTATGATTCACAGAATTATGAAGTCATCGATACTGGTCAAAAAGCGGTGGATAACGAAGTCACAAATGGCTTTAAAGTTGCCGAGAGCAACGATGACAGTCATGATGAGGAGGATGTAGCAAATCCCTTAATAGATCCTGTGGTGTTTGATGGCATTAATTCCAATAAGAAGCAAAATGAATCACATGTCGTAAATTATAAAGAATCTACAACTAATAACTTAGATGGATTATTGGTAGCAGAAACAAATGAATTGATTTGTGGCGAGAATTATTCATCTATGATGTATTGTGATGGATGTGATATGGAACCAATGGATTTGATTGATTATGATGGATGTGATATGGAACCAATGGATTTGATTGATTATGATGGATGTGATATGGAACCAATGGATTTGATTGAATATGATCCAATTGGTGCTCTCGATATTGGTAATTTTAATCTATAATATAATTTGATTCTTATGATTCAAGAAATAATAAAATTACATTTTCAGATGATGACGATCGTGGTGATAATATTAACAATGCTAATGGAATAGATGGCGAAGAAGAAAATCATAATGATTTTAATATTTATGAATGTGATGAAAATAATATGAATGTAAATAATATAATTGACTATCAAGAATTAGAAAACGAAGATGTGGTAAGTTTCTATATATATATATATATATATATATATATGTATATAATACAATCAGCATCTAAAAAAAGTAAACACATTAGTTGAATTGAATTAAAAGTTTTATAATTATTTATTATTTATTATTATTTATTAATAAATACAAAATAAAATGTTCAAGGCTTATATTTTAGGAGTCTAGTTCAATTTAAAGTGCAATCAAAATCAATACTCAACCAAAAATAATTCACATTAATTAAAAAAAGTACAAATTTTACGCGTCAAAAAAAAGTATATCCAAAGTGACAAATATTAAGTTAAAAACACTTAACACTTTTTTAAATTTTAATATTTTGTATTTTCCCCTTTGGATTGTACAACCGCCTTAAGTCTCCTTGGCATCGATTGGACAATGTTTTTGTCACATCAGGAGAGATTTTCACCCATTCTTCCTTAGGTCTTCCTTGCATAAAATCGTCCTCTGCCTGATCTTCCTGTCAAGGTGTTCCCACAAATGCTCAATGGGATTGAGGTCTGGAGATTGCGGCAGTGTATGATCAAGTGGCTTAGGAGTCCTGTATAGTAGTCATTCCTTCACAATTCTCGCTGTATGTTTCGGATCGTTATCCTGTTGGAAGATCCAATTGCCTGACAGTCCTAATTTGTCGACACTGGGGGCGACATTGTCTTTTAAAATAGTCAAGTAATCCATTCAATGAAAATAAGATTACCAACTCCTGATGCCGCCATGCAGCCGCAAACCATAACTGAGCCCCCCACCGTGCTTAACTATGATGGTTACACAATTTTCTTTGACGGCTTCATTGGTTTTACGCCATATTTTTGAAGTCCTTTTCGCACCTAAAATTTGAAATTTGCTCTCATCAGTGCAGAGAATGTTTTCTCAAAAAGTTGAAGCCTCTTTTTTTTTATATATTTTGGCAAAATCCATTCGCTTGCCCTGATTCATCTTCGATATGAATGGCTTTTTGCGGGGTACTCGTCCATGCAGGCCATTTTTATTGAAGGGTTCTCCGAACCGTACTCGCGCTTACTGATTTGCCTGATGTCTGGGTAAAGTTTTCAGACAACATGACTGCACTTGAGGCTGGATTTGCCTTTACTTCTCTTACTACACCTCTAACTTGAATATCAGTAAACCGCGTTGGACATCCAGTTCTCGGCAAATCTTCAAACCGTCTATGTGTGACAATAATTTTTTTTATTGTGCTGTGTCTCCGACCGACAATTTGGCCAATTTCACGCAAAGATTTGCCTTTCTCTCGAAAATCTACTTTGATTTTTCGAGTAATCATTTACTAAAAAAAAAAAAAAAAAAAATTTAGTTATTCCCAGAAATATAGAAAAAAGAAAGGAAAGTGTTCCACTTTTTTTTTGACGCATAGAAATTGGTGCATTTTTACTCTAAAGGGATTTATTTGTACAATAATCATATAATTTTGTAATCATGTTTTTTAGTAATTATATTTTTAAAAGGATAGTGATAAACATAAAAAATTAGTGTGCACTTTATTTTGATGCTGTGTATATATACTTATATGTATATAGATGATATATGTATGTGCAATAAAAAAAAAAAATTAAATATAATTTTTTTTTTTTTTAATTTCCTTTAGTACGATTCTCCATTAACTTCATTATTCAATTCTAATTCGTCTATTAATGATGTCGATGACGATAATGATGATTATGTTGGTTACGATAACGATGATTATGTTGATTATGTTGGTGACGATAACGATGATAATGTTGATTATGTTGGTGACGATAACGATGATAATGTTGAGTATGTTGGTGACGATAACGATGATAATGTTGATTATGTTGGTTACGATAACGATGATTATGTTGATTATGCTGGCGACGATAACGATAACGATGATGATGATGATGATGATGATGACTATGAGGAGAACAATGATGAGCATAACGATGATGACGATGATGATGACGATGATGATGACGATGAGGATTACGATGATAATGAAGATAACTTTGATGACGATATCGATGATAGCATAGAAATAAATGCATTAGGAAATATTGTGGTTGATGGCATTGAGTTGAATAAAAAAGAAAATAGGCAATTTATCTTATACATAATAAATGCCTATAAGTCACATCCATTCCTTTGGGATATCCAAGATCCAATGTATAAGCAGAAACCCATTGCCGATAAGTTTAAAGTGGTAGAAGATATTTCGATAGCTCTGTGGGAAAATTTCAAAATTGTAATGAGCATCGAAGAGATTTGCTGCTTTTTTACAAAAATTCGATCAATATATCTTTATGATGCAAAAGAAATGGTGGCTCTCAATTTATCGTCATCAGATAATTTGGTTCATCAATCTTGGTTCATAAGAGCAATGAACTTTTTAAATAAATTTAGGGTTAGTTAATTCAGAAAACCGATTCTTTTATGATTCTTTATTAATATAAATAATTGAATTTATTTCCAGAATAAATCAAAATTTAATTGTAAAACCAAACAAAATTTACTTATCGCTGAAATTTTTAAAAAATATCGCCCACTTTGGGATAAAGACATAAGCAGTCGCAAAGTGAAGCAAGATTCATTAGCCAAAATGCAATTAGAAGTGGCAACATTGGATGCATCCTTTATGTCATCAAAGAAGGTGCAGCAATGCATTCGTGGTCTACGCAAACGTTTCGTACAAAATAATCGAGCCAAGTTAGAGAGTGAGTTACAGAATCAGGAATACTGTCCTCCACATCCGCATTATGTGGAATATTTAAAATTCCTGGAGGGACACCTGGGACCATTTAAATGCAACTTTTGTAACGCCCTGGAAACTGGCTATAAATCCTATATGAAGCATATAAGTTCGCACACTGGCACAACTCATTTCTCGTGCCATGAGTGCGACAAAATCTTCCACAATGCATCGAACGTGACAGTCCACAAACGCGTCCATACAGGTGATAGGCCTTATGTCTGTGATATCTGCGGTGTGCCGTACAGAACTAGCAATTTGTTAAGAAATCATAAACGTGTACATACCGGTGAACGTCCGTTTGCCTGTGATTATTGTGAACAGCGTTTCTCTTATAATTGGAGTCTTCAACGTCATAAACGGAGACATTTACGCGCAACACAACCTGAAATTTTCTTATACGAGTGCGATATATGCAAAAAGCAAATTAAGACCAAGGAAGCATTGAATGAACATAACAAAAGGCATAATAATATACGTGAGCATCAGTGTTCTGTTTGCCAATTACATTTCCTTTCTATTCGAACATTGGGTCAGCACATGTTGCTACACAACAAAGTAAAGAAATTTCAGTGTCAGTTCTGCAAAAAACAATTTGCTCAAGGATCTTATTACTATCAACATAGGAAACATTGCAAACATAATGAAAATAATAGTTCTGAAAATAAGACTAAGCCACCCATACGAGTTTAAGTTTAAAACCATTAACAAACAGAATGTTCAAACACAAACACAAAATGAAGTTCCTTTTCTTAAGACATCATAATAATAATGATGATATAAAATTTTAACTTATAACATTCATTATTAGCTTTATTAGAATATGTATGTGATACACTGCCAAAATGATGGAACTAATAGTTCCAAAAATAAGAATAAGCCACCGCTGCGAGTTAAAGTTTAAAACCATCAACACACAGAATGTTCATTTTTTTTTTTTTTAAATCATTCAACTTTTTAACAATATTCATTAATTTTATTGAGACAGATTTTAAAAAAATTGAGTTTAAGTTAACAACTATAACCACAAACACAATACAAAATGAAGATCCTTTTCTTAAGACATCATAATAATAATATTGATGATATAAAATTTTAATTATTACATTTTTAGCTTTATTATAATAAGCATGTGCATATTAAAAACTAAGCACAAAAAAAAAAAAAAGATTTGAGTGTCAGTTATGAAAAAAAAAGTTTGCTCAAGGATCTTATTTCTATTATCATAGGAAACACAGCACAAAATGATGGAACTAATAGTTCCAAAAATAAGAATAAGCCACTCATAAGAGTTTAAGTTTAAAACCACCAACACACAGAATGTTCATTTTTTTTTTAAAAAATCATTCAACTTTTTAACAACATTCATTAATTTTATTGAGACAGATTTTAAAAAAATTGAGTTTAAGTTAACAACTATAACCACACACACAATACAAAATGAAGATCCTTTTCTTAAGACATCATAATAATATTGATGATTTAAAATTTTAACTAATAACATTCATTATTAGCTTTATTAGAATAAGCATGTGCATATTAAAAACTAAGCACAAAAAAAAAAAAAAGATTTGAGTGTCAGTTATGAAAAAAAAAGTTTGCTCAAGGATCTTATTTCTATTATCATAGGAAATATTGCCAAAATGATGGAAATAATAGTTCCAAAAATTAGAATAAGCCACTCATAAGAGTTTAAGTTTAAAATCACCAACATACAGAAAGTTCATTGTTTTTTTTTTAAATCATTCAACTTTTTAACAATATTCATTAATTTTATTGAGACAGATTTTAAAAAAATTGAGTTTAAGTTAACAACTATAACAACAAACACAATACAAAATGAAGATCCTTTTCTTAAGACATCATAATAATAATATTGATGATATAAAATTTTAATTATTACATTTTTAGCTTTATTATAATAAGTATGTGCATATTAAAAACTAAGCAAAAAAGGAGATTTGAGTGTCAGTTATGAAAAAAAAAGTTTGCTCAAGGATCTTATTTCTATTATCATAGGAAATATTGCCAAAATGATGGAAATAATAGTTCAAAAAATAAGAATAAGCCACTCATAAGAGTTTAAGTTTAAAACCACCAACACACAGAATGTTCATTTTTTTTTTTTAAAATCATTCAACTTTTTAACAACATTCATTAATTTTATTGAGACAGATTTTAAAAAAATTGAGTTTAAGTTAACAACTATAACCACAAACACAATACAAAATGAAGATCCTTTTCTTAAGACATCATAATAATAATATTGATGATATAAAATTTTAATTATTACATTTTTAGCTTTATTATAATAAGCATGTGCATATTAAAAACTAAGCACAAAAACAACACAAAAAAAAGGAAATTTTAGTGTCAGTTATGCAAAAAAAGGATCTTATTTCTATTATCATAGGAAACACAGCACAAAATGATGGAACTAATAGTTCCAAAAATAAGAATAAGCCACTCATAAGAGTTTAAGTTTAAAACCACCAACACACAGAATGTTCATTTTTTTTTTTAAAAATCATTCAACTTTTTAACAACATTCATTAATTTTATTGAGACAGATTTTAAAAAAATTGAGTTTAAGTTAACAACTATAACCACAAACACAATACAAAATGAAGATCCTTTTCTTAAGACATCATAATAATATTGATGATATAAAATTTTAACTAATAACATTCATTATTAGCTTTATTAGAATAAGCATGTGCATATTAAAAACTAAGCACAAAAAAAAAAAAAAGATTTGAGTGTCAGTTATGAAAAAAAAAGTTTGCTCAAGGATCTAATTTCTATTATCATAGGAAATATTGCCAAAATGATGGAAATAATAGTTCAAAAAATAAGAATAAGCCACTCATAAGAGTTTAAGTTTAAAACCACCAACACACAGAATGTTCATTTTTTTTTTTTAAAATCATTCAACTTTTTAACAACATTCATTAATTTTATTGAGACAGATTTTAAAAAAATTGAGTTTAAGTTAACAACTATAACCACAAACATAAACACAAAATGAAATTCCTTTTTTTAAGACATCATAATAATAATATTGATGATATAAAATTTTAACTATTACATTATTAGCTTTATTACAATAATTGAGTTTAAAAAAATGGAGTTTAAGTTAACAAACTTTGTAAATAAATTCAAATAAATTTTAAAAACAATTTAATTGCATCACTTAATTTTTGGGGGGTTGCTACACAACCATTGATTTGTTTATGGTGAACTTTAAAAAAATGTTCAGCACTGCTTTTGAATTTATTTGATTTGTGATTTGTGTTTTGATTGTTTCGCTTTGCGCCTTGGCCATGGCTACTGAGATTATTGCAACACGATTGGAAATTAAATTACAAGAACCTAATCCTTTATTCGTTAAATGGCTTCAGCGCTGGCTGCTCGAAGCTGAGGCTCGTAATTTGAAGACACAATGTAAACTACGTGAAGCTTTGCTGGCCTTACGCAGTTATCCTTTGCCATTGTATTCGGGACGGGATTGTGCTGTACTACGTGGTTTTGGACCAACACTTTGTAAACTAATAGATAATGAGTTGAGTTGCATGGTGGGATACGATGGTCCACTGCTGGCATCAAGCAAGGAAACAACAACACAAATAAACAATGATAGCTACCAGTTGGAAGTGCAACAAGTGGTGCGCAGCGTTAAGAAGGCAGCACTTAAATCGCGTAGAATAAAACCGATGAAAATTAAAGAGAATAAACCCATTAAGATAACGAAGAAGGCACAACGTGAACTAGAGTTGGCCGAAGAACGTGATCGCCAAGTGACCATGACTCCCGGGAACTTTCGCATTGAATTGCTTGTTGACATTCAAGAGACAAGTGGCAAAAATAAACGCGTACAGGATCAGACACGTAGTTATTTGACATCATTGAATGTGCCGCATGAAATTCGTCGTCTGACTGTTGGTGATTTCTTGTGGTTGGCACGTGATGAAGCCGGCAATGAACTTGTTTTGCCTTACATTGTTGAACGTAAGCGTATGGATGATCTGGCATCTAGTATACGTGATGGACGTTTTCATGAACAAAAACATCGTTTGCTCCAATGTGGTATACAGAATATAATCTATTTAGTTGAAGACTACGGTAGCAATGAGCACTTGGGCCTGCCTCTGGAATCATTGCTGCAGGCATTGGCCAATACACAAATACAAACGGATTGCAGTATTGTTCGTACAGAAAATCATTATCGTTCTATGGTTTATTTGCAAGGCATGACACGAATGATTGCAAAACTCTATAAGGATAAAATGTTGATTGGGACACCCAAAGATCTGTTGAAACCAATTCGACTCGCACAGGACTCTGTTGTGGGCCTTCTCAAATTCCGTGCCCTCTATGAGGATTCTGCGCGCAGCGCCCTACTGACAGTTCGCGAAGTGTTCGTTCAACAATTACTACAATTACATTCGTTGTCTATGGAGCGTGCCTTGGCTATCGTGGAACAGTATCCAACTCCGCGCGCTTTGCTTGATGCTTATAATGCTTGCGAATATGGAAAGACGGAAGCTGAAAGTATGCTACTTGCTAGCATTCCTTGTGGGCAATTGCAACGTCCACTGGGCGAGAAAATAAGTCAATGCATTTATGAATTTTATCGTACAGAATTTAATAAATAATTAGAAATATAGAAAAATATTCCTTATATTGACTAAAAAATTCTTATATTCTATGGTATACAATTATGCGTACTTCCTACAAATGAGGAGAAGAGGGTTTACTTCGCACTGCTGTCCTCTTCGTAAGATCAAATGAGTTTCTTGTACGAACAAGATCTCTAGCTCCTGGATTAAGTTAGTGGTTCTGATTTAGTTTATTTCCATATGGTTACACTCTTCTTTTACTATCAGTACATGCATATCTTTGTGGATGTGCTGAGTTTTTTTATGTTTCCTATCAGATAGGTCACCATTGGAGATTAGACTGGAGAAGAGAAGCGGTGAGAACTTTTTATATTTCTATACCATAAAGAAAAAATATACTAATAATATATAAAACTGAGTAATATTTTAAAAAATTTATTTAAAAAGCAAACAACAAACAACAATAAGTAATGAGTTTTCAGCACTGAAATATGAAAATGATATTTACCAGTACTAGAAATGCAAATGTGAATAAGTAAAGAGTTTACAACACTGAAATATGAATATGATATTTACCAGCACTAGAAATGCGAATGTGAATGATGAAGTAGAAGACAAATGTGGACACTTGTTCATTTTGTGTGTTGAATTTGAATTTGCATTAAAAATAATTAAATAATCATCACCAGCAACAAACATGGCTGCAGCAGCTGCTATCAATGCAGCAACACCAATGGACATTTCTCATGGTCCAAATGATTTACCAATTTGTGTCATTGTCCTCGGCATGGCGGGTTCTGGCAAAACGACATTTGTTCGAAAATTCGCACAACTCGCCTATGAGGCACACAATCCGTATATAATTAATCTTGATCCAGCATGTCGGGAGGTGCCCTTCAATGCCAATATCGATATACGTGATACAGTCAATTATAAGGAAGTCATGAAACAATACAAATTGGGACCGAATGGCGGCATTGTTACTTCACTGAATCTATTCACAACGAAACTGGACAAAGTCATTGATTTGGTGCGTGGGGCCGGCGAGAAGGGTCACAAATTATGTATTATCGATACGCCGGGACAAATTGAGGTTTTCACTTGGTCAGCATCGGGCAACCTTATAACCGAAGGCTTTGCTTCAATGTTCCCAACAATTGTCGTCTATGTCATGGATGTGGCACGCTCCATATGTCCAACAACATTCATGTCCAACATGCTCTATGCCTGTTCCATTCTATACAAATCAAATTTACCATTTATAATCGCTCTCAATAAGGTATACCAACCAAACTATCCAATTGGATACTTGAGAATCATTTCATTAATTCCAATTAATTATTTTATTATAATTTTCATTGAAGATTGATATGCAAGATCCCGGTTTCATTACCGATTGGATGACCGATTTTGAGACATTCGATGAGGCACTGCAGGAAGAAAATAGTTATGTCAATAATTTGACACGCAGCTTGTCACTGACATTGGATACATTCTACGAACATATTAGAACCTGCAGTGTTTCATCAATGACTGGAGCTGGATTCAATCGTTTCTTTGAAATGCTTCCCGAAGCAGCAGAGGAGTATAAAAAGTAAATAAATATAAATATTATAGTGCTATATGCTTAGTTCAAGAATAACAAAATAATATTCATAATTTTTAGAGACTATAAAGACTCATACAATAAAATCCGTGAAGAGCGTTTGGCTGAAAAAGCCAAAGCCGAGGCAGCAAAATCATCATCATCATCATCTTGCCAGGCTGGAACTGAAGTGCCTTTAAAACTGAAAAGCATCATCAATGACAATAATGATGATGACACAGTAAGTATACCATCTTAATATTGAGATCTCTATTTATTTCCTAATTCAAAATGAATGTATTCATAGATTATGGCGACCAAAAATCAAAATGAAATCTTTTTACGTCAACCAGCTGATTCTGATCCAGACACATCAGATAATGAAATGGAGGTAGAGGCAGCGTCAAAAGTTGAGGGCGAGGAACAAAATTTCCAAAATTTCGTAATGCGACATAAGACAGCAAACCTCAAAAAACAAGAAAAGCAACAAAATGATCAAAATGGTTAACAACAAAATTGAACAAAGTAAACATAATGTAAGGATATGCATAGTTATTCCTTTCCTTTTTTGATTCAAGTAATTTAAATACAATATTTTTTTTATACAATAAATTGTATCACATATTTATACTCTTTGTCATGAAGTTTGTAACACACAGAAGGAGACATCGCAGACCACATAAAGTATATACATATATATTTGTGATTAGCTCGATGAGACGATTTGATTTAGCCATGTCCGTCTGTCCGTCGGTCCGTCTGTTTGCACTCCTAGTCCTTCAGTTTTTGAGGTAGAGAGCTGAAATTTTGTACATAGGGTTCTTTTTACCAAACGCCGATCAAGTTCGTGAATCAGCCGAATCGGATCACTGGGGGGGTACCTCCCATACAAACCCCCTTTTAAATTAAAGTTCTTATTAGAAAACGTTTTTTGTTTTTCGACGTATCGAACTGAAATTTGGACACTATAAGTTTCTGTTCCATATCCACCAACCATTTCATGATCCTAGGGTTACCAGGAGGGGTACCTCCCATACAAACCCCCTTTTAAATTAATGTTCTTATTAGAAAAACTTTTTTGTTTTTTGACTTATTGGACTGAAATTTGGACACTAAAAGTCTATGATCCATATCCACAAACCATGAATTTTGAATTTCAAGACTCTCGGACTAATAGGAGGGGTACACCCCATACAAACCGGGATCCAAATGAAAGTTCTTATTAGAAACAGCTTTTTGTTTATTGTACTATCGACTTAAAATTTGAACACTATAAGTGTTTGACCCATAGCCACCAACCTTAGACCAGCGGACCACTACCTGGGGCTTGAAGAGTATTACAACTTCGTCATAGCCAAAGTTAGTCTGTTTTTATTTTTTTGTATACAATTTAAATTTGTTTCTTATAAATAATTTGAATTTCTCGAACATCTTTTGCAATTTGCAAATTGTCAACGAAACCTTTGGTCAATCGGTAAACCATTTATTGATTTATTATCCTTATCCCTTCTTTAAATAATCTTCTTTATATATAAAAATAAATATAGATCTGCTATTAATAAACATCCTCTACGGGTGTGATTATTCTGGAGCAAACATTTCTATTTCAAAATGAAAGCATTTGCAAATTTGTAGAAAGCATCAATGCCAAGTCACAATCTCTCCATACCATAGCATTGATTATGTACCTAAATGCCCTGAACATCATAGGAATCATCTTCAATCAAAGATACAATTAGAACGATCACATCCTGAATCTTCCTTAACTCCCGTCAAAATGTTATTAAATGTCTCTCTAACAACAAATACAAATGTAATTATGATTATATCAAAAATAGATTATGGAAACTCTCCAGACTCTCACTAAATGCAGCAATTATATTTGCCTTAGGAGCATTTAGTTCAACTCATATATATAACATGGAACTCTCAACAAAACCACTACTCTACATCATAAGCACAACTCCCCTCTGAAAACTTAACCTATCCGGCCCCAGTACCGACCTTCACAAACTTTTAAAGTCCATTAAAAATAAACCATTGAAATATTGCAGGCAATAAAGAAACGAACAAAGCTGCAAAAGACACATTCAAATTCCCACTCATCTTTCAAGAAAACTACAAATAATCACAACAAACTATACAATACACTTAAGAACTCCATTTACAATTAAGGTCGACAACAACCTAAACACCTTAGCAATAATCATTCCGTTCCGTCTTGCCCATACAAACCCCACCTACTCCCAGCTTTTTGACTGCTCCAGCTGCAATATTTTTAAATTCTGCAATTTAAATTAACTTATCATAATAAAATATGTTCTCTCAGATTGTCAGTTTTCCATAGGAACAGCTTCAAATTTCTCTCCAACATTGACCCTTTATAAAATAGATGATTACTAGTTTGTCATGAGAGGAGGGTAAAATGATGAGTCAAATTTAATTTTTTGTAAAAAGCTAAGTATTTCCAAGTTAAAATACACTACCCAAATCAAAACGTTTGACATAAGAAGCTAAAACATTGATATAGTAGTCTTTCAATTATGAGATAAAAATGACCACTTTAAAATCCTAAAAGAATTCAATGGTGGATCAAAGATTGTATATAAATTCTTGTGGTCTTTTAATTTAATTTTTTGTACATAAATGATTTTGTTTTCTCAAAGACTGAATTGTATAAAAACATGCCACATATCCTTTTGGGATATTATTTTTTCCACTGATTATAGCATTTTTGAAATTAAAGGAAATGAAAGAATTTTGTATGAAGAGCGGTGGTGGTGTATTAAAACTTATTTATATATATATTTCTGTATGCAAACTTTCGCCAAAATATATTTTTCATAATTTATTTAATTAATAAAGAAAATGTTTCAAAAAGAATTAAATAATAAATAAAAATTCCATGAGAAAACAACTTAAATAAGAAATGATCGTTTTGACCATGACCCTGCGCATGTTACTTCTTCTTCTTCTTTTTGAACAGCTGATTTCATCGTTAGAAGGAAAATAGTGTTGAACAACGTTTTCGGTTAAAAATTATTGCTGATGATGATGGTGATGACGCATTGTTTTTATTTAATTTTTTTTGTCACAACGAGTGGTGAATGAATTAAATAAAATTCTGACTTTGTATTTGTGTTTGTGGTGTTTGCTTTCTAATCAAAAATTACAATAAAATAGTGCGTTATATTTGCAAAAAATCAACAACAACTAAATATTCTTACAAAATTTGAATGTAACAAATGATTTTAAGTTTAAAATAATTTAAATAACTACTATATAATACATTATATTTGGCACGTACACAGTAGCAGCAGCAGCAGCAGCAGCAAGCAGCAACAGCAAGCAAAACAAATATTGGAATATATCAAAGAGCAACAGCAACAACAACAGCAACAACAGCACAAACAAAAGGAGAAAGAAACAAGATATAAAGAAGAAAGAAAACGTCATCACCATCAGCATTAGCATTAGTATTATCAAGTGTATCCGGTAAGGCAGGTTCTCTTGAACATTTCAAGTATGTATACATATGTATATATTTTATTCATTTCATATTATGTATTTTTGTTATAAATTTTATATTTTAGATAAACTAGAAATTCTTGGAAAATGCTGAAAATTGCCGATGGTTTGGCTCAGCGTTTAGCTGCATGCTTAATAAATAATAATGCCATCAATTGTCTTAAACCGGCAGCAATTGGAGCAAAAGCAACCCACAAAAATTTATCGCAAACACAAAGTTGCCAAAAGAAATTGATTGTCAAAGATCATTATGAATTCGATCGAAAGGTTAGTTTTATCAGTGTATATAGATATATAAATATTTAAAATGTGTCTGTCATTGATTATAATAGATCGATGGATGCATGCATTTGGCATGATAATGATGAATGTACATATTATGCAATCTTATACGAGTGTTCAATCAGATGTAAATGAAAATTTAACAAATTCCATGAGTCCATTTTGTTTATATGCACCCAAAAGAAAAGTCAGCTTATGCGTAACTCAATAGTTCTCGTCGAGAAGGGTCAAGCTTTTATGACCTTGGATCACAAAACCCTAAATGCAACCATATAATGCTTACATTAAAGTCGAAAGTGGTTACTGCCTAATTGACAGAGATTTCTTTAGTGAGGCATGCAAGCGACTTCTGTAGAAGTTGACTATATGCTATCAAAAAAAAAAAACTATTTAAAACGCTTGGTTCATTCCTCTTCTTCAATCAATATTTGATAATCTGAAAGGCATGGACATATTCCGAGTTTCCTTTAATGATTAACGGCTACCACCATAACTTCTCCATCTTAGTTCAGTTAAGGCTACATTCCACATGACTAGTTTGCAATATAGTAGCACAACCAATTTATCATCTGCTCGTAAATTTGTTCTGCCTTTATACATTCTACTCAGAAATATTGAGAGCAGTCTTAACTTTACAAGCTTTTTCACTGGAAATTGATGCTCTTGCAGACACAAATTCTTAATGTGAATTTCCATTGAGACAGCTGAGAGTATGAAATACTAATTGTATACAAAACTACACGAATACTGAACGAGTGAAGCGAGCTTTGTGTGTCATACCATACTAATTTGTCCGCAGCTCGTTGCTTACAAAGCCAAGTGGAAACCAACCTTTAAGGTCACTTGGCTGATCTCTTATCCTCCAGTGCAAAAGATAATGTTTAGTAGGTCTTTTTGACATCAGTTGTTGTTGTCCGCAGTGTGGTGGTGATTCTCCTCATAATACTGTTCACCTTTTCAACTGTCTTAATCATCATCATTTGGCGCTACAGCTCTTTGTGAGCTTTGGCCTGATGAACAATATACATCCATGTTACTCGATCTTTTACCGCCCTTTTTCCAGTTTTCCAGTTGTAGTTTCTTTAGGTCTTCGTTAAGTTCGTCCATCCATCTTGATCTTGGTCTTCCCCTTACTTTGTCGGTGAATGACTTTGCATCTAGAATTTTTCTTTGCGCTCTTGATTCGTCCATTCTTGTTACATGGCCTAGCCACCTTATGCGTTGCGCTTTGATAAATCGCATCACGTTTTCACCTTGGATTAGATGTTCAAGTTCGTCGTTCCATCTTATTCTCCATTCAGCGGGCCCAGTTTTAATTGCGCCGAAGATTTTTCGAAGAATTTTTCTTTCGAAAATCAGCAATTTTGTTTTGTCTCTTTCACTCACAGTCCAAGTTTCAGGTCCATAGCACAAGACTGGTCGCACCACTGTCCTATATAGTGTTAGTTTGCAGGATCTGTTGAGCAGTTTTGATTTGAAGAGTTTTATAAATGATGCGAAAGATCTACTAGCTGCTTGTACTCGTATTCTTTCGTCAATTGTTACGCTCATGGAGTTGTCTGCTGTCAGAAATTCAAAAATAGCAGTAAAAATCCACTTTAATAGTAAATTTAAACGTTAAAAAAATTGTATATCGAAAAAAATAAAAATGCTGTTATGTTCTTCTATTCATTTTTAATATGTATTGAAGAAAAAATTAACAGTTATCTCATTGGAAATATACACAAAAGGAGAAAAGAAAAAATAAGTCAGATTTTGCGCTAACACATAAATGTTTGCAAAATGCGCAGTAGGATGAAGAGAGAATGAAAGTAACGTAAAGTAAAGTAACTGTAAAAATTGTTTATTATGACTAAAATTGCGATAATCAATTAGTTAGCAATGTGTATTTCGCCCAGTTGAGTCCTCCACAGCAATAATAGAAAAATAGAAATAAAATATGCCAGGCCAAAGAACTGATGATTGTGTCATTGAACTAATATATTTTAATTATTATAAAGGTAAAACGGTTAAAGAATTGTCAGAAATATTTTCTATCAAATTAAGAACCGTTTTACAATATAATAAATCGCACAGAGAAAGAAAATAGATTATGTTTAAACACTTCTGCAGGCCGGCCAAGAAAATTGTCAGCAAGGACAGAATCACATTTTCTTAGAGATCTTGACCAAAAAAAATCCACGATCAACCAATCAATCAAGGGCTATATCCTTGAAAAATGAATATGGGTTAGTTGTCTCCTCTGAAACAATTCGACGACTATTGAAAAGAAATGAATACTCAGCCAGAATAGCGCATCGAAAGCCATTAATTTCTTCACAAAATATTTTAAAGAGACTGACTTTTGCTTCTGCAAACATTTCTCTGCCCCTAGAGTATTGGAGCGGGGTTATATTTTGTGACGAGACAAAAATAATGTTTCACCAAAACGATGGTCCCCATAGAGTTTGGCGAAAACCCAATACAGCGCTCCCTCCAACAGAAAAATATTATATCAACAATAAAATTCGGCAAATTGTCAGTGATTATTATGGGGCTGTATATCCATGCAAGGCGTTGGTGAATTAAGAGTATTCACTGATATTTTGAATAAAGAGCTTTATTTGGATATTCTAAAGAAAGAATTGATCAACAGTGCTCAAAAATTTGAAATGGAAGATCCACAAAGACCTGGAATTATGTGTACTACTATAATGTGTAGTACTATTTATGATCGAAATTGGTTTAATTGTTTTTCAAAATATTTGGACCAATTTTCAAAGCATTTCTTCCACTCCGATTGATGTAATTTCAAAATATGCGTTTTGAATGCATCAACTGCTTCTTCGAGTATCGGAAATCGTTGACTAAATAATCTATTTGTGATGTGTGGAAATAAAAAATAATCACTAGGTGCCAAAACAGGACTGTACAGCGATGTTTTGATGGATCAAAAATTCCTTTGTTTGAGTCGAGCTCGCCATGTCGTGATGAAGAATGATTCGCTTCTTCTTTTGCCTTCTTTTTTTTTTAATTTCTCCGAGAATTTCTGGCAAACAAATGACCGTGTACCATTCAGAATTGATCGTTTCGAACTCATATGCATAGATCCATGATTCGTCATCTGTGTAGATGTTATACACAACATTTGATGCACCTTAAACGTACATATTTTTTTTAACATTTCCTTGCAATAATCGACACGAGCCTTCTTTTGAGGGATTTTCAGATTATGGGATCATGTAATATTATAATATTGTAATATTGACCTTTTTGATGCTTGTCATACTAAAGCCCAAAGATTCATCCAATCTCTCGGTATGACTCATGACGATCTTGAATTATGAATTCACACACAGCATTGATATTTTCTGGCAAAACAACAAAACTTCATATACGTATATCTGGACCCAAGGTACAAATTAAAGCTTTTCTAAGAGCTGCAAGTGAAGTTGATAGCGACGGAGCTTCTGTCGCCAAGAGACCTACGAATGAATTCCATTGAGTTGATGATGAACCGTGTATAAGTTCAGAACGATTTCACCGCCAACGCAAAGTGTTTACTCAAATCCTGCAGACATTCTGAAAAACAGCAGTGATAATAAAAAGGAAGATAGACATTATATAGACATTATATGGAAATCATTGATAAATAGAATAGTATAAAATCTAAAACCGACTTCCACTAAATGAAGATCCTTTAATATGACAGAAATATAATAAAAAATGTCAAGCAATAAATTACAAATTGTTGAAGAGAGTGTACGAGCGCCGTTCTTTATGGAAAATGCTTCTGATTTTATGTCTTACACCATAATTTTTGATATGGTGTTACGCAAGGTCATCATTATTAATTTTGTTAATTTTTCTGGAATTTTACATATTTTAAATGCTGCAGGAATAGTCAATCTGTTTATAGTATCGAATGCTTGTTTGAAATCAATGAATAACAAATGTATGTCGATGTTGTGTTCGTAACATTTTTCCATTGATTGCTTGATTGAGAAGATTTGCTCTGTCGTCGATCTTCCTGGCCGAAAACCGCATTGATATTCCGTTAGTATTTTTTCAGCGTATTGTATGAGTCTGTTGTTGAGGAGTCGTGATAATATTTTGTACGTTGTGTTATGTTGTCTTCTCCTGGTGACTTGTTGTTTTTCATATGCTTTAGTGCGTCTTGAATTTCATCCATCGCCGGTGGTTGTATACGAGGGTGGGTTAATAAGTCTTTAGAAAAAAGCATTAAAACAATTTTTTTTTTGGTAAACTTTTTTTTATTTTTCAACATAATCTCTTTGGAGCTCTATACACTTAGTTAGACGTTTCTCTAATTTTTTTGACCCGTCAGAAAAATAAGATTTTGAAAGGTCCTCAAAATAAGCATTTATTTGATCGATGACTTCTTCATTTGAAAAAAAAAACGTTGTCCACTGAGCCATTTTTTCAGGTTTGGGAATAGGAAAAAGTCACTAGGAGCTAAATCTGGCGAATACGGTGGGTGGTCGACCAATTCGAACTTTAATTCTTCAATTTTAGCAATTGATCGTAAACATGTGTGAACGCGGGCATTGTCCTGATGAAAGAGGATTTTTTTCTGTTTAAATGAGGCCGTTTTTTTTTTTAATTTTTTCTCTTAGCTGGTCCAATAAAGATGCATAATACTCCCATGTTATTGTTTTTCCTTTTTCCAAATAGTCAACGAAAATAATCTCACGTGCATCCCCAAAAACAGGAGCCATAACCTTACCAGCTGATTTTACGGTTTTCGCCTTCTCTGCACATGCTTCGCCTTTCAAAATCCACTGTTTTGATTGTTCTTTCGTTTCGGGAGTGTAGTGGTGAATCCATGTTCCATCTACAATCACAAACCGACGAAAAAACTCATTCGGATTACGTTGCATGAGCGACAACAGAGCTTTAGTGGCAATTGTCGACTGTGAGCAAACGCGGCACCCATCTTGCCGAAATCTTTTTCATACACAATTTTTCATGTAAAATAGAAATGACGCTACCTTTTGATATCCCTGTAACCTCAACTATTATAACTCACTCAACTTTAATCTTCGATCACTTCGAACACCATATCATGGATTTTATTGATCATTTCTGGCGTAGTCACCTCTACAGGGCGTCCTGAGCGTGGTTCATCCTGTACATGATGTACGACCACGTTTAAATTCATTTAACCAGTTATAAATAGTTGCAAGCGAAGGAGCAGATGTGCCGTGAACTAAATCCAACTCATTTTTTATATCCTTTGCTGTTAAGCCTTTTATATGAAAATGTTTAATACTCGTAATAGATCTAAAACTCAATTTTCTCCAATTTTTGTAAACAAACAAATTTGTTGTTCTTCAATGCAGGAGAAACACACAACTACTCAACCAATCTGGCTGAAACTTCACAGCATACGTAGACGGTAGTGATGCTGCATGAAAACAGACCGTTTACAGTAATAGTCGCGCTATCTGTTGAATTTTCTAAGGACTTATTGACCCACCCTCGTTTCTTGCGAATATTCAACGATATTGTGACCCTCTGTCGGTGGTTCGGTTTCTTCGATATTTCTTTCTATATTCCCGGCATTTAACAATTCGCTAAAATGCTCAGCCCATCGTCCCACAATCTTTTGTTGATCGGTGAGTACATCACCGTTTTTGGATTTGCAAATATTTGTGCGAGGTTGAAATTCGTGTTTTTCGGTTTTGATTTGGTTGTAAAATTTTCTTGTTTTATTGGAGTTGAAGTCCTCGCAGATGCTTTCTAAGTTCTTCTTCATGGATTCTCTTTTCTTTTTCTGACACATTTTCGTAGCAGTTCTTCTTTTCTCGATATAAATTTCTTCCGCTGCTCTAGTTTTCTTTTCCAACCAGCGTTTTCTTGCTTGGTTTTTAACTGCTATTGCCTTTCTGCAGTCATCATCATCATCGAACCATTCGAAGTTTTTCTTCCTTACTTCTCTTCCAACTGTATTTAATGCTGCAGTTGTAATCGCTTGTTTTAGAATTGTCCATTTCTCTTTTAATATGCTTTCTGAGATTTCAGTGTTGGAGATTTTTTCGTCAATTTTATTTTGGAAGTCTCTTTTTACATTCTTATCTTGTCCCCCATTATGTTTGTGTTCCATTTGTTCCTTTTTTGATTCCTTTGACTTTGGCAATGTTAGACAGATTTTGTCGCATTTTCACTATTACTAAAAAGTGGTCACTTTCACAGTCTTGGCCCTCTGAGCTGTGGCTTCGTACATCGGTTATGTTGTTGCTTTTTCATCTTTTGCATATGAGGACGTGATCAATTTGATTCGCATTGTTGCTTCCCGGAATTTTCCATGTACGTTTATGTACACGTATGTCTTTATGTGGGAATGCAGTACTCATGATAAATGTTTTTGTAGAGCTTGCAAAATTACATAATCTCATGGCATTTTCAGTTGTTGTTTCATGGAGCTAGTGATTGCCAACTTTCACGTCTTTGATAGAGCTTTCGCAACCTATTTTGGCAATGAAATCTCCCAGGATAACAATTGTGTCATATTTGATTATTCTTGCGTATACGAGGTATGTTCAAAAAATTTTCAAATTTCGCGGGCTACATACATTCGACTTTTGATTATTATTTTTTTTTATGTTGGTACACTCGTCTCGAAGATATGTTCACGGTTTTAGCCATATAGCATGTTTAGTTTGTTTGTGAGAGGCATAAAGAATACAAGTGTTTTGCGTGTTCGGCGATTTTCTGCTATCGAAAAAAATGGATCAAAGAAGTTGCATCAAATTTTGTGTAAAAAAATGAAATGTTGACAGTGGCATGCGGTGAGAGTACTCTGAGTCAAAAAAATGTTTACAAGTGGCACAGAAGGTCGAGAAGATGTGAATGACGACGCTCGCTCAGGACTACCCAGCACATCAACAACCGATGAAAATGTTGAGAAAGTGAAGAAAATTGTTATGAAGAATCGTCGAATCACAATTAGAGAAGTTGCTGAGGATGTCGGCATATCGGTTGGCTCATGCCTCATGGAATTGTTGAATGACGTCAACGATGATCCAGATTTGTTTAAAAGGGTCATAACTGGTGACGAATCATGGGTATATGGTTATGACAACGAAACCAAAGCCCAATCGTCCCAATGGAAGAGTCCAGGAGATCCAAGAACAAAAAAAATCAAGCCAAGTTCGATCAAATGTCAAGGTTTTGCTCACTGTTTTCTTCGAATACGAGTACCATGGCGTAGTGCATCAGGAGTTCTTACCAAAAGGTCGTAAGGTAAATAAAGAGTATTACCTTGAAGTTATGCGCCGTTTGCGTGAAGCAATACGAAAAAAACGCCCGGAATTGTGGAAAACAAATTCATGGCTTTTGCATCATGATAATGCACCTGCTCACTTATCTTTGCTTGTGAGAGATTATTTGGCCAAAAACAACACCGTTATCATGCCTTAGCCACCGTATTCACCAGATTTGGCCCCCTGCGACTTTTTCCTGTTCCCAAGATTGAAGAGACCCATGAAAGGACGGCGTTTTGCGACGATTGAGGAGATAAAAATCGAATCGCTGAGAGAGCTCAAGGACATACCAAAAAGTGCATATCAGAACTGCTTCGAGGATTGGAAAAAACGCTGGCAAGTGTATTATATCTGAGGGGGACTACTTTGAAGGGGATAAAATAGAAATTGATGATGTCCTTTTACTCTTAATTTGCATAGTCTTTCATTAATTGGTTCAAAACCTAAAACTTTGTCTTTAATTTTCTGTCCTACCCAGAAACCTGTGCCATTTCTCCCTGATTTTTTGCCATTACCGCTGAAATACAGTATATATTCTTTTTTTCTTATTTCTCCGAAGTCCTTCCATCGTAATTCCTGCAGGGCCACGATGTCCATATTGTATTTTGTAACATAGTTCTGATATTCCAAGAGCCAAGATTCCAATCAATATTCCTTTTTCCGTTCCTATAATCGTGTACATTTACAAGTTCCTTCCGAGGCTTCTATTCATCTTTCATGACTGTTATTTTTCGACGAGTTGTTGGTTGTCGTCCCAATGTCGTCTAGGTTGATTTTTCCTACAACCTCGGATAGTCCTTTATACCCCAGACTTTGGGCCGCCTTTTTTCTCTTTTCGAGTTTTGGCTGTTAGGGTTATACCGCCCGCACTCGGTCGTCAGAGCCTCTTTTGTTATTGACAGGATGCACCGACGTGTAGGTGAGGTTGACAGTTGAATAGGATAGGATAGGCTATATAATCGTGTCACTATTCCGTTAACATCCCACAACTGTCTTAATAAACCGACCAATTTGATTCCCATTAACTTTAACTCTGGTAGAGATGGATTTATCCACTTAAAGTAAAGTAAATTTTAAATATGTGTAATTAATTTTGTATTTTATTTTACATTTATTTACCATGTTTACACACAATTGACGCATATTCAATGCAATGTTATTTTATGAATTTTCCATATTCTATTTCTCTGATTTAATTTGATTTGATTCTCTGCATGGAAACCAATTTTATTTTAATATTGTTTAGACCTTGGAGACATTTTAAATCAAATATAACTTTTGTCTATGTTTACCAAATTCATAAAGATATTTTCGTCTTACGAATGATTGAGAACTTAAGATTTATAAGGTTTATACTTGATATCTTTCTACTTATCATAAATGAATAGTTTTCTTATAGTAGACAACAAGAGGCAAAATCGTGGACATTGAAAATTTTTCAAATAGAAGATCCGGCCGGATATTTAATTAAGGCCGGATACCGGATAGTTGCCGGATGTCTGTTTCATCTCTAGTATTAACTCTATAAAATTTGAGTTTCAATTGTTTGTACATCTTCTATTTGAAAAATTTTCAATGTATACGATTTTGCCCAACGCCCTGCAGCAGCGTGTACACCGAAAAACTTAAAGCGCCTCTAAAGTTTAAAAGTCGTTTTTTTTTTTAAATCCGTTATCCGGCCAGATATTAAATTAAGGCGCTGTAAGTCTTTGGGTGTACACGCTGCTGCAGGGCGCTGAGAGATATATTCTTGCAAATTTTGATAAATTAGGATATTGTTCAGTATTAGCTGACCACCAAATATAAGGATCTCGATTGTGGCCAATGCGCACTGACTACTTCAGATAAAAATCAATTTCCGTTGCAATCGTGTTCTTTTCTTGGTCGTAAGACTGAAAACAATTATCATTCGCTACCTCATGAAAGCAGCCCCAGAACGTGTCGAGAGTTTCGTCAGATACTGCCGACTCTGTCCCTTCTTTTTTACTTTTTTTTTTATTTTTTTGACCAATGTTGAACCTGAACTGCTGCTGGAGGAATCTTCGCAAGACATTTATAAATATTCCAAAAGAATCTTCTGGCGAGCTCTCTCCGCTTCAACAACCTCCAAGTAGTTTTTTTAAATCTTGGGTCTAGGAAAGTTGCAATCAAGTAGTTGGAGTCTTGATTTAAGTAGTTGAAACGCTTTTCTAATTCTGCTTTTAACGAGACTCTCATGTATGGTAAATCAGATGTTCTAAGCTTAGTTTCGTCTTTATCTAAATATTTTTTTCGGGGCAGCAACGTGTGGTATTACTTCCGACACGCAGGACAAACCAGAACTTGTTATTTTGGTTATTTCTTGAAAGGGTTTTAATAGTTTGATGCACTGCTCCATCAAACACCATTGTTGAGACATCAAATTGTAACAATAAGGACCGCTTTTGTTCTAATAAACGCTCCACCATATAAAATGTGGAATTCCATTTAGTGGTAATACGTGTATCTTGCACAAACTGATGCTCGGGTAATTTTAGCTCTTTTTGAATCGTCACCAGTTTTTCTTTGATTTTATTGAACTATTTTTAACTTAAATCGACTTAAGCTTTTTAGTTAAAAGATTTATGAAACAATGAAAGATGTTTACCAAAACCTGTCTCCACTTAAGATACTCGTATTTTGACGTATACATTACTATTTGAGAAAACTTACTATAAGTGAAAAAGTAAAACGATATAACTATGATCTCAGAAAAAATGTAACTTGGAATCTATGGCCAACTGTATCAAACTACGAAAATGGACATGGATAGGCCACACATTGCGAAAAGATGACACAGATGTTTGCCGACAAGCTTTTGACTGAAACCCCCAAGGAAACCGTAAGAGGGGTAGCCCTAATACCACGTGGAGGAGCTCCTTACAAAAAGAAATTGACGAATGCGGAAAATCGTGGAACGAATTAAAGATGCTAGCAAAAAACAGGATCAGATGGAAATACTTTATTGAGGTCCTATGCTCCAGTGGGAGATACAGGAAATGATGATGATGATCTTATGCCATATTTTTAGAAAATTCTTTAGTCAATATACAATACTCGTTACAATCATCATTATCTCCTCCATCAAAATACAGAGACATCGATGGTTTGACCATATAATTAGAGAAAACGAAGAATACCCACCACAACAAATTCTGCGCACCAAAACTTAGATGGATCGACGAAGTCGACGTTGATGCGAATATTTTAAATCTGCGAAACTGGAGGACTCTTGCGAAAGACAGAACCATTTGGAAGCAGACGTTACAACAGGCAAAGACCCACCCAGGGTTGTATGGCCATTGATGATGGTGAATGAAACTATCATTTATTGTTTATTCAATGCAATTTGATGCACTTAGGTAACCGATGAAAGAAATAGCTTAATCGTTGTTTATAATTTAGGAATTCATTTCCATTTAAGGGACTGATGAAATAATAAGAAGCAATTGAAAGAATTGTTGAAGATTTATTTGTGGTTTACTTTCAATTTGTTTGTTGTTGGTAAGATGCAACATTCGGCTCTTTTCGGCCGGATATCCGGCTATCCAGCCACAGGGTTGGCTGGATATCCGGTATCCGGCCAAACAACTATCCATTTCATCTCTAGTTAATACAATACTATGATTGGAGTTTTAAACTTTTTAACTTATATTTTATATACTTACATACATCGGCGTAGCCAGGATTTTGTTTCCGGGCGGGTTGTTAGGGGGTTTAATATGCATACTTCAAAAACGTTTATTAATAGAGAAATTTTTTTATTTTATTACACTAATTGTAGTCTTCAATATTCTTTGCAAAATCGTTTCAAAATTTCACGTGTAATTTTATCGCCATTTTCTTATACAATTTTTCTATGTACACTAAGCATACATAGACCGTTTAAACGGTTCTCTAGTATCGTTGACCTCATCCATATTTTCACACGACGCAGTGTAAAAAAGGATCTCTGTATGTTTGTTGTTGTACAAGGCTGAGTCAAGGAAATTAAAATTGCGTTTTTTTGTTGCAGGAAAGAATATTTCCGCATCCTTTAACACTTCCGTAAAGTCTAGATTTTTAAGGTCTTCTTTTGTCATACCCTTCCTTCCACTTCAGTCGACTTGAATTGTCTATTATTTGCTATTCATTCTCTTTTTTATTCTTCGATATTTTTTTTTTTTTTCAAAACGATTGTCATCATCATCAGCCAGCTTTACAGCTCGGGGTGAGCTTTAGCTTCGTTCACAATTTTCTTCCAGGCACTACGGTCTTTAGCCTCCGTCCTCCAATTTTTGTACTCGCATCTTCTTCAGGTCTGAGAAGACTTGTTCCAAGCATTGGAACTTTGGGTGTCCTCTGGCTTTCGTCACTGGTGGGTTATAAGTGACCATGCTTTTTTGAGGACGGCCATCGTTCATACGCTCCAAATGGCCTAGCCATCGTATTCTAAGCGCTTTAATATTCTTGATTATGTTCTCTCCTTTACATAACGAGTTGAGTTCGTCGTTAAAACGGATTCTGTATGTTCCGTCGCTATCTCTGATTGGCCCAAACATTTTTCTGAGTATTTTGTGCTTGAAAACCTGCAAGCATTGCTCGTCCCTACACTTGAGTGTCGAGGATTCGCACCCATATGTTAACACCGGTTGAATTAGTGAACTATAGATGCGTAGCTTGCACGATCGCGAAAGTAATCTGGACCTTAGGAGTTTTATGTTGGCGAAGTATACCTTGTCCTTGCCCTGTATTATGTCGTGTATGTTGTTGTCATTGTTGATCAGGACACCGAGGTATTTAAATTGTTGTACACCCTCGAAGCAGTAGTTACCGATTGTAATATTTTCTGGGCGGCGCTTTTCTTTAAATCTCGAAAACTTTAAGTATTTTCTCTGAGCTTCATTTACTCTAAGACCAACTGATTTGGTGCCTTTTTCGGACAGATATCTTTTGTTACGAGCTAAGATATCTATGTCGTCGGCATAAGCAATTGTGAGACCTGACCTACTGAAAATGTTACCAAATTTTACCTCTTTTCTTATTGCGAAGTGTAACAGCAAGTTGAAAACAGATGTGGACAGTGAGTCTCCTTGTTTGACGCCGCACGAAATTTCAAAATGATTGGTTAATGATTTCTTCGCGCCATAGTCGCACTATGAACTGTAGGACAATTTTAAGTCCTTCATCGTTTAAAGCTTTAATAAGTTCTATGGTACGAGTAAGTCCGTCTATGCCTGGTGCCTTATTGTTCTTCATACGACACACTGTCTTACGAAGCTCCTCCAAAACAATTGTAGTAAGTATTAAAATATCTACACCGGACTAGGGCGGCAAGCTGCCCCTGGCTACGCCCATGCTTACATATAAATATTTAGGTAATCTAAATTAATATTTATGTTCTTTATGAGCTTTGAATGGGACCTAAGCAGAAGCTTTGATTAGAATTGGCATTACTCATACGACTTAGATTCTGGTAATGCAATCCAATGAAATCCATTGCCTCTATTGAAATCAATGGTTCACAAAGATTGTACAAAATGATTTGGCATTTTTTTTAGAATGATTTTTTATTGTTTAAATTTTCATCTATTAATTAATATTTTCTATTTCAATTTCTATTCTTAGGTAATCAATAGTGATACTCCTGTGATTGTTAACTTCCATGCTGAATGGTGTGATCCATGCAAGATTTTGACACCTAAAATGCTTGAACTTTTGGAGAACTCAAATGATATCGATGTCGCTGTCATTGATGTTGAATCCAATTTGGATTTAGTTGAGACATTTGAAGTGAAAGCGGTGCCAGCAGTATTGGCATTCAAGAATGGAGTTGTTGTAGATAAATTTATTGGTCTTGTTGATGCCAATAGTATTGAGACACTAATAGGTAAATTAAAGAAGAATAATTCGAATGATGAATCAACAAGTGCAACACCATCATCATCAGCAGCAACATCAACGACAACATCGACAACAAGAACAACGTAGTTGGTTGATCTGATCTGCATCAACATCTACGTATATCTTTAGAAGATCACAGCATAGCACAGCACAACAGAGCAGAGCAGAGCGGAGCAAAGCAAAACAAGTCAAAGGAATGCAATATAAAAAAATAATAGCAAACTTAGGATTGATTGATCAAGGAAGAGAATTTCTATGGAATTTATATTATATTTTTTGGTTGGAATTGGAACTAAAATTCTTAGAATTTACTATTAATTATTATTTATATATATCCAAAATGTGTTTCTGTACAGAAAGAAGACAAGACAATAATAAAAAGAATAGAATATGAAAAAAATGATATGATGATGTATCATTTTTATCAGATTCACATCATTGGATTGATCATTTGATTTTGTTTATTTGTAAAATTTATTAAAAAAGAGAAAGAAATTATAAAATGAAAGAGCTTCAATAAAAAATTATAATAATAATAATAATAGTAGACATATTATTACAATAACAACAAATTTATTATATTATATTATATAGAAGATATATTTTTGTAATTCTTAAGATGTTGATTTCTCTTCGTTTTACTTTTTTGTTTTTTTATTATTTATTTTGTATAATTTTCTGTTTTTTTATTATTTATTTTGTATAATTTTCCGTTTTTTTTTTATTTATTTTGTATAATTTTTTTTTTTTTTTTATGTTTCTTTTATTTTATTTTGTATAATGTGTTTTTTTTTTTTTTTGTCTAAAATTTAAAATTGCACAATATAAATTTCTAAGTTTACAAAACATTTTCAATGTGAAAAGATATACAATACAATAAAATAAAAAAAAAAAAAAAAAAAAAATTTATAATAAAATTAATGTGAATGTTAATTACATAATTAATTATTTAAATAATAATGAAATACATAAAGAACGAGATAAAAATCAATATTATAGAACGCAATAGAATAGTACTTCCCCAATTGGAATTGGAAACAATATAATTTTCTTTAATTAGATCTTGATTAACTTCTTTTTTTCCTTTTCCTTTTTTAGTAAAATTCTTATCAAGAATCATGTCACCATCATATGTCACATGATTTTCTTTATCTCTTGTGCTAAAAGAATGGAAAACATTTTGATTTTTAGTACATACATACATAGTATAAATTTGTAGTAGATTTTTACAATTTCAATTCATAATCAATCATGAAAACCATTTACCATTAACATATCATCATCATTTATTACAATATAGTAAAATATAAATTTATATTAAGTGATTGATTGATTGATTGACTGATTGATGAATTGGATTGTTGTATTATGATGACAATTACATATAGAGTCGAATTCCTTTATAACGAATAGAGAGAGGATATTCGCTATATAGAGGTTTAAATATATAAAAAACCACTATGTCTTCAGAATGACTTCGTTATAAAAAAAATATGTGTTCGCTATTGGGGAGTTCAACTGTATGAATGTGTTTTTCAAATTACAAAATTAAAAAAACCCAAACCCATCAAAGTTATTCTTCTCAATCATCATCATTATCATCATCACCATCATCTAATAACAAACTACTACATTCGGACTTCTCTATAGCAAAATTAAATCACTGAATGAATAAAAACATGCATTTGTTCCAATGACTTCTCACTTTATATTAGAGAGAGAGTCTGATTTCCTAAACTATTCTAATTTTGTTATAGAGAAATCCGATTGCATTACAATTTTTGCTTAAAAAATAATATACATACATATGTTTATATAAAATAATAATAATTAAAAAAAAATACAAAAAAAATACAACAAAAAAAAAAAAATTAAAAATTAAAAAATACAAATAAAATAAAACCAATATAATAATAATAATAATAATAATAAAATGTGGATTAACTTTGTTATTGCTTATATAAATAGAATAATATTTTAAATATATCAAGTTGTTGCTGTTGTTGTTGTTGTTGCTGCTGCTGTTATGTTTGTTTTTTGTTTTGTTGTAATTCTTTTAGTATTTTATATAAGTAAAGCAAAGAAATGAAAAGAAGTTTCGTTGTATCTTCTCATCATGAATCTCATTAGTATTGGCAACTGTATTTGTAACTGGAATCAGGATCTCTGTTTGGATCTATGTGTTCGTTTCTATTCTATTTTATTCTGATCTGATTTGCTCACTTGTTGTTGTTGTTATTGTTGGTGGTGGTGTATTTTATGTGTGTTTGTGTGTGTGTGTGTGTTTTTTTTTTTTCTTTCTTTCTTTCAATTACTTCATAATTTTTATGTATCCACGTATATTGTATGTATGTATTTATTTATTTATTTATTTATATGTATATCGATATATTGATTTTAACCTACCGAGCCAATTGTATTATGAGTGCAGCACACATTTCAAAGAATTCCATTGTATGATGACCAGTTGGTTGTAATGGCATCACTCCGATTACACTTAGTGGCGGAGGTGTTAAGCTTTCCATGATGACATCATCACCTTGTTCGACTTCCTCATTTGTCAATGATTTAAAATCAAGTAAATAACTTTTAGCATCAACTTGATATAGTTGCAAAGACATTTTGGAGAATTTGCCTGTCTTAATATTCTGACGACGGACACGGACATGATAAGGATTAATGATTTTCCATTCGTAATCCAAGGCTTTCATTGCACGATAGACTTCAAGCATAATGTCATTTGGTTTACTTTGTGATCTGATGCCCAAATGCCATTTGGCACGTTTTATGGGAGTGCCACGTGCTGTTTTCTCTGGGAAGGCAGCGCCACCAGAATTCTGTACAGACATTGCCAATTGACGTTCACGCATTGGTGCTATACGCTCAGGATGAGGACGAATTGTTGGAGTATTTGTAAGTGATCCTGTTCCAGTTGTTGCTGTTGCTGTTATATTAAGTGCTCCAACATTATTGTTATTTAAACCATTACCAATTGGTGTTGCTGTACCAGATGATGAGGTACCACCAACACCAACACCACCACCACCGACGACACCGCCACCGCCTCCAGGACCAATTGTTGTAATCCCACCACCAACATGATGATGATGATGATAATTTGTTGTTGTATTGACCACAGGACCATTGGCACCATTGGCTAAATGTGCTTCCATGTGCCTATCATTGGGTGAATGTGATGATACTCCAGCCGATGGTGGTGAGCCAGCAACATAGAAATTATTAATCTCATTTATTTGATTGGCGGCATCATCAGCAAAACGTTTGTTATCAATAATCAAATGATAGGCAATAGCCAGTTGATCATGTGGATCACCACTTAATAAGGCATTATGAACTTCCGATTCCTTGACACCGAATTTCGTGCAAACCTCTGACACAGCATAAGTATCAATCACATTCGAGTCCTGCTCTATAGATGAGGGGAACAAATACGCTGGCAATTCCTTTTGGAACCATTCATGCTTCTTAATCTCATCAATGGTGGCACGCTTCAATGGATCCACTTGTAACATTTGACACACCAAATTCACCACTTGCTTATTGAGATATTCTGGTATGGGGAAGATACCCGATTTGATTTTACGGAAGAGCGTCGGCACATGTTCATCATCAAAAGGCAAAGTACCACATAGTAATGCATACAGGATAACACCACATGACCATATATCCACTTCAGGACCAGCATACAATTTGCCCGATATAACCTCGGGTGCAGCATAATTCGGAGAACCGCACGATGTACGCAAGAATTCACCATCCAACATCATATTTGATAAACCAAAATCAGCAATTTTCACATGCATATTATGATCCAATAGAAGATTCTCTGGTTTCAAGTCACGATGCACAATCATATGGCGATGACAATAGTCGACGCCTGATATAATCTGCTGGAAGAATCGTCTGGCTTCATGCTCCTGCAATTTGCCATGTTTAACAATATAATCGAATAATTCTCCGCCGCTCACATATTCCATAATCATAAAAATATCTGTTGGAGTTGATATCACCTAAAAATAATAACAATAATAATATTAATATTAATAATAATAATTAAAGCAACAAATTAGATTATAATACTACATATGTATGTATGTGCATCATCATCTTACCTGATATAATTTTATGATGTGCGGATGTCGAAATAATTTCAAATTTTGTATTTCTCTTCGAATTTTGCCAACCACATCGAGACTTTTGATTTTTTGACGATTTAAAATCTTTACAGCCACTTTGTGTTTGGTCATTTGATGTTCACCAATTTTCACTTTGCCAAAGGTTCCCGTGCCCAAGGTGGCTCCCAATAGATAATGGCCAATTTTGACCAAAGGTTGACTACCATTAGCGGCATTATGAGCCACAGCTTCAGCAACGGCGGCACGTGTTGTAGGCATGATTTACTTATATTTATATTCTCGTCCTACGTACAAACTCCTGCACTGTCTACTATCTACTGTCTTCTGACTTTCTTACTTACTTACTATTTCTTGGGAAAAATCTAAACTCTTTTCTTTCTATCTATTTGAATTTATATTTATTTCAATTTCAATTTAAATGTCTATCTAAATACAATTTGATGTGTATGAAATGATGAAATATATATAATATAAGTATAATAATATGTATGTGTGTTAATATTTGTATATTTTTGTAATATGATAAACGTAAATTGAGTTTTATTGATTGGTTTGATTGTTGGTTGGTTAATGGAAATCAGTTCTCAGTTTGCTTCGGTTCGATTGCTTCTCTTGGTTGGTTGTTTGTTTATTTATTTATTTTCATTTATTTATTTATTTATTTCTTTTATTATTTCTAGTGGCTGCGCGCAAACTCACTAGTTGACTGACTAATTGTAGAATAAATTTGTTAAAATTGTATTTATTTAAACGGTTTCCGATGAGTGTCTTTCTGTCACCGTCAGTTTCCCACCACTTCGCTTCCTTGTTCAGGGATTTCGAGTATTCTTTTCTTTTTTTTGTTTTTTCTTTATATATGTTGAAGGTCGTCGTTGTTATCTTCGTTTAGATTCTATATAATATAAACATACATATATATATATGTGTGTGTGTGTGTGCGTGTATGTGGTCTACAAATTTATCTATTTATCGGAATAAATCGGAGGAATATAAGTATGCATATATGTACGTAGAAGTTTTGTTTGCTCGTTTGTTTGTATTTACTTGCACCTTGTTTTTCTTACGATTTTTAAATTGCGTTGTTGGATTTTTTTTTATGTTTGTTGCTGTTATTGTTGTAAATTGTTGTTGTTTCGTAGGTTTTTTTCTTTTTTTTTTTGTAATTCCTTTTATTTATATTATTATTATTTCATCATCATCATTATCATTATTATGTTATGAAATGAATTTTAGAAATTTTAAAATACAAAAAAAAAAAGAAGGAAGACAAAAACATGTGAATTTGTTTGTTGTAATTTAATTACTTATATTTTTTTGATTTATTTTTGCTGATTCCTGCAATATTTCTTTATAATATTATATTTCTTTACATCAATTTCGTAGTCGTCTTGGAATTTTTGTTGCACTAAAAAATTTCCCATATTGGAAGAAGGTATTTTTTTTATTTAATAAATTTTCACGGTATTTTCCAACACTGGCCATTCTGGTTGTCTCATGCCTGCTAAAGTTACCGAATTTAGTGTGCATGTGTGTGTTTGTGTACATGTGTGTGTTTATGTGTGTATGTTTTATGCTGTGTGTTGTGTTGTGTTGATGATGAAAAACAGCTGTGTGTGTGACCCCCTTCGAAAACAGCTGTTTGCTTCGCTTCGCTTCGCTTCGATTCGATTCCATTCGATTCGTTTTGTTGAAATAGCAATAATAATAATAATTTCAATACGATAAGAACTATAAATTTTTGTTGACGCTTTGCATTTTACTTACTTATATTACATAGTATATCAGTGTATTAGATTGAAATTCGAATAAAAGAAATTCATAACAAAATAAAATTGATGACACAGGAATATAAAGTTAACATTATATTTATTCATTATTTCCATTTCTTGGAAATGTGCAACAGAAACTAACCGCGTTTGTTGATATAAAATATCGCTTGCCGGACGCTAGTCGCCAGACGCTTCATATTGCTTTATAATAATGATGCATGACAATGAACTCGTGACAAATGCGTGCGTGCGTACGTGGAAATCGTCTGTTTTGAGTCTCTTTGTGGTTGTTGTTGCAATTGCAAGGGGGATGTTCAACATGTACAACAACAGTCACTGGAGCTGATTGCATGTACAACTACAGTCACTGGAGCTGATGAATGTACAACTGCAGCCGCGCGGCATAGGTGAGTGGTCCTTGGTCGACAATAGTCCGGTGATTCTGTGACATAGACCCGACCACTCAGGGGATTCAATCCTTTGTGGCTGTGACTCATTGTGATTTGGCAATAATAATTGAAGGCAATAGAAATACATAAGTATAATACAAATAATAATAAAGCAAGTGCTATAACTTCAACTTGTAGAGAGCCGATTGTTGATGACAAACTGATTGAATGAGTGACTGATGTCTGGTAATACAATATAAATAAATATATAATATTATTGTTTCTTGTTTTTATCATATTTTTGTTTACAGATTACAATGTCTCGTGTGTTAGATTAAATGAGTAATGCTGTCGGACTCTTCTAAATATGAAGGTTATACCATAACAATTGATATTAGTTTAAGTTTACAATAATCCAATGGCGTAATCACTACCATTTATTATGCTTATTGGATTTTTGGTATTATGTTATAATCACTTCAACGTTTCTCATCTTTTGATACAGTTTTGTTAGCTCTCCACAGTGGAGATATGTAAAGATTGAAGTCACTTCATTTATGGAGTGAACATTGAATTCATCAGTCATCAATCTCTATTGATTGACTATCTCATTGTAAGATGTTATAATACGTTGCTATCAAAGCAAGCACTCCTCTTCTCCTTCTCCTTCTGCTCCTAAGACATCGCCAATCTGTATAAATCTTTACATAAATATGTTTATGTGTAATTGTGAATGTTTAGCAAAAGTCCTCCTAAAACATCTAAAAAAAATCGAGGAAAGGAAATTGGTACATACCGTGCGAATATATTACTCTATGCTACTCGTACATGCATTCCAACAGACTAATTTGATTTTGCAATGAATACTAATTTTGTGATTTGTTGTGGCATTTATTGTATAAGTATATTTATATATGTTTATATAAACTCAGACAATGAAAAAAATTATATAAAAAAAGACTAACTTTGGCTATGCCGAAGTTGTACTACTCTTCACGCCCCTTCTAGTAGTCAGACACCTATAGTGTCCTAATTTCAGTTCCAAAGTACAAAAAACAAAAAAGTTTTTCTAATAATAACTTTCATTTGGATCCCGGTTTGTATGGGGCATACCTCACCTAGAGGTCCGAGGGTCTTAAAATTTATATGGTTGGTAGATGTAGATCAGGCACTTATATTGTCCAAATTTCAATTCCAAAGTACAAAAAACAAAAAAGTTTTTCTGATAAGAACTTACATTTGGATCCCCGTTTGTATGGGGCGTACCCCGCATAGTGGCCCTAGGGTCTTAAAATTTATATGGTTGGTAGATGTAGATCAGGCACTTATATTGTCCAAATTTCAGTTTCATAGTACAAAAAACAAAAAAGTTTTTCTAATAAGAACTTTCATTTGGATCCTAGTTTGTATGGGGCATGCCTCCCCTAGAGATCCGAGGGTCTTATAATTTATATGGTTGGTAGATGTAGATCAGGCACTTATATTGTCCAAATTTCAGTTCCATAGTGCAAAAAACAAAAGTTTTTCTAATAAGAACTTTCATTTGGATCCTAGTTTGTATGGGGCATACCTCCCCTAGAGATCCGAGGGTCTTATAATTTATATGGTTGGTAGATGTAGATCAGGCACCTTTATTGTCCAAATTTCAGTTCCATAGTACAAAAAACAAAAAAGTTTTTCTAATAATAACTTTCATTTGGATCCCAGTTTGTATGATGGATACCCACCCTAGTGGTCCGATTCGGCTGATTCCGACAAATTTACTACGTATGGTAAAAAGAAATCTCTGTGCAAAATTTCAGCTCTCTAGATCAAAAACTGTGGGATAAGTTTGCATGACAGACAGACGGACGGACGGACATGGCTAGATCAACTCGTCTCGTCGCGCTGATCAAGAATATATGTATGTACTTTATGGGGTCACCGATGTCTCCTTCTGTGTATTACAAACTTCATGACAAACTTATAATACTATTCATTGCGTGAAGAGTATAAAAAGACATTTTTATTAAGGAAATGTTAATTACGTTTATTATTAACAACAGATATAAAAAAATACCCACAAGTCACCTTAATATGAAGTGTGCGCCTGTTTTGCATTCACATATTTCTCCCATCACGAAACGGTTTTTGCAACCTTAACAATTAAATCGTTTTCTAAATTTTTACAATTTCTCTGTTTGCTTTTTATTTGGGTCATTGCCAAAAACGTCAATTTATCACAAGTAGGATCTTGCAAATGGAATCAATGACTTCAAAGTTTCTGTGATTAATTCTGGGTATTCTGATTTTCCTTTTAACCAAAAAGTATCAAAATTGACAGACTTGAATTCGAAGTGCAATATTCCATTGACAGATAATTGCAGCAGTTTTTCTTTTAGGTTAGTTGGCAAACTTTTCTCATCTAATAAAACTGTACTTAATATTTGGACATTAATATTTGTACTTAATATTTGGACATTATAAGACTCTGACCCATATCCACCAACCATGAAAATTTCAAGACCCTCGGACTTCTAGGAGGGGTACCCCCCATACAAACCTGGATCCAAATTCATGTTCTTATTAGAAAAAATGTCTTGTTTTTTGTGCTATCCACTTGAAATTTGGACACTATAAGTGTCTGACCCGTACCCACCAATCATATAATTTTCAAGACCCTCGGACCTCTAGGAGGGGTACCCCTCAAACAAACCTGTATCCAAATTCATGTTCTTATTAGATTTTTTTTTTATGTTTTTTGTACTTTCAACTTAAAATTTGGACACTAAATTTGTTTGACCCATATTCACCAACCTTGTAAATTTCAAAACTCTCGGACCACTATAAGGGGTACCCCCCATACAAACCTGGATCCAAATTCATGTTTTTATAAAAAAAATTGTCTTGTTTTTTGTACTATCGACTTGAAATTTGGACACTATAAGTGTCTGACCCTTACCCACCAACCATCAAGACCCTCGGACTACTAGGAGGGTTGAAGAGCCGCAGTTAGTCTTTTTTTTTCTGGTTTCTTCTGACGGGGTGGCCGAATTTCGACCACTGGACAATCCCAGAATTTTATGATTCTCCATTATTTTTATAGTGTATAAAGTAAATTAAAGACCATTTAAAAATTAATAACTAAATTTTTATTTAAATAATTCTACTTTTCACAAGATATCCATCCAAGCCTTTGGAATAAATAATATTTTTATACATATTTATATGTAAAATAAGAATAAAAATAATAGTACAGTAATAATAATAATAATAATTATAATAAAAACACATCTACTAGAAAAATACAATTATCATGATCATATATATAGCAACTAATATACAATAGTAATTATATAATTGTATATAAAATATAATTCCGGAATCTCAAATAAAATAAAGTAGAACAAAACAAAAAAAAAAAAAAAAAACAAACAATTATTATGATGATATATGATGGATGATGTCAATCTGTTTGTGACTTTTCTTATATAGTAGGTGTCTGTAATAAACTGACCATGAAACACAACTGGACTTGGTTGGAAATCTAATATGTATGTAGTAGTAGGTAGTATATAATCTAGTGTAATACGAGTAAAAAAATAATGGAATCTATAAATTTTAGTTTAGTATATAGTAGATGTAATAATAATATTTATATGTATTTATATACAAAGAAGAGAAAATTGATTAATTGATTTGAATGAGTTATGCATGTTCTATAAATATTGTATTTGTTATACTGATTCAGAGGGAACTATGGATACTTGAAGGATATTTTAACGGAATGCATGCGGAATGAGTATAAAAATATTTACAAGGCCAAAAGCCAATGCGAAATATAAAGGTGAAATGAATTAATGAAAATATTGAAAATAAAAGAGAAAGGAAGAGTAGAATACTTAGTATTTTATAGATAGATAGATAGATAGAAAGATCTATTAAATAGATGATTTAATTTAAGGATGTATAGATATATAGATGGATGGATGGATGGATGGATTGATTGATTAGATGTATATTGTATGTTGTATGTAGATGACATAAATACGTTGTAATATGTAAATATGTATATATGTTTTGTATGTAGCATAAAAGTAGATAATAGACATATGTTTTCTATATACATATGTATGTATGATTGGATTAAGCCAAACGTTTCTTTCGACTAGGTGATAGAATCTTTAACATTGTGACCACTGGTGCTTCAAAGGACATTGAAACAATAAACGATAACAAATAGGAGGCAACCACCAGACCAAAGAACATGACAACCTTAAAGGAAAAATAGAAATTTATTATCATAAATTGTCATTGAATTTCTTATCTACATATGTAGTATATTGATACTCACCATTGTATCACCACCCAAATGTAAAGGAGCATCTGAGTTTAGAGCCATTGAACGTATGACAATTGGATGTACCAAATACGCACAATATGTGACACGTGAAAATGGATATAGACATGGTGCCGATAACAAAGTATTTATATAGCCACCATAACCCGAAGAGCAAGCAATTGTTATCCAAGCCAAGGACAGAGCCCATGCCGAATGACTAAGTGAACTATAGGCAGCTGCTGTGAATTGAGATAACTCGGAACGATAAAGTCCAAAGACAAGTACAAATAAATTGAGCATAGCAAGTGTCCAGGCAATGGCTACTGTTAGTTTTGGCAAACGAATTTTGCAATTTGTCCGGAACAGTATCCAGCCGACAGCCATGCCAATCAAATATGGTCCTAAACGGGTCCAAGGCTTATCATAGATCTTATCAAATAATGCCAATGGGTCATCTGTATTGGGACGATGATTATTGGTGAAGGCAATCACAGCAGTTGTTATCCACGAGATGACCAAGAACACAATTGTTGTAACCGCTGAAACTTTGAAGTGACGAACCCCGATTATCAATATAATAGCTCCAATTATATAGAATTGTGTATCATTGGCTAGATACCAACTCCAAAGCATACACTGAAAATATAAATATATAAATATTAAAAATAAAATGAATATAAATACTAATATACAATAGCTTACCATTTCTTCAACTGGAAATAATGTATTTATATAGAGTATATTACGCCACCAATAATCCGGACATGTTATATGATCCATTGTCGGTGGATCAAATATAGAATATGTTGCCAGATATTTCATTGTAACTTGAACTACACCCAATACAAACAGATATGGAGCAGTTAAACGCATGAAACGATATGCAACCAAACCAAAGAAATGGGCTGTGCCAGCGGTGAATTCATTGGTTCCTTTGCTCAGTTTATTCAATTTGCCTTTGGCATTCGTACGGAAATATAAATAGGATATTAGAAAGCCACTGATAAAGAAAAACGTATCCACACTGAATGGACCATTTGTGATTGCCTGAAAGAAGAAGTTCTTTTCAACTTCTTTCCGCATTTCCATATTATCTGAATACTTAAAGACCACAATGCATGTATGACCCAAAATGACCCATGCCATAGAGAAGGCACGTAATCCATGGATCGAGGGTATTGTATCTGCTCCAACATTACGATCACAAATTGCATTGAAATTTGTTATGGCAGAAAATGAAAGTAACAATTCCGAATAGATACTTAATTTTTCTGGTTCATGTAAATGTCCCTCCAAATGTTCATCGGATATGTGACTATTATGAACATTATGATGATGATGATGATGATCATGATGATCATGATGATCGTCATCATCATCAATATTATTTGTATTATCGACAACAGTATGCGGTGGTAAATTTAATACAATATTCAATTCTTTCAATGATGATTCCTTCTTTAATGAATCATGTGCCATGGAATCGCTGTAATCTGATGAAGCACAACCAATACCCGATGAGGTCTCACTATTGTTCATCATTTCTTTATCCTGTTGCCGGAGGGCTTCAGTAAGGCGACGTGTCAAATAGATTTCATATAAAGTACCAAATACAATCAATAATAGGACAAGTGTTGAAACAATGCTGCAGAAGTGGAAGAGAGAGAGAGAGAGAAAGAGAGAATAAGAGACAAATTTTAATAATAATAAAAATAATCATAAAAAGTTCCAGTAATCTCATCTGAACTGAAAATGTTATTCATGCATAATAATAATTCTATAATAATAGAAAAATACTTCTTAATATGAATGCCTCAAATATGGTTAACATAGTTCTCTGCTTTGACTTTGGAAAATTAAGAAAATGATTGTCATATTTCGGACGAAACCTTCCTCATATCTCACTCTGTCCATTGGTGAAAATCGTATGGAAATCCGTTCGGTAGTTTTTAAGTTTATCGCGCTCAGACAGACATACAGACGTATTTTGATGGTTAGGAGAGAAAACAAAACCTAACTTCAACCATTTGGACCATCGTTCGAATATTCGAACTCTGGAACTCATCTGAATGCAGTTTTTACCTATTTCCCATACTATGATGTACCCTGTACCTGTGGTTAATCATTCACTCCGATGTCTATTTACATATGTGTATAAATTATAATTGCTTAGAAATTAGACCCTCCTTCTGATATAATACCAAGTAAGTATCCCTCTGTATTACTTATAACATCCAGTATTCAGAGAATTCGAATTGTACTAAATATAGTGCGACGACTACTGTTTCTGAGTAGCTAGAAAGCAAACGGATATATGGCAACATTTTAACACATTTTAATTAACATTATCATCATTAGCCTAAGTGGGAAGTGTGAAGGGTATGAAAAGGTTAAGAGCTATAAAAAGTCTCAAATTAAAATGTGTTAATACTAAAAGTAAATATTATAAGTATATAATATGAACGATGATGATGATGATGTTTAATCATAAGTAATATTGTATAGTCACTGATTCTGGTACTCGTATGTAGTATTATAAATTTTTATACTCTTCACGCAGTTTGTCATGAAGTTGATCTAGCAATGTCCGTCTGTCTGTCTGTATGTATGCAAACGAGTCACTCAGTTTTTGAGCTAGAGAGGTGAAAAAGAGCACGGAACTTTCTTTTTATCATACGCACTACATTTGTCGGATTCAATCGAATCGGACCACTAGGGTGGGTACTCCCCATACAAACCTGGGTCGAAATGAAAGTTCTTATTAGAAAAACTTTTTTGTTTTTTATACTATCGACTTGAAATATGAACACTATAAGTTTCTGATCTATATTCACCAACCATATAAATTTCAAGATCCTCGGACCACTAGGGTGGGTACTCCCCATACTAACATGGGTCCAAATGAAAGTTCCTATTAGAAAAACTTTTTTGTTTTTTATACTATCGACTTGAAATATGAACACTATAAGTTTCTGATCTATATTCACCAACCATATAAATTTCAAGATCCTCGGACCACTAGGGTGGGTACTCCCCATACTAACATGGGTCCAAATGAAAGTTCCTATTAGAAAAACTTTTTTGTTTTTCATACTATCGACCTGAAATATGAACACTATAAGTTTCTGATCGATATTCACGAACCATATAAATTTCAAGATCCTCGGATCACTAAGGTGGGTACTCCCCATACAAATCGGGATCCAAATGAAATTCTTATTAGAAAAACTTTTTTGTGTTTCATACTATCGACTTGAAATATGATCACTATAAGTTTCAGATCGACATTCACGAACCATATAAATTTCAAGATCCTCGGACCACTAGAGGGGGTATCCCCCATAAAAATCGGGATCCAAATGAAAGTTCTTATTGTTTTTTGTACTTTGGAACTGAAATTTGGACAATATAAGTGCTTGATATATATCCATACCAGTCTTCTAAATTTCAAGACTCTCGGACTACTAGAAGGGACGTGAAGAGTATTACAACTTCGGCATAGCCAAAGTTAGTCTTTTTTTATATTTATATTCTATCTTTCGTTTGTTGATTGTTGAAAATGAAAAGGGAAAACTTACATTAGAATCCAAAATGTTTTATCTTCATAGATATTGAACTCTTTATCAGTGGGCATGCGTATATCCAGTAATTTAATATTACGGGTATCCAAATTATGTCGGGCATATGTTGTCATTGAACGTAAATCATTGATGCTGCATGTCGAGGGCAAACAAAGACCCACATATATTGTACGCACCTAGAACAAAGTCGAAATCGAAATCTATTATTAATATTTAAATGAACATACATAAATAGTAAGTAGTATATATACATAGTATATTATACAAACTCGTATATATATTTCTTATGACATTTATTTGAGTTATAAATTATCTTAGATATGTTAAAGTTAAAATTAAATAGAAAAAAGTACATACTGCATGCATTCAAAATTCCAAAGAACGTGAGACTAACAGACTGCGATTGAGTACAAAGAAATAAAACAAGTAAAGTATTATGTATCGTATGTACTACATAAAATATTTAAACTTTGGTCTTACTAGCACAGTTTAAGTCTATAATTCACATAAATTACATACATACTATTGGGTGTGTGCAAAAGTCATGTTGGTTTTTTTTTTTCTATAGATGGCGTTAGTTTCAATTTTACGAGGGTTGCTACTTAAGTCTTGAGATATGGCAACACCAATGTTGATATGTCAAATCTGACATTGGTAGTATCGTAAAGCTTGTCGTTTTTAATGATAAATGTACTCAGAACGTTTTGCCATATGAGTGCTACGAGTATTTATATTGTTTACAGTGACTAGAAAAATTCGTTTTGGCTAAAAAATTGAATTAAATGTGAACATTTTCGTGCAATGATTTTTTATGATTTTCGACGTGGATTAACTCAAGAAAAGTATGCGAATCAACTCGCTTCGACTTTTGGTGATGAAGCACCATCCAGGGCCACCGTGTTTCGTTGGTTTTCTGAATTCAATCGTAATTTGACAATGGTGCAAAGAAATGTTGAAAAAATTCAATTGCGGTGCTTCAAAAGACGTCTATACTGCAGTAAGATCGTGACAGGTGATGAATCATGGATCTATGCATATGAGCCTGAAACTAAACAGCAGTCGACTGTATGGGTTTTTTGGAATAACCGAAAATGTCGCCAACGTGCCATTAGAGAAACGTAGAACGGTTAATTCTGAATGGTAAACCACCATTTGTTTGCCAGAAGTGTTCGAAGAAATAAGAAAAATCAATCGCAGAAGACGAATCATTCTCCACCACGACAATGCGAGCTCTCACACATCGCCTCAAACAAGTGACTTTTTAAACACTCAAAACGAATTGAATTGATGGATCATCTGCCCTATAGTCCAGATTTTGCACCCAATGACTTCTTTTTATTACCGCACACCAAAAATAAATTGCGAGGTCAACGTTTTTCGACGCCTGAAGAAGCGGTTGATGCGTTCAAAACACATGTTTTGGAGATACCTCATTCCGAGTGGAAAAAGTGCTTCGAAAATTTGTTCAATCGCATGCAAAAGTGTATTGATCTTCATGGAGAATATTTTGAATAACAATAAAGTCATTTTCGATGATACTCGTACATATTTGTTATTATTTGTCTGTCTTAAAACTTAAGTAGCAGCCCTCGTATCTAGGAGCTTCATGGTTTAAAGATCTAAGCGACTGGGAATAAATCAACTGTTAGGATTTTCCAACATGGCTAGCATTCTAAATGATGCATACCTTTGCTAAAACTTATCATATAAATACTCCATCTGGTATTGCAAGCGACCTTGGGTCCATGCATGGCCTTGGACCACCACTATTATCTAACCTAACCTATCTACTTACAATACTATTTCGAATAGTTAAAATATATACATCTACATACGAGATTATATACTATATATAATAGATCTATGACAAATACATATGAACTTACCACAACTGTTGGCCAAGTTTCATTAAGAAGAAACTTGACAACATAAAAACCAGGAACAAATGGTGGATTCTCATTATATACCGTGTTATAGGTTTGTTCATTATGTGCTTTCGCAAATGGTAAACCAGAATTCTTGTTCAATTTATTATTGACATCCCTATGATTATTATTATTATTATTATTGATGTTGCTAATGTGATTGTGGTTTTCGTTGTCCTTGTCCTTCGTGATGTCAATATCATTTTCCTCATGATAGATTGCATCACATAATGCCAATGAACCCATCCAATAGTTGTTGCCATAGAAAAATCCAGATGTATAATGCCCAGATGCATCATCCACTATAAACAAAAAAAAAAAACGAAAAACGAAAAATTGTTGTTATTATTGATAAAATAAGAAAACAAGAAATAAAAAAAAAAGAAAATAGGTCAAACTTATTATTGTATTATTATCATTATTTTTATCAAAATAAAACACCATTTTTTTTATAGACATAATTTTTGTTGTTGTTGTTATTACAATACTCTCACAAGTGAATAAATGAATGAGTGAGTGAGTGAGCGAGTGAGTGAGTTATGGTGAATGGTAAGTTGTACTGATGTGATGACGATGACGATGATGATGATGTTGATGTTAAGCGGCAACCGGAGAAGTCCGAAATACTTGTTACATAACAGCAGCCACTCAGACAGACAGTTAAACAGGCATCGAGGCATGGAGGCATGAAAGCATGAAGGCAGGCAGACATGGCTGGCAGGGAACATTTTCCAAAACTACTAACCAAAAACCAGCTTTGTAACCCAACAACAACAATCACAATCACAATCACAATCACAACCAGTTAATGTCGTCTGCCATTCATTTCATTTCATTCATTTTATTTTATTTTATATCATTTTTCGTTTTTTTTTCTTTTTTTTATTTTGAAATATTTTTTTTTTTTTTTTTTTTAAATAATTTTTTAAATTTATTTATTAAATTTATTGTCTTTTTTTTGTAATATTTGCATTTTTTGTATTTCTGAAATTTTAAATTTAAAAATATATTTTTTTTTTTTTATTTTTATTTTGAATTATTTATTTTTCTCATATGATGGAAGAAGAACCTTTATGAGGAGTATTTCCCCTACCTTCTACATACATAATTTCAGGCATTAGATTGGACCAACTATAAGATGAATTCGTCTTCCGTGGCATCGTTTTATCCTAATTGTACTGCTAGTAATAACATAAGTTGAAATGAACAGAGACTGGCAAAAATACAATCAAAATTTTATGTACTTTTTATGTATCCCTAAGAAATTTAGGTGTAAACCCTACTCTCAGCCTCCTAGTAGCATGTTGTGCGGGAACACCCTGGGCAATGCATTCTACGGCGAAGGCATGGATTCAGTGAATTGGTTCGGTGGACTCGGCGGAAGAGGACTACTACATTATGGCACAATATATGTTGGAGCCCTGCTCACCCCACATAGGTTTGGATGCAATGATAGCAGCCCTATTACCAAACTAGAGAATGAAGGTTAACGCTCTACAATCTCGAAATTAATTTGAAAACGAATCATCAACAATGCCTCGGATAACACAACAACGACAAACGACGCCGACTATGGTAAAATGACTACGATTGGATTTTGGAATATGAAAACACTCCGCAATAACAGTGATAACATCAACCCCGATATAAACTTCAGATTCCTCCAAATAGTGATGGCAGGCACGAGGCTGGCGTAGGCATTCTTTTAACACCTGAGTCTAGGAAGAGCGTAATTAAGTGGAAGTCGATTTCAGAGAGGATGATGTGGGTGCGTTTTAGGTCGAGAGTATGAAATATATTTATCATCTGAGGCGTATTTTATGCTTTTTTTCGGCAGCACAACATCTCTAACGAGGATCTTCTTGCCAGAACTAGGCAAATTGATATTGCAACCGAAATAAGAAGAAGAAAATGGAAGTGGATTGGCCACACACTCCACTAAAACGACAGCAACAAAGCCAAGCAAGCAATGCGCTGGAATCCTTTTCATCAAGCAGAACACAAATTGGAAAGATCTCGTACCACCTGGAGAAGATCCACAGAAGCCGAAATGCAATCCCTGTATTTAAGCTGAAACGAGTTGAAAAAGAAAGAAAGCCCAAAATCGAGTCCAATGGATGATGGCAATTGAAGACGCCCTATGCTCCAACCGGAGATAAAGGAAATCATATATATAAGAAATTTCTTCTATCAAATATTATTGGAGACTAGACAAACCAATAAACAAAGAAATCTTTTCTCTTTAATATTAGTATTAGTATAGATATAGATAGATTCTTATTTATCAAAATTGATTAATATAAAACTTCAGTATTAATATTATTAAATTATAAATCATTTATAGAGATTATTATTGTCAAAATTAATGCATTTTATACGTTGGCCTTGGGATTTTCATCTATTAAAGGTTCTTGAAATAGTTTTTCTTTCCATTAAAACTGATCTAAATCGGATCAAATAAATAAATGAATGAATCAGACACTTGGAGATTGATTTAGTTAAATTAAATATACTATAAAATGTGATCCATCTATTCCTCTAGTAGAACTAGAGGTGTATGCAAAATTTCAGCTCAATTGCATGTCAAGAATTGACCCTAATTCAGATTGCAAGATTTGACAGACGACAGAACATTCTGAACATCCCCTTGTTGGATTGCCACCTAGTCGTGATAAAGGGGCTCAGTAAGTGTAAAGACACTGAAGCTAAGAGCAATCCAAATAGGACATCTTTTATCAGTCAGTTTTATTCTATTCTGTTCTATCCTTTTCTTTTCGATCCTATCATATATCTCATATTTAAATGAAAATGCCCGTCTTCGATGTGCTTTCTAGTGGCTCGATTGCAGTTATAGTTTCGGGCGATTGTGAGAACTATAGACTTTCTTATCTAACTTAACAAAAGAAAAAAAATTTAAAAATAAAAAAAAATAAATAAAACCATTTAACAAAGCCCCTTTGCCATGTCTGTCTGTCTGAAAGCGATAAACTTAAAACTTCCTGTGGAAAGTCGATTTTGACGAATTTTTGCCGGGGAGTAGTAAAGCACGCCGGGATTGCTTGTTTTTTTTTTATAAAAAAGAGTAGAGTCAATTCAACACAAATATGTATTATTATACAATATTTTCGTAGACCAAAATTACCTGAAATTGACTAATAAATTCCATGCCATAACCATTCATCAAATAGATATTGAAATAATAGATCATTTATATAGAATATGTATGTTTTATACTACTTATTATTGCCTATTTTCATTCAAATTTGTAAAATTTATAATGCAAGTTACAAGTTACATGAATCTATGTATGATTTGTAAAACTCTTAAGTTTTAACTGGTTTTTCTCATTTTCAAAAGTTTATACATACATAAATACATACATAAATACATACATAAATACATATATATAATTTTGTTTATTTATTTTGCTGTCGCCAAGTTGTAGACAATAAATAACCTTGACCAAGTAAAAACAAAACCCGTCCAGTTGACAAGTTGCAGATAATAATACTATACTCTTAATATGCAACAATATTTGTACACACATATTTAGTAAGTATAATCCTGATAAACTTGGAATAAATTCAACTACAAAAATATTGAATAGAATGCAAAGATATGACTAACTATGTACGTGTATATTATCATCGACAAAAAGTAAAAAAAAAAATTTTATAAAAAAAGACTAACTTTGGCTATGCCGAAGTTGTAATACTTTTTACGCCCCAGCGAGAGGTCCGAGGTTCTTGAAATTTATAAGGTTGGTGGCTTATAGTGTCCAAATATTAAGTCGATAGTACAAAAAATAAAACAAGTTTTTCTAATAAGAACTTTCATTTGGATCATGGTTTGTATGGGGGGTATCCCTCCTAGTAGTCTGAGCGTCTTGAAATTTTCATGGTTTATGGATATGGGTCAGAGACTCATAGTCTCTCAGTTCAATAAGACAAAAAACAAAAAGTTTTTCTAATAAGAACTTTAATTTAAAAGGGGGTTTGTATGGGAGGTACCCCTCCTGGTAACTCTAGGATCATGAAATTTATATGGTTGATGGATATGGACCAGAAAATTATAATGTCCACATTTCAGTTCAATAAAACAAAAAACAAGTAAGTTTTTCTAATAAGAACTTTTAAAAGGGGGTTTGTATGGGAGGTACCCCTCCTGGTAACCATAGGATCATGAAATTTATATGGTTGGTGGATATGGACCAAAAACTTATAGTGTCCAAATTTCAGTTCAATAAGACAAAAAACAAAAAACTTTTTCTAATAAGAACATTAATTTAAAAGGAGGTTTGTATTGGAGTTACCCCCCCCCTAGTGATCCGATTCGGCTGATTCACGAATTTGATCGGCGTTTGGTAAAAAGAAATCTATGTACAAAATTTCAGCTCTTTAGCTCAAAAACTGAAGGACTAGGAGTGCGAACAGACGGACAGACGAACCAATGGACAGACGGACATCGCTAAATCAACTCGTCTCATCGAGCTGATCCCAAATATATATGTATATACTTTATGTGGTCTGCGATGTCTCCTTCTGTGTGTTACAAACTTCATGACAAACTTATAATACTATAATTCACTAACATGAAGAGTATAAAAACAGAAAACTGAGCTTCAATAATCTCACTCAGGAAATACAAGTACAAACAATCCAAAAATGTCAATTAATTTTTTCTGTTTTTTCTTGCAAAAAAAAAAAAAAAAAACAAAAAAAAACAAAGAAATAAATGCTGTTTAAAATGTATACAAAGGTAAATGGACTGACAATGATATTTATAAACATATGTACATACATATGTTAGATATAAAGAGATACTACTTACATACTCGTACATAGATAGAAATACTAAAATGAAGTAACACAGATGCTTTGCTTTATTCATTCGTTTATTCGTTCCGGATCCTATAAACATGCACAGCATGCCATGCCATGCCATGCCAAGTCAAGCCATGCCATGCTATGTCAATGGAATTGGAAATGGAAGTGGAAGTGGTCTGTCTGTGACTCTGAATTTGAGTTTGTAATGTTGTCAAGCATGTTGCAGCAGCAATGGATACCAATCGAATGAATCAAAAAACTAACCAACTAAAACGTTTGGTTGACAGTGACAGTGACAGTGACAGTGACCGTGATTATTCAATTCAATTTGTAAGATTTGTTAGTTGACCTTATGACCAATGATGAATAGACCTTGTTCTTTAAACATTTGATTGTAAAACTTGTCTTCTCTAGTTCAAAGTTGAAGAATATCAAATGAATCTTTATTGATTGATCAAATAATAGACATACTATAAAAAATATTCAGATAAATATTATCATATATAAATAAAAAGAATATAAACAAAACAGAACATTGATACATTGAAAGTGACATATCTCGTATTACTACAAACTTAGTCACTTAGTTATGCATGATTGTTGAATATCTTAAGATATTCGTAAGATTTAAAGGGGTTTTCATTAAACAATTCATAAATGCTTAGAAGTTTAGATGGTAACTAAGTATAAGAAATATTGATCTTATCGTTTTAATTGTGAAAATTGACAAGAATATATCAAAGCCAACACTTTACATTATTAGCCCCTCTAAAATTAGGGGGACTGACTTACTTACTATCATTCAGTAATTTGATTTGCATGTACCAAATTGCAGTTTTATTGTTTTAAAATTCAATGAAAAACTTCTCAAGACTCATGGTAATACTAAATCAATATCATTCGGAAGTTAGAAGTATATGAGTCTACTATAATTCCATGCCATTATTAATATTTATATATGACAAAATACCTTCGTCACATATTTACTGTGATCCAAAAAGCTTGGCAACTAGAATGCATGAATGCAGCAATAGGAAACTGGAATAAAATGCCAGGAGACAAGTTTAAATGTGAAAATTATAACTAATTTTCCAATATTCTGCAAGAACGATTACGCCATATGTCAACCAAATCGTGGGTGACTACTAGGAAGGGTTTAAAACTGGCAAAAGCACCACGAATCAGATATTTATTTATCATAAGACAGATGCTAGAAAAAACACAAGAAAATAAGATCACCACATTTCATTTATTTATAGACTTCAAAGCCGCCTACGATAGTATAAATATATCGCATCTATATGAGTTTGGTATACCTAGTAAATTAATAAACCTTGTTAAAGCCACAATGACCAATGAATGTAATTCAGAAAATGGCCTACGACAAGGAGATAGGTTTTCTTGCTTACTGTTCAATCTGGCGCTGGAAAAGGTGATAAGGGATTCTGGTGTAAACTAAACTAAGGGTTCAATATTCTTTAAGTCGACTCAAATTTTGGTATACGCGGACGATATAGACATCGTTGCCACATCTATAGACGATCTAAAAGTTGAGTTTTTGCAGATAGAAAGAGCAGCAAAACTTACCAAAGTAAGTATTGGTCTTGGTAGATCCAAGACAGCGAAATCAGTGCAGCACAATATCAGATAAAACTTGGAATTGGTTGACGAGTTTAAATACTTAGGAGTAAATATAAACAATGTGAATAACATATCAGCAGAAGTAAGCCAAAGGATTTTAGCCGATTTTAGTCAAAATCTTAATCTACCGTAATCTGATTGCACAGGTGCCAGTGAAACTTGGACATTGAGCAAAACTGAAGAAAGAAAATTAAAGATTTTCGTACGAAAGGTACTGCGCAGAATTTGTTTGGAGCTGTTTGCGACGAACTACAAACTTTATATGGACACCCCGCCATTGTAACAACAATTAAATTGAAGAGACTAAGGTGGGCCAGTCATATTATAAGGGCTGAAGACAGCTATCCACCTAAACAAATTCTACTGGGCAGATGCCGAAATAGCAGAAGCAGAGGGAGACTTAAACTTAGATGGATAGATGGTGTGGACCAGGACGCTGAAACTCTGGGACTTCGATGCTGGAGAACTCAAGCGACGGACAAACTTAACTGGACGCATAAATTATATCAAGCGAAGACCCGCACCGGGTTGTTGAGCTGATGATGATGATATGACAAAACATTAAACTTAACTACTCACAGCTATATGTGGTCAAAAATATTTAATCTAATTGGTGCGAGAAAGAACAAAGAAGGCAGACAGAGTATGTGAACCAATATTCACTGTGATCTGATTTCCGAAGGCAGCGAAGGACAATGATATTAAGAGCAAAGGGCGAGATCTCAAGCGAAAGGACTTGATGGAACTTATTATAAGAAGTGCATAAAAATCGGAAGGGATAATGAAAGGCATAGTTAGTTATGTATCAAGTGTTCAAGACTGAAGGGACAAAGTTTCTAGTAGTAAGACCGGGGAAAATCTAAGCTGATTACATAGCTCAGAAGAATCTATGGCCCCAGCTATAAGCTTATGAAGAAATATGCTTTTTATGCATATTGCAGTGACCAAATCCATGAGCAGTACTAGATTAGTCGATGTACAAGAGATATAAAAATAATATATGTGATATAGTAAGTGCATACACTTTATATTCGTTAAAAAAATAGTGTAAAATGATATAATAAGATAATTTTGTAGTAAATATAAAATACTAGCAATTCCGGTATGCTTCGCTACTCCCCGGAATAATCGAAATCAAAGTCAGCTTTGTACGAGAATAATAGAAAGACTGATATTTGATATTTATTTTATTTTGTTGTGACTCACAATTCGAAAAGAGATTTTTAATAAATCTTAAGATGTTTGACAAAGACAACTTGATTGGTTTGAAAATATTGTAGTGTATTTGTATTGTAATTCCTTCCTTTTCTAATGGCCCAATCTGCACCAAACATTTCCCAGACTATGCTAGAGTTTCCCAGAAAATTGCATTAAAATCGGTAAAGCGGATTCAGAGACCATAAGCCCCATATATAGGGGAAAAAAAATCTAATCAATCAAATAATTAAAAATTAGGGATAATCAAATATTGTGAATCTTGCGCCCACGACGGAGATTAGTTAGATGAAGCCTTTTAAGACGTCTACGATAAAGATAAAGATTTAGTAGTTCAGAAGCAAATGGATTTTTGTGACAGATCAACCGATCGTTGTATCGTTGTAGTGTATCTTTTAATTTTATCCTAAATCGGAGGCATTGGTAGATGATTGTGAATTGTCTTATTCCTGATGAACCATGCCGCGTCAGTTATTTTTTATAGAGCTTTATTCTAAGAGAATTGAATGCGTTGAATTTGCGAGCGAGATGCCAGACTTCAGACTTGAATATCATATATCCAAGAATGCTTGATGATTGACTTGTAGATTTTAAGTTTTTAATTAACGGTTAAATTACATGTGGGGCGTAATAGACAGTTTAGCCTCTGTAACTTGGTTATAACTGTTTTAGCAACCACGGTAATACCAAGATATTTCACATTGTTGGCATAGAGGATGTCAACTTCACACTTCATGTACACTGTAGGACACCTGTCGCGACGTAGCGTAAAGCAACAGTGTTGAGACTTAGCAAAGTTTAGCTCTATGTTCCAATGTTTAGCCCATCTATGAAAATCATCAAGGTAGTTTCGGGTATAATTAGCTTATAAGTTGTTTCTTGATATCATTAGCAAATGTTGCTACCATTGAGTCTTCATTCTCGGCTACTGGCATATCAGCAGGGTAAAGTGTGTACAAAATTGGTTCCAAAACGCTGCCCTATTGTACACTCGCTCCAATACGACAGATAGAGGATCAAGTATCCTTCACCTCAACCATGAAGTAACGCTACGATTTAAGTAAGAGATATTGCTTGTCTGGGAAATAATAGTTGACTATATATTTCAGATAAAGGCATGTCACATGGATCGGTTCGGATGGGATCTTTGACTAATTAAGTAGACATATGGTATACACCTCTGTAGCCTAGAGGTAAGCGCACTAGGTTACAATCCCGGATGCCGCAGGTTCGAGCCCCAGTGGCGAGGTACTGCTCCTGCGTTTTCCATCTTTTTAATTTTTCACGTCAATGTACAAACTTCCTTATCCCAACAACAATTCCTTTATCCATTCAAATCCATCTTTAATCCCCCACCAATTTTACTCGCAATATAATGCACACTTGAGGAAAACAACAAATAATGTGCAGTGAACCTAAGCGAAGTCCCCCAACCATCGTGTGCTCATACCTCCGTCAACAACAGCAAGGAAAAAACTAGACACAGAAGACGCCGCTTCAAAAAAAAAAAAAAAAAAGACAGGAGGCGTTATTCTCAAGTAACGACAGATGGCAGCCCCATCACTTGAGATCGCTAGCAGTAGGCCAATCACCTACTATAGTGTGAAAACCAATCGATTACCGAAATCAATACAAGGATAAGCCTCGGATACAAAAGGAACAATAAGATGACGAAATTTTTGGCCCACGCACTCGGACAAGAATAGCACAATGGAATTATGGCGGGAGTTAGCCGATGCAAACATCACATGGGAAGAAGCAAAAATAACAGCCCAAAATCGTGTTCGATGGAGAGATATCTTGTGGGGAGGCCCTATGCTCCAATTAGGAGTGATAATAGGAGGGAAAAAAAAATGTTATACACAACGCATGAACATACATAAATCTACTGTGACAAAATATTAATTGGTCTATTGACTGTAAGAATTTTCCGGAATATACCATAAGTTATCGACTTTTATCGATTTTGAAAAAGCTTTCGACACGCTAAAACACGACGCTATTTGGCAAGCGCTTGCATGCAAGGGAGTGCCAAAAAAAATGATTGGACTCATAAAAGAGTTGTACTCGGGCGCTACCTGCCGTGTGAAACACGAAAACGATCTGTGTAATGGCGTTGAAATTCAAACCGGTGTGATGAGGCTAAGCTGTATTTTTTATCTCCGCTGTTGTTTAACTTAGTCCTCGACCTTGTAATGCGGCAAGCCTGTGTGGCAAACAAAGGTATCTCCTGGGGTTTGTGCGGCCGCCTTGAGGACCTGGACTACGCGGACGAGATATCTGTCTGATCTCGCACAAGCACTCGCACATATCAGCCAAACTTCTGGCGGTAAGTGAAGCCGCAGCACAAACTAAACGGTCTAAAAATCAACATTGCCAAAACAAAGGTAATGGGTATTAACACCACCGAAACAGAAGCGCTCCAGATTGCCGGTTCACCGTTGGAAGAAGTGGATGAATTTTGCTATCTCGGTAGCATTATCTCAAAAACTGGTGGGTCAGCAGCAGACATTCGCAACCGCTTATTTAAGGGGCGAGCTGCTGCATTTGGTATGTTGGACAAGGTATGGAGAGCAACGCATATTTCCAAACGCACGAAGTTGAGAATATTCGACGCTAACGTAAAGTCAGAGTAGTAGTCCTATATGGGTGCGAAACATGGAATCTTACTGCATGTACTCTGCAAACATTGCAATCCTTCCCCAACCACTGTCTCCGAAAGATCATGCGGATATTCTGGCCCGACGTTATTAGCAATGTTGATCTTTGGACTGCAACTAAACAAACACCTGTCGGCATAGAAATCCGTCGCCGTAAATGGAAGTGGATCGGGCACACATTGCGTAAGGCACAAGATGACATCACAAGGACAGCATTGGACTGGAATCCTCAAGGGAGTCGCAGGGGAGAGAGACCAGCCAATATGTGGAGACGACAAGTTGAAGCAGAAGTGCAGGACATTCCTGGAGACAAATCAAAGCTTTAGCGGTTGACAAGGCGAATTATAAGATGCTTGTTTGAGACCCTGTGTTCCACCTAGGAACTTTGGGAAATATAATATACCATAAGATGAACTTGAATGTGTGTACAATAAAAAAAGATCAATAAAAATCGATCAACTGGAAAATAATCGTAAAAACTATTTTCGATTGTTGTTTATTGTTGATAAATAGTAAATAAAAAAAAAAAACAAAAAAACAAATTGAAGTATTAATAATAAATAATAAATTCGTAAAACAATTAAACGTGTTCAAATATTGTGTGATGATTTGTTTGTGTCAGCAAATGACAAAAATATTGTAGTAAAAATAATAATAATAATAATAATAATAATGATTCAAGGCAACCATCAGCACTACAATAAATTGTATAGACCAAAAATTAATAATATTTATTTTTATAGTTTATAATTTAATTTGATAATGAAATTTCATTGTCATATGTCTGTCATGGGTTTTTGGTTTTAAAACTACTAACAAAAAAAAAAAAAAAACAAAAAAAAAAGAAACCAAACAATTGAATGGATAAATTGACAGATGAATGGACAGTCACATACAGATACAGATTCAGATACATGTATGTATCTGTGTGTATATAGATATGGATATATAGTAGTATAAATATTTGAATTGTACGCGCTATAACTGTAAACAATATAATTATTGTAAATGAAAAATGAATTTAAGAAAATATAATAAATAATAATAATAAGAAATGAAAAAAAAAAAAAAATCATTTAAATTACTTGATTTTGTTACTCAAATGTTCATACTAAGTATAAATATATTATGATGTTAATGGTAATAATTATCATGTCCATGATTTAGCACGTTTGTATGTTCATATATGTATATATATATAGTATTATATATATATATATATATATTATCATTGTCAAAGACAATATTCATTATGCGAACCTAGATAAAAATTCCAAAAGTTTCTGGCAAATAACCAAATTAACTAAAAACAAAATTATCTTTATTCTAACCGTATTCTACTCGACAAGAGAAAGCCAATTTACTTGCAGAAATATTTCAAGAAAAACACTAACTTACGGAATCTCTTTCAGACAGTGAAACCATTAGAACGATCAAGTTCCATTTCCATCAGTGATCTTGACAACCATCGTTCATTTGATGTGCCTTCTGTATCAACTGATGAGACGAAGAAATCTCCAGGTCCGGACAATCAATCTTCCCAACATATGTATAAAAAACCTTCCACTTAATGTCATCCGTTGTATTCTTGCTCTTATCTATAATTATTCACTTCACATTGGTTACGAGTTGCCAAAATCATAGCCATTTCCAAACCTGGAAAACCACCAGTTTCACCTGAAAACTACCGCCCCATCAGCTTGTTATGCTGCTTTTCTAAATTATTTGAAAAAGTTTTGAATATGAGACTTAACTCTCATCTCAAAACACATTCCATTATATCAGCATCTCAATTTGGCTTCAGGTCGCATTTAAGTTGCATTAACTCTCTTCTTAAATTAAACAAATTTACAAAACATAATTTGTAAGACAAAAAATCGGTTGGATTGGTTGCCTTAAATATAGAAGCAGCTTTCGATGCAGTATGCCATGATGGTTTAATTCATAAATTTATGGTTACGACCACACATCTGTTTACTTAACAAAAATCGTACAAAGTTTCTTTACAAACAGACACTTTTTTATTGAATTAAATGGCATTCAATTAGATACTAAAACCATTAGTACTGAGGTAGCCCAAGGATTGGTCTTAGGACCAATATTATATTACCTATATATATCTATGATTTACCTGTATTTAACAACTTCACTGTTTCTATTTTTGCAGACGATACTGCACTTTATTGTGCTGGTACAAATTACATAGATACACAATACCCTCCAAAATTCGTTGACTGAACTAAATTCATATTATAAAAAATGGAAAATCATCAAATCAAATGTCAATAAGATTAATGCTATTATATTTTCTTCAGTAGAAAAAGGAAAAGTGAATTTTTCCTCTAATAGTAAACTAAACATCAATAATACTGACATCCTTTGGGTAAATAGCATACGAGGCCAAGATAGGCCTACATTTAGATAGAAAACTTACATTTAATGTTCATATCGGCAAAACCCTGAATAAGGTTAATATAATAAAACTATATGCACACTCTATCCGATTATAAATCGTAAATCCAAACTTTCACAGCATAATAAACTCATTATCTTTAAATCAATATTTATTATAATCCCATTTTAATGTATGGTTCACAGATCTGGGGTGATTGTGCTATAACACATATAAAAAAAAACTTCAAGTTTCACAGAATAAAATGCTTAAATTGTTACTTAATTTACCATTTTTCCTTAGCATAAAATGTGTAATAAAAATATAGCTATGGGTTAATAAATAAATAAATGAATGAAAGATCCAGTACTACCATTATCTTACAGATCTATTAGCTTACTTCCGATTCTAAGCAAAATATTTAAAAAGCTACTACTATACGACAGAATAAACCCAATATTACAAGACAGGCATGCAATTCCAGATCATCAATTCGGATTCCAAAAACAATACTCGACGATACAACAAGTCCATAGGGTGACTCAAAAAATATTATCAGACTGTGTAGGTGTTTTTATTGATGTAGAAAAGGAGTTCGACAAAGTTTGGCATGAACTATAAGCTATCAGTTACCACAACCTCTATATAACATAGTAAAAATTTATATAACTGGACGATACTTTTATGTTAAATACAAAGACTGACGATCATTGTTAAGACAAATTAAAGCTGGAATTCCATAAGGAACCGTTCTAGGGCCACTACTATACAGTTCATATACATCAGACATATCTACCCCCGCAGATTCCTCTGAGTGGTCGGGTCTATGTCCCAGAATCACCCGACATCAGTCAGCCAAGGACCACTCACCCCTGCCGCAAGGCTTCAGTTGTACATGCTCCATCCTCCGTGGCTTTAGATGTACACGCTACAGCCCCCTTGCAGTTACAACAACAACAACAGCAACCCCTGCAGACAAATCATCAATGATCGCTATATTTGCATTCCAACAAAGACTTGACGAAAGCTACATCAAATATGCAACTCATAATAGATACTCATACAATGGTAACCTGGTTCAATAAATGGAAAATCAAAATAAATTAATAAAAAACTGTCGATGTCATTTATACAACGAGAACAAGATACCAACCACAGAAGCTCCAAATCAACCAATCACTGAAAACGTGGCAAAATATCTAGGAATGCATATACTCGTAGACAACAAATTAAATTGGAAATTTCACATTCAAAAGATAAGAGACCAAGTCAAAATAAAATTCAGACAATTATATTGGCTTCCCTCAAAACAATCAGCCTTATCAACTGACAACAAACTGCTAATATTGTACTATATAAGACCATTATCAAACCCACCTGGACTTATGGAATTTAGCTATGGGACACATCAAAGCCAACAAACATATCACTTTTACAAAGACAACAATCAAAAATATTAAGAATGTTAATCAATGCTGAATGGTACTCGTATATTCGAAATGACGACATTCATTGTGACTTACGAATACAATCAATGAATGAAGTACGAGTAATTAAACAAATGAGCAGAAAACATCAATTAAAACTAGCAAACCATGTAAACAACGATATTCTCGTATAAGTAATCTTCCGATTGACGAGATCACAAGAACCAGACGGCTTAAAAGGACAAGGCCAGTAGATCTGGCACTACGAGTATAAAGTATTTAATAAACAAATTTCTTAAATCTATCATTCATTTTTTGTTTAGATTTATTCAAAAAATTATTGTCAACCCTTTCAGAAACAAACATGTATAAAGTGTCTAATATTTAATAGATAAAAAATACAAAAACAATTGGGAAATTAAAAAAAAAAAAAAAAAAAAAAAATAAAATATGTACGAGGTGGGGTGTTCAAAAAAATAAGGTGAATTTTCATTTTTCTCAAAAAATATTCATTTATTCATCAATTTCTATTTTATCCCCTTCATAGTAGTCCCCCTCAGATATAATACACTTGTGCCAGCGTTTATTCTAATCCTCGAAACAGTTCTGATATGCACTTTTTGTTATGTCCTTGAGTTCTCTCAGCGATTCGATTTTTATCTCTTTAATCGTCGCAAAACGCCGTCCTTTCATGGGTCTCTTCAATCTTGGGAACAGGCAAAAGTCGCAGGGGGCCAAATCTGGTGAATACGGTGGCTAAGGCATGATAACGGTGTTGTTTTTGGCCAAATAATCTCTCACAAGCAAAGATGAGTGAGCAGGTGCATTATCATGATGCAAAAGCCATGCATATTTTTTTCCAAAATTCCGGGCGTTTTTTTCGTATTGCTTCACGCAAACGGCGCATAACTTCAAGGTAATACTCTTTATTTACCTTACGACCTTTTGGTAAGAACTCCTGATGCACTACGCCATGGTACTCGTAATCGAAGAAAACAGTGAGCAAAACCTTGACATTTGATCGAACTTGGCGTGCTTTTTTTGTTCTTGGATCTCCTGGACTCTTCCATTGGAACGATTGGGCTTTGGTTTCGTTGTCATAACCATATACCCATGATTCGTCACCAGTTATGACCCTTTTAAACAAATCTGGATCATCGTTGACGTCATTCAACAATTCCTGAGCGATGCTTATGCGACGTTGTTTTTGGTCAAATTTCAGTAATTTTGGAACGAACTTCGCTGCCACACGTTTTATGCCCAAAATTTCCGAAAAAGATTGCATGGTATGAGCCAACCGATATGCCGACATCCTCAGCAACTCCTCTAATTGTGATTCGACGATTCTCCATAACAATTTTCTTCACTTTCTCAACATTTTCATCGGTTGTTGATGTGCTGGGGCATCCAGAGCGAGCGTCATCATTCACATTTTCTCGACATTCTGTAAAAAGCTTGTACCACTTGTAAACATTTTTTCGACTCAGAGTACTCTCACCGTATGCCACTGTCAACATTTCAAGTGTTTTTGAGCACTTAATTTCATTTTTTACATAAAATTTGATGCAACTTCTTTGATCCATTTTTTTCGATAGCAGAAAAATTCACCTAATTTTTTGAACATACCTCGTACATATTACTAGTACATAGAGAGTAAGAGTTAGACAAAAAGGTTAGTAAATGCATTATGAAAGCAAGTGGCTAATTGAGAAGATCTTCTTGGGAAGGTATGGGTTACAGAAAAGGAGTAGTGTTGGGATTGTGAACTCAGCATTATTTTTGTTTAATTAAATGTTTATGTAAGTGAGAAAATATTTTGCTTGTCATTTTTGCAATGTCGTCAATCATTAAAAGTTACTTTCCATTTTCCATTTCGAAAAGGTATACAAACAAATGATTATATGGCATATGAGTAGTAGTATATACTAGTATATATTGTATATATACTAGATAGATAGATAGATAGATATATATAATGTTAGTTGGATGGCTATAAATACATTTATTGTTTTTATTGTAGTTAGTATAAATAATAGTTTCAATGACTTGAGTGAGATTCAACTTACACAATTCCTTAAAGTTGAATAATATCAACAACAGGCATTTGCTGTTGAAATATTAGATGTTGTTGTTGTTGTTTTTTTTTTTTTTGTCATGGGTCTACATGAAAGGTCTAGAGTGTAATGACAAGGTTTTATAATACTACTACTACATATACGTACACATCTATGAATCAACAAAGTCATTTGATTTGATAAATATTATGTATGAAGCAGTGATGCCATTTTAGCCTTTTTCCGGACAGATTTGTCCTTTTTTTAACTGACCTATCCGGAGAAAAATGACAAATATCTCCTATCCGGAAATCTATTCTTTTTATTTAGTTTTAATGTATTATTTAATTTTTTTTTAATACTGTGAATACTTGCTCGGTTCGATTCGGTTATTTCCGACAAATTATGCCCGAGTCGGTGGCGGACATATAATTTTATTGCATTCCAAAGTTAGTTTTTTTTATATTTTTTTTTTTTTTTTTGTATTGTTTTTTAAATAAAATTAAATTTTGGTAATAGAAATATGCAATAATTGATAATGAAAAAGATGCAAGCTTCAATTCTTTTGACAATTTTCATTGAAATTATTATTAATTGAATATTTAATTCTCTGCTTTAATTTAAGAAAAAGTATCTATCTGCATATCTCTTAACTATTGAAATAAAGCTGGAACATTTGTATTGAAGTGTGGTATGTGTCTAATAGCTTGCAGTTATTTATGTGGAATGTGCCACATGACAACATACCAGTGATGCCATTTTAGCCTTTTTATGGACAAATCTGTCCTTTTTTTAACTAACCTATCCGGGAATCTAGTTTTAATGTATTATTAAATTTTTTTTTTAATTCTGTGAATACTTGCTAAAATTACACAAATAATCGAAATAATCGACATATATCGGGTTATGCTTATCACTATCATTATAACTTAACATTGAAACTGTTAAGTTTTGGGCCGAGACTATTAACTATGAGGACTCAGAAGGGAACAAATCATTTTTGAACCTAGCAACATTTGCCCTGAATTTGTTGTCGTTGCCGTGGTCAAATGCGGAAGTTGAGAGCATATTTAGCCAAGTATCTTTGGTAAAAAGTAAATTGCGAAATCGGATTCAAACACAAATTTTAAAAGTAATTTTATATATCAGATTTAGTTATGTAAAAACATACATAAGAAATTATAATATATTTATAACAATTCACTTGTAAACCCCAAAAAAAAATGTTTTTTTACTTAAATCCCCAGAGGACGTCCCGCTTTGACAAAAAAAATTATAAATGGTCACGTTAGGTATGAATGATCCAAAGAAAAGTTATAGCAAGTTTTTATTGTGGGAAAATAGAATTTTTCATAATTTTTTTTTTTTTGTATAGAAGAGCTCTGTGTAGATTCGGAACAAATATATTTCAAACTTGAGTCGTGGGTTCGATTCCCGCTCAAGTCTGATCCTGCACTTTTCTAATATCATCCAATCCTTTCTAACTCTCCCCCTAACTGCACACCTTTGACGCTATTGCTCATAGTATTAACTAAATTATACTAATTTATAATTATAATATTAGTTCTACATACCAAAAAAAAAAAAAAAAATCACTTTTTATTAGATTTGGTTTGCGATGGCACAGCACTTATGAGGTTCCAGATAAATATTTAAACATGATTGGCACTAATGCCTCCTACAGTAGTGCCGCAAAAGAAAAAGATTATGACCTCATAAATGAGGCAAAAAAACTTATCTAATTTATAAAAATAAATTTATAACTTTAAAATTTCTAAAAATAAAAATAATAAGGGAATAAATTTTGTCCTGTTTTCTGTCCTTTTTAGGGTTCCGTACCCATAGGGAACTAACGGTACCCTATTACTAAGCTTACAAGGTCCATCCGTCCGTCCGTCCGTCCGTCTCCTGCTCTATCTCAGGAACCGTAATAGATAGAGAGTTAAAATTTTCACAAAGTGTGTAATTCACTTGTGTGTAGAACGACAAATACTAAAAATATACATTTTAAGAAGCATTTTGTAGTATACTTTGACCTGTTAATTGTAGTATACTTTTATGCTGGCTTGGCTGATTTTATTTAAATATTTTTTGTCCTGTTTTCTGTCCTTTTTAAAATATTTTTTGTCCTGATTTTTTGAGATCGATCAGTCCTGTTTTTGTGATAGGTAGATGGCATCACTGGTATGGAGTAATATTATTAGATGTCATGATGTTAAATGTTTAATTACAAAATTATGTATTGTATTTCTTTCCCCAGTGGCATCTGATAAAAGGAACTAATTCTTTTTTTAACAACTATTATAATAGATAAGAAATTGGATTAATGGAAAAGATAACTTTGAATATTATTTATTAAATCTAGATGCTCTTTGTTGATAAGACTTATTTGTCCCAGAATTAATGCAAGATTTAAAATTGCTCGGATTTGTGCATTTTAACAGCTGACAGTTTAGGGTTTGTTAAAATAGTGTGTCACACGATAGAACAACGTGTCTTAATTGTTAAATATTATCTCAAAAATAATGAAAGGTTTTTAGAGGATTTAGTTCGAAAATTTCATATACAAAAAATATTGTCGGAATAGTGTTTTAACTTCATCAACTGTGAAAAGATTAAGTGAAAAATTCAGAGCGCCTGGATCAGTTGGAGACACTAAACACAGTTGTCGTCCATATCAAGCAGTGCGTGAAAGTGTTTCTGAAAATCCAGAAGCTCTCTACAGCGAATTCTTACTAAAGATTTGGGCCTTCATGCTTACAAAATTCAGTTAACACAATAATTGAAGCTGAATGACCATGCACAGCGAAGAGACTTCGTTGAATGGATTATTGAACTTAAACAAATGGATGCTGATTTTTCGAGAAAAATTATCCTAAGCAATGAATCACTACAAACACATGCTGTCATCTGTGCCAGTAGCCGTGCATAATGTTTGCGATTTCCAGGCGCGTACGTAGGGGGGTTTGGGGATTCAAACCTGATGCTGTTTAAACTAAAGTTCTGTATCACACCCAGTTCAACTGTTCCACTAAAATGTAAAGGCATATGAGAATATTTACCACTAAGGTAATTCGAGTAGTACCGATTATTTATCAATGAATCTTCTTTGCTTGATTGAGATGAACCAATGACTGATGTTTTAAAGCATTCGAAATATTTAAAAAAGAAATCTATAATAACTTTAAGATTATGAAGGATTTATACTGTGGTAAAATTAAATCCATTGGCAAGAGGAATACTCGTATACGTACGAAAATTAGATCCATTTCAGAATCAGAAATCTTAATTTAAGACGATAAAGTCATAAAATGTTATCTTTTCCAAGTTCTCGAAATTTTAAAGACATTAAATTGCTATAAATTTAAGAACAAATAGTCCATTGGGCTAATGGCTCAAATGATGCATGCTCCCCCATTAAAACTTCTTTCGTATCTGTGGAGTTCGATAAGAATCTGAAAGCATTCAACATTTCCCATTTAATTGCTCTGCTCTTCTTGGAAGACGCACCAATTTTTTCGAAATGTCTTTCTTCATAGAATTCAACAGTTAGGAAAATTTAATACTGGGGATTGTGGCTCTTTTTGTTGATTCTAGAAATTTGGATCGAAATGCGTAAGGCAACCATTGAGACCCAATCGGAGTTTCCACAAATAAGTACTACTCCTATAGAAAACCCAAACCCAAGTTTTATGTTCATGCAAGTTTCAATGGATTGTAAATTAATGATCACCTGTGACTACAATTTTTTGTATTCATTTAAGTACTTAGAATGTTTGTGTCATCATCATCATCATCATCATCATCATCATTACTATTCAGTGCCAATGAATTGCTTTTTTTTTTTTTTTTTTGGGTAATTAAATTGTATATTATATTCGTGACTTTAGATAAAAATACAATGTATCATGTCATTTCATAAGTTTAAGGCTTTCCCCTGGCCTTTGGAGCATTGCCTTGCCTTACCTTGCCTTGCCTGAACACACGAGGTTCAAAGTCAAGCCTTTTATTGAAGATTTTTATGATCATATGTAAACTTAATAAGCATCTTAGAATGCTAAATGCATTAGCAATGTCAATTCCACAAATCCAAAGATTAAAACATAAACATAACATATATGGGTGAAAATTGAAATGAAATGAATTTGTATGCATAAGAAGACTTTAAGAAAAAACGATAATCTATTGAAAAAGTAAATGGAATTTAAGATTTATTTATATGTACACTAGATGTACCCGGACAGACATTGTCCTGTATCTCCTTCCCAAAAAAAAATTGTGGATTCTGATTATTTGACCTAATGAGATGTTTGTCATTGTCCGACTTGATTGATTTTAAAATATGTCACTAAGATTTATATGCATCTCACTTTTTTATTTTTCTTACATTTTTTCGGCTGTTTCTGTTAGGTTTTTCGATTTTTCATTTTTTCCTAAACCTTGTTCATGAATCACTCCATCCACTGATGAAAACTATATGAGAATTTGTTCGGTAGTTTTTGAATTTATTGCGTTCAGACAAACACCCTCAGCTGGGGACATAATTTTATAATATGTATAGATTTTTATAATAGCAAGGATTCATCCAATTCAGATATATGTATGTATATGTGATTGTTTATGAAGAGATCAACAATATTTGGACAAAAGCTTCGATTTAATGAAATCCTATTTTGAAAAGTACTTCAATTTGAAAAGATACCAACCCCAAAATCAAATGAAATGTTAGTTTCGAAAATAGATTGAAGTGTTTTTTGGAACGTTGCTACTTGTAAAATGCATTTCATTTAAATTTTCTTCATATTTAAAACTTAAAAAAGTTACCATCAATGAGAGAAGTTTTTTGTTGGATCAAAGAAATTACAGGAAAATGGTTATACGAGTAGGTGGTGTCGATAAGAAAGAATCAGTTAGATAAATAAAACGACAGCAGAGACAAGTCATGTTCTACTGAAGAAACCGGTATGTGAATCTATTCCGGAAAAGTATCTGATAACAGAGGCATCTTCGACAAACATGCCCTCGACAGAGTAACCATCGACTACAACGGCAAATTGGAATACATTGTCATTGCCAACAGTTGCTAAGGTAAATATGTGATAGAGACAGCTTATCGTCGTCAACTGCAGACTGAGCAAGGCAAGATCAGCATTTGGACGACTTATACCAGATTAAGCACAGGATGTGGAGCTAGATTGGGCACACATTGAGAAAGAAACCCGAAAGCATCACAAGAATGGCATCACAGAAGCCGCGGACGACCCAGGAACACCTGGAGAACATCAATATGGCGGAAGTTAGCCGATGCAAACATCACATGGGAAGAAGCAAAAATAACAGCCCAAAATCGTGTTCGATGGAGATCCCTTGTGGAGGCCCTATGCTCCAATTAGGAGTGATAATAGGATGAAAAAAAAAAACAGCTTATCAACGCGATTTGCTGCTGTTGTTGCTTCTGCGGTTTTGACAGACGTCGCCTTGGTTTTTACCGTACATTTAACTTTGGTTATTGATAGAAACAAGATCCACAGATCTGTAACTAAAACCCGGACAGAAGCTTCAAACAATATTGGAGGTACATATTGTTATAAAAAGCTCACATTGCAAAGAATATTAAAAACTAGAGAAGCTGAAAGTACTTAACACTAAACGCAGGATATTTAAATTATCGAAAATATACTTCTCTGCTAAAGATTACATCGAAATTATTGTAATGCACTAGTGTCAGGTTACAATGCTGCCAGTTCTTCAAAATACTATGTCTAATGATGATCTTCAAATCATGGCAAAAGAAATTGTTGACTTTCCTAGTCACACACAATTTGTGGAAAAATATGTTAAACTGGTAATAGAGGCCTCACAAAGTGTAACTGACGCTACTTCTAGAGATGATTTTATTAGTGCGGTAGAATCCACTACCAAAGCTTAAGATTAGTGTGTAGTTGATGTATGTTCTTCAATTTAGGATAATAATCAATAATCGAAAGAATTTACAAGTAATTTTGGGACGACGGCTAAAAAATGGGGGTGAATGTCTGGCAGTTGGTCCTAGAGGTCACCCTCAGCTTCTAAAATCAACCTGAAGATTCCGCGAACAGATCTTAGTCACTTTGCTAAGCTGCTAAAGAACGATTTCCCGAGAATACGGGTACTTCTTCTAAGAAGAGCAGGGCAGTCACATAGGAGATGTTGAGTACTCTCTGATTCTTCTTCATCTTCACATCTTTGGATCAGGGATAAGGTACTCTGAACTAATAGGTAAGAACACATCTATCTTCCAAGCGGAAGTGTACGCGATAGATAGATTTCAAATGGAACTACCGGAACCACAGAATAGCAATACTGACTGACAGCCAGGCAGCTATCAAAGCAATAAAATCTCACCAAGTCACTTTAAAACTGGTGCTGGAGTGCATTGATAAGCTGAACATACTAGGTCAACTCAATCAGGTGTGGATTCTATGGGTTCCGGGTCATGGTGGGATTAATGGAAACGAAATGGCAGATAAACTCGCCAGGAAAGGAGCATTAACTCCTTCTGTAGGGCCCGAACCATTCTGTGGATTAGGATCGGATAACATCTCATCTAACGAAAAACAACTTGAGAATCATTACGGGATTATTAACAGGACATTGTAGGCTGAACTATCACCTAACAACACTGGGAATTTTCTCTAATGGTCCTTGCAGGTTCTGCAGGGAAAGGACGATACCGCACTACATGTGATAGGGCAATAGAGGGAGAGAAGCACTTTGGTGAATTCACCTTAACTGAGGACGAATTCAGTCTCTGTGAGGTAGGACCAATACTACAATTCATCGAGGGAATTAGACTAGGAGAAACACTCTAAGTCCGTGAAGGGGGCACAATAGATCTCATAGGTCGCAGTCCAACAACCCCTAACAATAATAATAATAATCGGTCAGCTGCCGCTAAAGAGCTTTGCGTTGCCGATACCTTCCTGGCACACTCAACCACCATCTCGATATCTGTAAGGCTACAATGACCAGGCACCCAGATTAGAGTAATTCAGAACTACTGAGCCTGGTTAAGAGCCACTACCGTTCTATGAATAGCTTTGCTCTTAATACTATGAGCCGTCACAGCTTTGATAGCAGCCTGGCTATCAATGTCAATCGATATTCTTCTCGGGGCTTCCCCCATAGTATTTATTAGCCTTGCTGTCTGTCAGACTACGTATACCTCTGCCTGGAATACGCTGCACCAATTTGGTAGACGGTACGATAGCAGAACATTTAACTCTTTCAAGAAGATGACCGCCCCTGTACTCTCCTCCGTTTTGGATCCATCTGTATAGATACAATAAATAAATATTCTATCATAATATTCAGTATGAGTAAGATAAGAAAAAAAACTAATCAATATAATATTTAAGATATACTATACTTTATATATTAATTATAATTATTATTATTTTTTTTTTTTTTGATTTTTATTTAGTATAATATTTTGTATTTTGTGAAAGCCAATTTTAATGGATGCCAATTATTTCCATGAGATACCATGGCAAAAATACACTGAAAGCAGCAATACATATGACACATAAGGCCATTGCCGTCGATATATTTGTATTGGAAATACCATTATCATTATCATTATTAGCGATATCTTCATGTGGATATTTTTCAAATTCAAAGACTTCAACATCGTAACGGAAATGTACTTTCGATTTTGGTGACTCTTGTCGCCATACCAAATGACCAGAGGAATTACAACGCTCCAGACTCCATTTTGGATTTTGCAGTGATTCTGTCATTTTTCTTATTTAAATTGTAGAAATTTCTATATATATATGGGATTTCTAGTAAATCTCGTATTATTATATTATTATTTATACTTTAATTTAACTCAATTTTACTTATTTAAAAATTTTTACTACAAATACATAAACTCGAATTTGACGATTAAAGAAAATCTATCTTTCAATTTTATTGAAGTTGAAATTGAACTTGAATTGAATTGAATTTGAAAGTAAGCTTTGCTTATTCAATCTTTCTATATATTCTACACAACGTCTAACTCAGACGAATACACAAATTCGATATTTATATTTACGAAAAATTAAAATAAAAAACAGCAAAAGATGGATTTTTTTCGAAATTTTTTTCTAATATTTTTGAACATTTTATGCCCGAAATGGTTGACGTTGCGCTTAGTGAAACCGAACTGGTTTGAATCTAAGGGTATGTATACAGACAAATATTTGTAGTATATAGTAGATCATTGGTCGCCAAACTTTTCAGCCTTGTGTTCATACTGATTACTTTAGTGAGTCCCAAGTGAGCCAAAACCGTTTTAAGTTTGCTGCCAGTATATCTATAATTTCTATTATTCTGTGTTTTTTTTTTTATCCAACTTATTATACTAAGAACAATAAGCCATTAGCTATTGTGGGTTGGATTTGGACCGTGGGCCGTAGTTTTTTTGGAGACCAATGTTATAGATTACTAATTATTAACATTTCTTAAATTTTTTACTTTACTTTTTTCTTTTTTTTTTTTTCGTTCAGCAACAAATGAAGAAAATTCTTTGTTACTCTTTATATTAGACAAGGTGCCAATTTTGCGTACCTTGTTACACAGTCTATGGAGAATTCCATATAGATACTGGGCCATGCCATTAATGGTATTGGATATGATTGCCATTACTTTCACCGTTATAATACTTATCATTCCGAATAATTACTTTTGCTGGAACCAATGCAATGCGAAAGTAAAGAGCTTTGATGAGGCTTATTAAATTGGTCGAAATTTAAGTGATCCATCAAAACTGTTGATGGCATAGTTTAGTATCATGGAGGACTTTATATGTTGCACATTGTCTTAAATATTGGATTTGTTTGAATAAAAATTTAAAAATGTACTCAACTGTTGTTTCGATATTTTCTTCTTGAACTTTGAAATTTTATGGTTGGGTAATATAAACTTCTCAGTAGACTGTGGCAATAAAAGCCATTTGGCTTACAAGTTGAAGATTCTTTAGTCAATAGAATAATACGTGTTTACTATTAGTAAAGAGTAAAGCAGGGCATTCACATGCGAATTTGTTCGTCGAACTTATTCGGTTCGAAGAAATGTTCAACGTTAGTGGAGGTGTTTGCGACAGAATTTAGTGTTCATCGTTTTGTTCGCAAAGAATAGAAATCTTTCTATCTTCTAGCGTCTGTTCGTTGCAACATGTTCGAACGTGGATGGCACGAACATTATTCGTAAAAATTATGTTTAGAGTGAACAAAAGATTTTATCTCGAATTTATCAAAAGCTTCCAAAATAAACCAGAATTGTGGCAAAATAAATAAAGGAGGAGTATAAAAATAAACATTTGCGCAATAAATCGTAAGACAAACTATTAAAAAATATTACCAACAATTTGTTAAGGAATCTAATATGGAAATGGTGAAAAAAAATAAATTCACTGCGCGCATGTTTACTCGCCGAATTTTTATAGCAAATAATGTTCGTGAGCAATGTTCGTCTAGTTAGTGGTGAAATGAATTTTTGTTCGATGAACAAGTTCGACGAACAAATTCGCATGTGGTTGAACTGCTTAAGAGAAGTCGGCAAATTAGAACCTTAAATTCGGGATTATGATTGGATTTGAAGATTTAGATAATTGGACATGATTGGAAAGTGATTACATGGTTTATGGGTAAATAGAGCTGGTAATTTATTCCACGGATAGTTAGACTCTGTGGTATCAGAATATATTTTTAAAAGATTTATAGTGGAGAACCGCCCTTTAGGTCATAAATTATAGACAAACAAAAATATTGATTGGACTGGATATTATTGAAAGATAAAATAAGAAAAAAGTTGGAAGACTATCGAGTAAAAGATGAAGTGATGACATAACCACAAAAAAAAAAAACAAAAATTAACTTTGGCTATGACGAAGTTGTAATGCTCGACTGGTTCGAGGATCTTGAAAATTACATGGTTGGTGGATATGAATCAGATACTTATAGTGTTCAAATTTCAAGGCGATAGTTTTTCTAATAAGAATATGAATATGAATTTGGATCTTGGTTTGTGTTAGAGGTAACCACTCCCGAATTCGAATGACTCCAACAAATGTATTGCGTATGAGAAAGCTTCGTGCAAAATTTCAGCTCTTTAACTCAAAAACTGAGGGACTAGGTTGACAGACGGACAGACGGACAAAATAAAATGATCAAAATTATTATACTTTATGGGGTCTCCGATGTCTCCTTCTATATGTTACAAACTTCATGACAAACTTATAATACTATTCACTGCGTGAAGAGTATAAAAAGAATAACAAGCAACTGGATTATAACATTAATCTTAGGATTGGGAGACCCCCTATGTACGTTCAACAGTGGACTCATTTGACTGTATAATTAATTAAGTCGAAGACGATATACATATGTATAATATATCTGATTATTTGCTTGTCTAACTTTCTGATTCTAAATTGTTATCAAGGTGCAAAGATCAGACTTTCAGGGAAATGGGAAGACTTCTGTTGTATAATTTATCCATGTAAAGTGATATAAGAGAGAAAAGGTAATTTTAATTATTTTAAACTAAAGTTCGTTTCCTTAGTCTTTTGTTTGCCAAAGTTATTACTTATTACATGTGTAAGTACGAGTACATTTTTTGTTGTATACTCACAGACATTGGAAGAAAAGGAATCAAAGAAAAATGAATATGCAGTGGCATATTTGTCTAATGGGGGGGCTCTGGGCAAATAGAAATTTCGGTGATCGTCCCAACACAAATTAAATATATAATATTTATGTTGGATAAATTGAAGAATCAGCGAAAATTATTTGTTGATGAAATTTTTATTTCTCCTTGGTTTATAATGGGGGTACACTTTTTACTCGATACCCCATGCAATTCCCTTAGGAAAAAGCCTCTGTGTCTACACGTTTCTTAGTTTAGTATAAGAAACTTGATTACATAAGAAGATATTGCACGAAATCTCTTTTGCTTTCACGCTCTTACTAACTTTTGTAGATTGATTGGCAATTTTTTCTCTGCTACAATACACTCACTCTCTCTCTCTCCCTTCCTCATGCTGTCCTCTTTGCACTCTCATACAATTTTACACTTGCTTCGCTTTATAATAAGTATATATAGTATATTACTTCACTGTTTGACTGTACACACTTCTTACCCCCAAATTTTCTTCTTTCTCTAATTTGGCTATGTGGTTGCATGCTTCGTCTTCTTGTTGTACGAGATGTGTCCCAATATTAACTGATCTGCGTTTAATAACTTCGAGTTAAAATGTTCGAGGGAACAACCTCTGTGGATGGGTAGTATTGTTATACTACTATCGTAATATTTATTCCAAAATCTAACAATCAAAAGAGATGTTTAACAAAGACAACTTAATTGATTAATTTTAATGTAAGTCTCAGGTGTTTTAGGCTGTAAGCAGCTTTACAGATTCACAAAATTTTAATTGCAATCATATGGACGGTATGGCAGCGCTTAAGGTATGTAAAATTGGGAACCCGGTACTCGGAACCCTTTATTATACTCTTCATGCGATGAGTGCAAGTTGATTTAGCCATGCCTGTCTGTTTGTATCCCTCAGTTTTTGAGCTAGAGAGATGAAATTTAGCAGGGAGCTTTCTTTTCACCGCATACGCAGTACATTTGTCGGAATTTACCGAGCCGGACCACTAGGTAATACAAACCTGGATCCAAATTAAAGTTCTTGTTAGAAAAACTTGTATGGCTTTCGTACTATTGCCTAGAGATTTGGACACTATAAGTTTGTGATCCATATCCACAAACCATGTATATTTTGAAGACCCTTGAACCACTAGGAGCAGTGCGAAGAGTAGTACAACTTCGACATAGTCAAAGTTAGTGTTCTTTTCAATGTTTTTTTTTTACATTTTTAAAGTTTTAACGTTAAAAATGTGTTTAGGTTGTTTTGCAAAATTGAAAATTACGATCAAAGGATCTACTTTGAAAGATGCTTACTTTGAGTTATGAGCACAAATCGAATACAATTGGAATATACCTCGTATTTATGTATGTCGTGCTATCCTTTGTCAGTAACAGCTGCAGTAGCAGTAGAAATTTCATGAAAGATTCGAGATTCAATTTTGGTGTTGTGTAACTTTGTTTGTTATAGCTTTATTACTATTATTCATGATATTTATTTTCACACACACACGCACAAACACACACAGATATATATATATATATATATATATATATATATATATGGAATGTATATAGAGACATTAATATAAACAAGATATTTATGGAGAATGAATAGTGTGAGTGACAAATAAAATTGTAAGTTTAAATGTGAGAAAGTAGAAATTATGCTGCGTGACGTCTTATTTCACAGAGACACTGTAATTAAACGTACATTCACACATACTCGTATATACATACATTTATAGTATATATATTATATACACATATGATGGTTTATATATTTATTTATATACATAATATGTATCTCATCTTTTACTATGATATGTTTTTACAATCATAGACAAAATAATAAGCCCATTTTCATGTCGTCAATTTTCTTTTTTGTTTTGATATGAAAGGATAATTTAATAGGTGATGGATGCAGTAAATCATGAGTCCATATAACAGAACGCATTGCACATATCACAGCGCACAAAATTGAAAATATTCAATTCAAATGTCAAATGCCATCTTTACTATATGGGTGCGAAACGTGGAATGCGACAGCAACCGATATAAACTCACTACAAGTCTTCGTAAACCGATGTCTACGAAAAATTTTAAAACTATACTGGCCAACTATTATCTCAAACGCCGCCTTATGGGCCAGAACCCAGCAAAAATCAGTACATCTAGAGATCCTTAAAAGAAAATGGAGCTGGATCGGCCACGCTCTGCGTAGGGTAAGCGATGACCTAACAAGGACCACGATTGACTGGAACCCTCAAGGAAGCCGTAGACGAGGAAGACCAGCGAACACCTGGAGACGACTGTTAGAGTCGGAAACGCGTGCCATGCACCTTAGGTGAAATGAAGTGAAGAGATTGGCACAAAACAAACCCGAATGGAGGAAATTCGTTGTGGCACTATGTTCCAACATGGAACTATAGGAACAATATATATGGGACATGGGCATTTTGAATTTGTTATCTTAATCTTGTACATTATGGTGTTGTCCGGAATAAGGGTACCAAAAGTGGTGTCCACATAAGGGCTAAGGTGTCAGCTATATTATGCAACATGACTCTAATATTTTCCAAAGCGATTTTATCTAAGTAAGTTATGAACATTTCTGGAAAAACTGACTTATTCAGGCCAGCGGAATGCGGAATTATTGTTTGACAAATGTTTTCCATAATTTAAAATCCCCAAAAATACTTAACAAACCATTGATTTATTTGATTTTTAGTGACTTCTGAAAGGACGGAAAGTATGTTTCGGTCTATTGCTAAAAACAGGAATTACTCTCTCTCGCTTCAGAAAGCGAAATTAATGTCCTAAAACCCTTAATAGATTGAACGAAAATATATCGCTGACGAAAGATAATAGTCACTATTGTCAGGCAAAAAAAAAAAAAGAAAAGAAGAATATAATCTCCCCCCGCAAGGTTCAATGAAAACTACAAAATTACATAAAAAGATGCGCTTGTTATTTTGCCCATTAGTGTACAATATTTAGCCAAGGGTTTGTCAATAACCAACCTCTATACTACTTACAATACTCATATAGTATTTTCCTAAAATTATTTAAGATGATAATAATGACGATGATGATGACGATGATGATGATGTAAAGGCTAATGATGACCAAAAACACATTTGCGCTTTTGCAGAGAAACCAATAAACAAACAAAGACAATTTCAATCATACAAAAACTTAGTTGGCGCCAACGTCAACGTCGCTGTTACAGTCACAGGCAGTGAACGCCTCAGTCTCAGTCGATGTCACAGTTTCTCTTTACTTGTAATATTTACTATCTTGTTTATTGGAGACATTGGTCAATTTGACCAATTCTTCTTATTTGTAGTTTTGTTTTGTTGTTTTTGTACTTTTGTCGTTGGGCTTGCCCAATATTTCGGTTACTTGCTTGTGCTGCTGCTGCTACCGGTAGCAGACTAAGCCCTTCGGTGGTCCCTGAGTGGTTATAGAAAATGAGACCTCTAGTCGATTTAGAAATGTATGATTATTTAATTAAACTAAGGTCACTAATCAGATATTTATCAAAAACACAAGAAAATAAGATCACCACATTCCACTTATTTATAGACTTCAAAGCCGCCTATGATAACATAAATAGATCGCATCTATATGAGGTCCTATATGAGTTTGGTATACCCCAGTAAATTAATAAACCTTGTTAAAGCCACAATGACAAACATAAGAAATGTGGTACGAATTGGAAGAGCAAATATCAACTGAATTTAATTTAGAAAATGACCTACGACAAGGAGATGGGTTTTCTTGTCTACTGTTCAATCTGACGCTTGAAAACGTGATAAGGGATTCTGGTGTAAACACTAAGGGTAACGGAGACCTAAACTTAGATGGATAGATGGTGTGGACCAGGACGCTGAAACTCTGGGACTTCGATGCGGGGGTCAAAATTAGCTGGAGTCACAAATTACATCAAGCGAAGACCCGCACCGGGTTGTTGAGCTGATGATGATGATGATGTTGAAGGTCACTAGGGTCCATTGCTGTTTATGGATTTCAAACATTTGCAACTCTTTGGTGATTTAGAAATTGTTTGTTTTTCTTAAAATTGTGTACTAGTGAAATCTGGAGCGCATTTCTAAACCCTGACATTTATTGGATCATCGATGAAAACGTTCAATCTACTTATTATATACGAAAAAAAAAATGTATACATGTAGTTGGAAATGTGAAATTGAAATGTTTTGTTTCTAATTAAATAGATATATAAATAGATACTTTAAAAATATAGATATTTTAGGAAGTTAAACAATTCACTGCTTTGATTTTAAAAAGTGCTGGAAATGATCATCATATTTCAGTCAATATCCGCAAAACCTTAATAAATGATACGCCTATAACCTTCCTGATGAATCACTTTGTCCATTAGTGAAAACCGTATAAAAATCCATTCGGTAGTTTGTGAGTTTATTGCGATCAGACAGACAGAATCAGCATTGGACTTAGTTTTATAATATGTATAGATATATTACATCTTATATTGTTGCTTATTTATTTATCTTGAAATAAAACAACAAATTGTGTTATTGTGTGAAATATGTTTTCTTATATAAGAAGAGTCACAATATTAACAAATAGTACAAATTACGAGGTGACGTTATAAAATATCAAGGGACTTAAATTGTAAAACATTTCACCTATATATGTATGTAAATGATCATTAATGGTCAATGTTAGGGAGGCGCCAAGATCATCAATCCAGTACCAGCACCAGCAAAGGCAGAGAAAATCGAAGTTCCTGTGCCTGTACCGATATGCAGAACTTCTAAGCCAATCAATGGATTTTGTTACTGAAAATCGTATATATAATATAGAGAATTTTTGAGGAAGGTTTATACATATGTACAATACATTCTAATTCTAATTAATTTCAAATAAGTTTTTGTACTCGTATATTTTTTATATGGTTATATGGCCAAAAAATATCGTTCAAATGTAGGTTGTAGAATGATGAAAGTGATTAAGAAATGGTAATAAGGCTGTCATTGTTTCTAAGTGGTCAAATTCTTCTTAATAAAAACAATTTCTGAAAATTTCGGATAGCTTGCTTTGGGCGATGTATGAACTTATAATTGTTTATATACTTAGAAAGATAGTTTTGATCCACCATCATTTTAGAAGTGAAATATTAAAAAATCCCGTGTTCTTGTAGTTCACATAATCATAATTAGTTTCTTAGATTTAATTGTTTGATCTGGTAATTGTCCTTAAATTTATATAGGTACAGATAAACATTTGGATTACAAGGGCATTCTTCACTGCAAAAATTGCCAGCATTATGCGGGGCGCTCGAATGTATGAGCGAATAATAGCGTCTACTTAATTAAGCTTACTATCCTTCCCTATGAAGGAATGCTATTGCCTTAGGGCGTAAACGGGATTTGAGGCGATAGGATGTTTTTTAGTCGGTACGCTAATGAATCCCCATAAGTATCTTTGGAAAATTGTTACCTCGTTAACAAAAAAAAAAAAAAAAAAAAATTACATACATGTGGAAATTTATATGAATTTTTTTCTTCTTCGTCTTCCTTGAACTCCTTAATCTATTCATTTTATTTATCTATCTAACTATCTATGTGACTAAGTTTCTGAAATTTTTTTTCATTTTAATGCATAATTGACCTTGGTGAATATACAAAATTTACATGATGTCTGGTTTGATCAATAATAAGATAAATGATTGATAATTTCTAATGACACAGAAGGGGGATGGATATGGAAAAAGAGGCTTCATGTTACAAAATTGTCGGTCGTATAACTTTGGTGTATGTTTAGTTCGTTTGTAAAAGCATTTATCTCAATATTTAAAAAACCCACCTCGTAGCTCTCATACTATTTACTATACAAGTATATTGTAACATATACGTGCGTTCGTGCTTGCGTGCGTGCGTGAGTAAGTAATCATCAAATAATTTCCATGGAACTTGATTACTCGTACATAAAATTGATGATAGTGGATCTAAGGGTCTATAGGGTTTCATCATAGCAATGGAGATTATCATCATTATACTACATAAGTATGTACGAGTATTATGTTTTACATATAAGTATTATTTCGTTAGAAATTCTATCAAAAATAAATCATTAAAAGAAAATCTATCAATATTTAGGAGAAGAATTGTAAGGGAAATTCTGGAAAATTCACTCTTCTTGAAGGTGAAGAATAATTCAAGTTCAAACACAAAATGTATATTTTTTTTTTTTTTTTTAGTTTTGGAATGTTATAAAATACAATACTTTATGGGGTCTTAAACCAGGGATGAGGTTTGCATTACACATGAGTGGCACTTTAAGGAAGGCGCCAAACGAAGAACAAAAGGAATATAGAAAATCTTAGCGTTATTAGTTTTGCATGAAGGGCATTGAAGCGGGCGACCCATTTTTTCTAGGGTTACAAACATCCCCATAAAGTCATAATAACATAATCAGATTAGTAAATAATAAAACATCAAACCAATCAATTATTAAATTTAGGTTAAATACCAAAAATACCAGAAAATCAAATCAATTTCAGTTGACAAATGAATGACGCATGAAATAATTTGATGATGATGTCTATTATAATGATGATTATAATGATGATGATGATGCTGATGATGATGATGATGATGATGATGATGATGATGATGATAATGATGATGAAGAAAATGATGATGACCAATCTTTAATGTGATCAAAAGATGACAATCATTTACTTTTTGTTGTTGCTTTTGGTTTTGGTTTTCCTTATTTACCCTTTTTTCTCTTTTACGCAAAACAATTACAACCAAATATTTTGTTGACTACCTTGTTTCTTTTTTTTTTTTTTTTTGTTATAAATTTCATTCATTATATGTATATGTATGTACTACATACTTGTACTTCTTCTTTGTACATTGGTATGAGTGCATGAGTACCTGTTGACATACTTAAAGTTTGGCTGTGGTCAGAGCCAAAACCAAAGGCGGCAGCGGCGGCTGCGGCTTCGGCTGCTGCTGCTGCTGACTAATTGCAAAGTGCAATAAAAATAACCAGAAAATAAAAGATACAAGATACAAAATTAACAACAATAATAATAATAACGACAATAATAACAACAATAATAACAACAACAACAACAACAACAAAATCAGCAACAACATAATAAACCTATTTTCAATGGTTTGTAGTTGTCATTGCTGTTGTTGTCACTGTTGTTGTTATTTGTTGTCATCACTATTATTATTTTTTTATTATAATGCAATAGAGAGAAGATCATATTAATCGTTTTACATTGGTCCAAACAACACCAACAACACCAACAACAACAACAATTTAAAGATCAACGAATAAACAAAAAAAAAAACACAAAAAAAATATTTATTTCTTTTGGATTTACACCATCATCATTTGTTAATCGATTACATAAACCTCACACAGATACATATACAACACAAACACAAACACAAACACACACACACACACATACAAGCAATAACTACATAAATATGTCTACAGATACATGGTGTGTTTGTATTATAATGAAAAGAAAATCTTACAACTGCAAACAATTGGCATTAATAAACGTGTAAGTCTTCTCTTCTTTAATTTCTGATCCTTCAGTATCTGGGGTAGCTCTTTGCAAAATAAGATCTATATTTCTGTTTACTCGAATATACTATGTACTATATACTACTACAATATATAGTATATGAATGGTTGATAAAAGATTTATTGTAATACTAATATAAAGCAAAGCAAATTGTCATGACATTTCACATGAAATTTGGAAAATCCGCTAATATGTTTATCATGAGTATATCAAGTTATGTAGCCACCACCGCCTATTATCCCAAAAAAAAAAAACAATACTGCGATATATGTATAGTAGTACTCTTGTCAGGGGGACTTCAGGCAAGAATCACGGGCCTGATGACCCCGCCTTCTCTGAGTTACGGTGAATATTGACTGCCCACTGCCTACCGTGCATCTAAAAAATGCACAAGATGATGAAGAAGGGATTTCACGCAATAGTGAAGTACGAGTATAGCTACTCTCTGCGGGTGAAAACGAGCCTACAATATTATGCTGGCTACAAATGTGTGGAACCTAGACTTAGGTGAATATAATAGAATTGACCTCGAAGGGCGGAAGGAAGGAAGAGCACTCTGAATCTTAGAGGGAAACATTGGACTCCTACTCTGAAGTAATACATAAAGCAGTTCCGGATTCGTCCTTACCTAACACACACAAAAAAAAAAAAAAAAATATATATATATATGTGCCTAGAGTCGAAGGCCTAGTAACTATTGCTAATTATTAGTTGTAGTATTATTATTTTTTTTAAATAAATTATATGTGTAATTAATATTAATAAATAAAAAAATAATAATTTAAAATCTTAATAAGTGACCATTCCTTGATGAATTGCCACGTTGTCTTGGTAAGGGGGCTCAGTAGGTGTAAGGACCTTTAGTGCTTGATCAGATTAGAGCGAGATTATGGTTCGGCGCTCTTTGGTCGTCACTTTCACTTCACTAAAATTCTACTTCGGCGCTTTTAACTGGAAATTAATTAATTAGTAGAGCGACCGCTCAACTCACTTAACCCAAGGACCGGCGCTGCTTAGGGGGTCTCTCATGTCAATAAATTCTAAGGCAGGACACCAGATTGCTTAACCTATCCTATTCTTACAAAAGTTTTAGTATCAGAAGAAAAAAAATCTGCATCTTAGAATAGAATTTCCAACAAAACTATTGTACTACTTACGTAAAAGACACACACATTTAATAGATATAAAAAATAAGTACTAATGGGAAAGATCTGTATTATTTTATATGCCTCGAATTTTAATAAATTAAATGTTAATTTCAACTGAAAGCTTAGACTATTTTTTTTTTTTTTTGCTTATCATGATATCATCATATGCTATTAAGAAATATCGAGATGTTTGTGACATTTCTAAGATGATGATTCGAGGGACTTTAGGATTTAATATAACAAACCCTGACCTGTGATACACAGTCTCATGATTTTATAACCATACCTCGTGATAGTGATAGTGACAGTGCCAGTCCCAGTGGATTGGAGTGGAGTGGAGTGGAGTGGAGTGGAGTGGAGTGGATGAGATAAGGCAATAGGTAAGCAGCAGCATAGCATAATAGTTTTGGACTTATTCATGTAAACATTTTTTTTTTTTTTTTTTATTATAATTTTTATTGCTGTTGTTGTTGTTGTTGCTTTTGGTTTTTGTACGAGTATCTTTACCATATCTTGTATCTATGAAAACTGGAACTAGTTCGACGGCATTAACACGTTGTTAGTATTTGGCTTATAGAGTTGAGAGTCAAAGTTGCAATATGCCAATTTTAATCATCTTAGTTATAAGGTTGCTTGCTTGTGTGTTACTATGATTTTGATGCTGTCTGTTGGTCTGTCGGTCTGTCGGTCTGTCGGTCTGTCGGTCTGTCTGTCTGTCTGTCTATCTGACGCTCTATTTGTCTGTCAAAATGAGTAGTGACCAAGTTGACCGAACGGCCGACGACGCCGCATTCATAAAAATCAAATTATCTTGGTTCATGCCGTTTTATAGTCGTAATCAAGGCTACTGAATGTTGTGCTATGAACTTATGGAATGTGTGCTCGTGCTACATATACTTATATACAGATATGCATATACAATGTATATACATACATATATTAATGTGGACATGTGTGTTGTAATTATATACTATTTATTATTATTTCTTAAGGAAACTTTCAAATCAAATGTTGTAATGATTTTCGATGTTTTTTTCTCCTCATTTTTTTATTTTTTTTTTTTTTTTTTGGAAATAATCATAGTTGAAATTTGCTTTGGACTCTGTTAGGGAAGGTTAAGTTAAGTGCAAGTATTTTGAATAACATTTTAAAATGATCCTTTGTCAATATTTTACTTTATCAGAGCTAGAGAAATGATTACAAACAAATACAATATGAGATATTCATCCTACAATTGAATCCTAAAATCATTCATTTCTATTAATTACTGCCTGTCGTACACCCTGTATGGATGCCCGGACATAGAGACATTGTGGGCAACTATGAAGCTGACGAACTACAACTGTCAGAAGAAGGGACGTCCCGTGAGAATGTGACTCCTCCTGCTGGAATTCCGTTAGCAACAGTGAAATACATTGTTAGGAAATTCTACCAAGTTAAAGCTAATCTCTCTCTCTCTCTCTCTGGGTAGAAGAAGACACTTGCAGCATAGCTAGGCAAACCTGGTCTTACATGAACAGAAAACAAACCGTCCAGCTGCTCAATCTCGGTAGAACCTCAATTAGCAAGACTATAAATGTACTAACGGGTTATTGCATCACAGGCAAACATGCTGGAAGACTTGGTCTTCCGCATAACGACTTTTGCCATAGCTGCGGCTCAGAAGAAGAGGAGGAGACTGTGCTTCACCTGATGTGCCAGTGTCCATCCCTCAATAGAAGAAGACAGAACCACTAAGGATCTATGTTCCTCTCCAAGTTAACCGAACTATCACTCCTACCAATTAAGGACATAGCTAGGTTCATTTCGGAATCCAAGTGATTGTCCGCACCGGACTAAGGCGTGTCGTGTCAACACTTTACTGGTATCACAATGGGCCATAATGTCTTTGTGCCTAAGTGAGCCTCTCGTCTAAGGGCTAAATCGTTAACATAATCTAATTAAATACTACATGAGAATATACAATAGTTCCCTAGAATTTAAATAAGGAAGAGCTAACGTTTTACTTTTATTCGATACATATGTAAGTACGACTAGACTGGAGAATCACTGCAAGCTCGCTTGCTTTGGGCCTGCTTGTTAAAAGCCTTTAAACCAGAAGGTTTCAACGAGAGCATCCCCTCGACCTCTTAATTCGTTTCCCTCTTAACAAAACTGTTAGCTGATGTCTGATGTCTAAACGTCACTCATGTTCAAATCTTTGTTGATGTCATGTAGGTTCATGTTATAATAATAATTAATTTTTTCATAAAAATAGTAAAAAGAAGACTAACTATGGCTATGCCGAAGTTTAAATGCTTTTCACGCCCCTCCTAGTGCTTCGAGGGTCTTGAAATTTACATGGTTGGTGCATAAGGGTCACACACAAATTTCAAGTTTTTCTAATAAGAACATGAATTTGGATCACGGTTTGTATGGGGGGTAACCTCCTAGTACTCCGAGGGTCTTGAAATTTTCATGGTTGGTAGATATGGGTTAGAAACTTATAATGTCCAAATTTTAAGTCGTTAGTACAAAACACAAAAAGTTTTCTAATATGAACTTTAATTTGGATCCAGGATTGTATGGGGCTTACCCAGACAGACCGACAGACAGACAGACATGGACAAGGCTAAATCGTCTCATATCGTTGCGCTGATCAACTATCAATACTATATATTTTTTATGGGGTCTCCGATGTCTCCTTCTGCGTAAAGAGTATAAAAACAGTTCAATAATTTCTAAATTGAGACAACTCAATCGGTCGCAATCAATGGGTTGAGCGATCTGCTTATGCTTCTATGTATATCCATTTTAAACTTAAAGTTTTATAAGTTAATACCTTCTAAGAATTTCAGAAGTTCTAAATGAAAATATTGTATAAAGATAGATTTCATTATTTTTGTACAAATAACTTCTTCGTCACAATAAATATGTTTTAACAATCAATGTTTCACACTCGTATGTGTATTATAATAATTAATATGTAATAAACAAGAGGAAACAGCAGAACATTTCATAGGCCACTGTGGACTCTGATATTTAGGCGAGCTTTATTGTTAATCAAAAAGGAAGTGCCTGCGAAGCTTCTGAGATAACTCAGGAATTTCTGGATGACTTCAGCAGGTGGGCAGATCGCTGGAACATCGCGGTCAACAGCTCAAAATCGCAGCACAATACGTTTGCATTTAGGAGAGACCGTTTTGCTGCATAACTTGATCATACCTCAGATAGGCTCAGCCCGTAACGTGGGCATAATCTTTGACAGGAGACTTACCAGGCGCAAACACATTGTCATAACTACTGCAACTTGTGTTAAACTGGCTCTTTCGGCCCGGTATTCAACATAGCCTAAGTAACAAAGTTCCCATCTATAAGGCTATATTGATCCCGTCCTGGACATATGATATTCCTCTATGGGGCACCGCTTCTGAGTCAAAAGTCTATCTCATGCAGAAAATGCAGAACTCTACCCTCCATCAAATAGTTAACACTCCTTGGTACGTGCGTAATGATGTCATATCCAGAGACCTGAGAATTCTCTCAACAGGTCAACTCACGTCAAGAAATGAGCATCCGTTCTTGCCACAAACACTTCCAGCAGATGGCTTACACGTCTCCACCCTGAAGATCTTTGGTTGTACGGACTCAAAAAAGGACGTAGGCTTCGTTTATAAAGTATTCAAACATTTCTCTACAAATTTTTTTTTTTTTGTCCTTGAATCATCTGTCAATCTTTAGGTTTTGTCACTTCATTTTTTTTATAGGCGTTAAATCGGTGGTTTATTTATGTCCATTATATTAAAAAAAACAATGCTTCTCTCCAAAGATAATCTTGGATTTCATAATGAATTTAGGACTCTCGGAGGAGCGATGATTGTGGGACCTGGCACATTTCTAATCTTCATCTTATCTAAAATTTATCTTATAACAAAATAATAATAAGTAGTATGAATCTGATAAAAATACAATACTTAAAAAATAAAATAATACATTGGATATATGTAAAGTTTCTCCTTCTTTTTTCTCGGTCTAACAAAAAAGAAACCTTCATCTATTGTAAATATTTATGATTCGCTCTAAAAATTCAAATTATTATAATTGTTTTGACTTGTACTTGACTAAGTTTTATCAAATGATGCAAGACAATAATTAAAGTAACACAATAGTATGATGATCATAATAATAACAATAAGTATAATAAAAGAAATATGGACAATAAATAATATAAAAATATAAAAAAAAAGAAAAAAATTTGGAATAACGAAATTATTATGGCCTTCATCATTTATATAGAAATAAATTTTTGAAGAAATAAGAAAAGCCACAAAATGAACAATAGAGTCAACAAATCTGCTGTAATACTACGCCAGCAATTATTATAAATACTTATACTACTTAGTACTAACTACATGTTTGAAGATATCAATTAATCGATCTATTATATAGACATCGAGGCTCGATTTACTAGCATTCATTTTTGAAGACGCGAGCTGCGGATTTCTTCTGTACAAGAATTTTTGATAAAAATCATTCAGATTCTCCAAAATAGAAATGATTAAAAATTTCCAATACAATGTGATGATAAAATAATCAAAGAATGCATGAGAAGTAAAAAGATATATTTGATAGATTTAACATATAGCCCACGATAGGAGGGGAAAGGGATTACATGAATAATTCTAAGCAATATTTAGAGATATTTCGAAAAGATTTTCTGCATTTGAATATAATACATAGATTTACTGCCATACAACTGATGGTATGAAGGATCAGTAAACACAATATTTAGACTTAAACAGATGATCCAGAATATGATGACCATGAATTTGGCTAGAAAAATTTTGGTATAGAATTCATATTATTGTACTCTTCACGTTAGTGAATAATGTTATAAGTTTGTCATGACACATAAAAGTATATATATTTGTGATCAACTCGATGAGACGAGTTGATTTAGCCATGTCCGTCTGTCCGTCGGTCCGTCTGTCTGTCTGTTTGCAGTCCTAGTCCTTCAGTTTATGAGCTAGAGTGCTAAAATGTTGTACATCGGTTTATTTTTACCAAACACCGGTCAAGTTCGTGAATCAGCCGAATCGGACTTCTAGGGGAGTTACCTCCCATACAAACCTCCTTTTAAATTAATGTTCTTATTAGAAAAAGTTTTTTGTTTTTTGACGTATCAAATTGAATTGAAATTTGGACACTATAAGTTTCTGGTCCATATCCACCAACCATATAAAATTCATGATCCTAGGGTTACCAGGAGGGGTACCTCCCATACAAACCCCCTTTTAAATTAATGTTCTTATTAGAAATAGTTTTTTGTTTTCTGTTTTATTGAACTGAAATTTTGGCACTATAAGTCTCTGACCCATATCCACAAACCATGAAAATTTCAAGACCCTCGGAGTACTAGGAGGGGTACCTCCCATACAAACCGGGATCCAAATGAAAGTTCTTATTAGAAAAACTTTTTTGTTTTTTGTACTATCGACTTAACTTAATTTGGACACTATATGTGTCTAACCCATAGCCACTAACCTTATAAATTTCAAGACCCTCGGACCACTCGCTGAGGCGTGAAGAGTATTACAACTTCGGCGTAGCCTAAGTATAGTCAATTACTATACAGCTTAATTAAGTAGTTTTAATATTATTTTAAAGAAAACTATTCCCATGTTTAGAGAATAAGAAAACTATGATCTTCCATTAATACATGTGTAGTACATCGGTTCAAATATAAGCATATTCATTAAAAGAAATCCACTGTGACTACTAATAGTAACTATATTTGCAGAAGAAATGAATGAAATTATTATGTGGTATAAGATTTTATTTTTTTTTTTTTTACCAGAGAGCACCGTAGTTCGTGATCCTAGGGATTTCTTAATTGAAAAGGATTAAAAAGCTGCAGATATATTGAACAAATTTCATCATAATTTCATAACAATTGATTTGACTGAAAATGTCTAGTGATTAAACTTTTCAATATATCACTCCAGGTAGCATATCTTCATTTCCACCTTATTTGGATTGAAACTTTCATTATTCCTCTCTATAAAAAGAAAGAAATAAATCTGATATCTCAAACTAAGTATAGGGGCATATCTAAATTGTCAGCTATTCCTAAGTTCTTTGAAAAGATCCTCATATCAAATGTAAGTATAACATTTCTGTAAGACCATTATTTCTCCATCACAGCATTGATTTGAAAAATATTGGTCAGCTACTACTACTACTACCTTTGACTCAGTTAATAATGACCTTCTTTTGTATAAACTAAATGTTATGGGCTTTCCATATAATCTTCTAAGTTGGATTAAATCCTACTTAAAAAATCGTTTATAAATCGTTCGTTTTATATAGGTTTTCTCTTTCAGAAATTGTCCATGTTACTTCCGGAATTCCTCAAGGTAATCATCTAGGACCACTGCTTTTCAATGAGCTTTTCATTTCATGATCTGCCTCTCTCCATCTCACATTCTAGCGCTCTTGTATTTTGTCACTGAAATATGTAATGAATGAAGATTGAATTGAAACTGTGTAGAAACAATACTTTCAATTTGCCTTTCTTGATCTAAACTGGTATCCTAATTCCCGTTTTCTGATAGGTTCTTCTTATAAAAGTCTTCCATCTCATAGACGGGGAAATTGGTTCTCTTGAACAGTTAAACTTTTGTATCCCTAGTTGTCCCTTTAGCCTTCAATGGATATATTACTAACTATGCCCTACATGATCCTTTCGGAGTTTTATCCATTTCATTTAATAAGTTCTATCAAGTTTTCTCGCCTGATAGATGAACTGGATGTCTGAATTATTGTAGTTTATATGTCTCTGACCACATATAGCTCTAATTAAGGGCATAGCTAGATATTGTTACAAATAAATTTCCCCCATCGGGCCAGAGGCTTAAAAATTTTCAATTTCGGGACATCAATTAAAGAACTTATTGATTCAAAGGTGATATACATAGTATAATTATGAATGAATTATGTCTCGTATATATTGTATATGACTTATGAATATATGAATTTGATTCAATAAGTTTTGCAATATCTGACTCAATCATTATAAGTTTTAAGTTAGTTAAACTTAGTTTCATACAATATGAAATTGGAAGCTCACTTATTTTGTTACTATTATAGAATGATAGAAATTATTATACTTATGATAAAAATAAAATCATAATGATGATGATGATGATGTTGGTGATGATTAATATTCATATTAAATATACCAAGTTAATAAACAAAGACCCCCTTCCTAGGTGTATAATAATTTTCTGCATACGCTACTGTTGGACTATCATTATCATCAATCTTATTATCATTATCATCATCATCATCATCATTATGTTTTTTCATGACTTATGTATGTATTGTACATATTTCATAATTTTAATTTGTCATTTTCTTTTCTTTTCATTTCATTGCTTTTCATTTGTATAATATCTTCTCATTGTCATTGGACTTGGAGTGAAGTACTATTATAGTAACTAGATATATTATACATACAACTCTACTATTCATAGTTCATAGCAACTTATGATGATTTTACAATAAGAAATTTTAAATTATATTACTTTGTTTAAGCACGTAATGAATTGAAATGATTATGATGGATCGTGTTAGTTGGAAGAATATAGTATTAGTGTTTATTAATAAACACGTAGATAATTTGTATAATTTGTACTTACTCTTAACTGCCCACATATTGGCGGCATTTAGGGCCCTCAAATAGCTGAGCATATCCTGGGAGCAATTGGATGATAATAATTTTGAAACGTGCGACCATGAAGCGCCCAATAATGATAAATCAAAGACATTGAGTAAATCCTTAAGACGCTGACCATGCGTAAAATCCACCTTAAGACTATCCACATCATCATGATTATTTTGTAGTCTCAAATTGATGGTATTGGGTGTAGCATTGCCAGAGGCAACAGCAGCTGCCAGGATGCGTGTAAGATTTAACCTACTTAGAGGTGATAATGATGACGATGATGACGATGATGATGTCATATCCACAATGCCAATGCTACTACTGCTATCATTATCAATAGCGGCTTTTATTAACAAAGGACTTAGTATAAGTATAAGAAGCACCAATTGTTGGGGCGGCATGTTTAAGCTGGGGAAGGTAATCGAATCCGAATGGATCCGATCGTCGCTTACAGAGAAGTGTACAGTGTATTTGATGAGATGAGGTTCCTTTATTTTATTTTTGTTTGTTGGTGTTTTATTTGATTTTCAAGTATATGTATGGTAAGTATAAGGTTTTGATTGTTGTTGATTTTTTGCTTCTTTTACTTTGCTTGCCCTCTTAACGTTTTGTTATGTATGTAGTAGTAGTATTTATTTCCGTTTAACACACTTTCTCTCAATAACAACAACAACAATAATAATAACAAAAACAACAACAGAGACAACAGAAAAATAAACTTATTTCATAAAATTTTTTATTTATGCGTGTATTATTTCTTTCTTTTTTCTTTTTTTTTTTAATTTATTTATGTAAACATTTTCGCAAAGGTTAAAAAATGAAAAGAAACGCAATGCGTCATAATGATGAAATGAAATCGAGAGTGGCGTCTGCGGCGACTATGGCAGCAACGGTGGCCTCTTGAAGTTATATAATTTTATAGGTATAGTAATGTAATTATAATGACACCACTCGTCTTTCTTATGCTTCTTTTCTTTCTTTCTTGATTATCATATAATAGTTTATTCGTACAATAGTTTTGTTTGTTTGTTTATGTGTTTAATTGCATTTGTGATTTCCAAATGAATATATTCAGGATTTTTTTTTTTTTTCAAAATAATTTTTTTCAGAATTTTTCTCTTTTTATTTTATTCAATTATTATTATATGTATTATTTTTCCAAGTTCTCACTTATTATTAAAAAAAATTTTCGATTTTAAAATTTCGAAATCAAAAAAAAAACAAAAATTTCAAAAAAAAAAAAAATGTAACGGATCGCGAATGGAGCAAACGAATGGAGTTGAGACGAACCGAACTGAACTGAACTGAAGCTTGATGATTGAATGAATGTTGACTGATTTAAAGTTTAAGTTAAGTCAACTGCAAGGCAAGGCAAGGTAACTAAAGTAAAAGACACTACACATATGTACGAATGTATGTTGGTATGTAGGTACATAAGTATGTTTGTACTATGGTAGAGAGCGACATCGACCGATGATCTACCGACAATGACGATGACAACGATACACAACCGTTTTGTATGAATGCGCGTTTACGAATTACGGTTGCGAGTCTTGGGCAGTTGTAAAAATATGCTAAAAATTTAACAAAACAATCCAGCAACAACAACAACAACAGCAGCAGCAGCACAAACAAACAAATTGAACAAAAATCAGCTAAGAAAGACAACAACAACAACAACAACCTAATACACAGCAGCAGCAGCAACGGTAACGTTGCCGTTACCATCATCACACTCATATGTTAAATAAACTTAAGCGCGCAGCATCAAAGCAGCGAATCCCCAAAAAATTTAGTTTAAACATGAACAGCAGCAGCAGCAGCACACACAAAAAAAAAAAAAAACAAAATTAAAACAGTGCGCTTTCGTTTATTACAAAAAGGTAAGAAAAGAGCGAGAGTCAAGCTTCAGTCAAGAGAGAGAGGGTAACAATTATTTCAGCTTGGCTGCTGCTGCTATTCGTGAGTGCTGATTGCAGCAGCAGCACTCTGGTTACCTTCCATTGTAATGTATTACCACTTCATGAGAGAGTTTAGATTAAGTAAGTACAATACTAGGTGAGTGAGTGAGTGCCTGAGTAAGTGACTGACGAATTGAGTGAGTGAGTGTAGGAAAAGAAATGATGACTGAGACTGTGTAAGAGACAAAATGATGGTAATGTTCGTATGCTGCTGTGTGGGAAAGCAAACGAAAGTGAATTGCATGCAATCTCAATGCAGAGAAAAAGCAATGAGAAGAAAAAAGTGAGTGCTTTAAGCAGTTCGGCTTTGGGGCTTACTATAGTTATCGCTTGGTTGATCGGCCTGTTGGCTTGACTGGCGGACTCTGATTGACTCAATTGATGCACTGCTGCTGCTGCTACTAATTGTTGATGTTGTTGTGGCTGCTTCTCTTGTGACTGCATAACCAATTCTCTTGACTTTTGCAAAATGATACTACATACTTATAATGATGACGATGTTGATGATGATGATGGTGATGCGCTTAAGAGACATTTTGCTGTTGCTCTTGTTGATGTTGTTGCTCTTGTTGCTGCTGGTACAATTGTTGTCAGTCATCATTGTCAAATAGTCACAATACGCCTCGACTCGGCTCGGCTCGATTCGATTTGACTCGATTGTAAAATGTTGTAATACTATTGTATGTTGTGTATTGTTGTATGACTTCTTCTATCGTTAGATGTTGCCAACCACCATTTTATTGTCTCTTTTTATACCCTGTACCTTTAAAATATATAGTTAGAAAGGGTACAATACACAAAATGAAGATACATAGTATGAATGAAAAAAAAATGATCAGCTTATATATCCGTCGATCTAATTTATACGGGCGACTGTTTATCAGAAACTAATCTAAATCTAGAAATAACAAAAAAATAAAAAATAAAAAAAAAGTTTCCCCTTCAAAAATGTCTGAGATGAAATGTGTTGAAATGTGTTAGGGTTACAGGGTTTTACCATAGCCGGGCCTATCCGACCGACTAACTTGTTTGTTTATTGTCATGTTTCTAGTTTATTTTTTTGTTGTTAATGTTTCTTTTATTGTTGTTGTTGTTGATGTTGTTGATGTTTTTATGTTGTTGTTGTTGATGTTGTTGTGCAAAGGCTTACTACATTGGCCTAAAAACAAAATATTAAAGGGAGAGAAAAAAGCGAAATACAGTTAAACCTCGATTATCGATGTTACCCTCTGGGATACTTTGTCTGTCTATTTCCTTACATTCTTTTTGTTCTTTAGTTGAAATACAAGCGTAATTGATTCAAAGAGTTATAGTTTTCTAGGGAACTTAACAGAACAATGTATTACATTTCTACTACGTAGTGACTAGGTGACTTTTATATTTATTTATGCATCAATATCTGTTTTGTCCCTTTCAAAGTAATCCCCCCTTTAGATATACGAGCAATACACTTGTGCCAGCGCTTTATGCAATCCTTCCAATGTGCGACCATAGGGCAAAAGGCCTTGAGGTCTTCTAGCAATGCAGTCAATCATGGCAATCCTCCGTCCATTCTAGGTTCTTCTTATTTTTGGGAACAGGAAATAGTCTCATGGGGTCCAGTCAAGGCTAAGGCATGATTATGATTTTGTTTTTTTTTTTTTTTTTTTTACAAAACATCACGACCAATTAATGATGTATGAGCAGGCGCATTAATATGTTTCAATATCCATGACTGGTTGTTCTACAATTCCGGATAACTTCCTTATTGATTGTACGGTCTTCTGGAAAGAACTCACGATGCACCACACCATTTTAATTGAAGAAAACAGTGAAAAAAAAAAAACATTTACATTTTACCAAACTTGGCGTGTGTTTTTCCGGTCTTGGCTCTGATGGCCATTTCCATTGGAATGATTGGACGGACTTTGGTTTCGACGTCTTAGCCATAGTATACCTATATTTTGAAGCAAATTTGGATTTTTATTGACGTCATCTGCTGAGCGATGCTTTTGATCAAAGTTTAGTAATTTCGGAACAAATTTCGCTGCCACACGGTTCCATGCACAAAACATCGGAAAAAATTGCATTGCATGATCAAATTGATATGACGACATTCTGAGCAACTTTTCTAATAATCTTTCGAAGATAGGTCCTGGGCAATCAGGCTGGGTTCAATTTCTTTTGTATTTATTCTTACAAATCAAATTTCAATCTGAAATAACTGTCAATAGTAGTAAAATTAATTATTCAGTAGCATCCTTCTTAACAGATTAGTACTATAAATAATTGGTTGATGGAGAATAGTGTTCAGATAATCAAAGTTCAACTGTACCAAAATTAAGGCAACAAATTAAAATCATCTTAGTAATGAGCTTAGTTCAGTTAAAGTTAGTTGACTGCTTTCATTGTTGCACATACAAAAATGAATTAATTGGTGACTTGGTGAATTCATGACTTGTTGAGTGAATGAGTAAATGATTGGGTATTTTATTGAATAATAATACCAACAGCAGCAGCAGACAAAATACACAAAAAATTATGTTAAGTTCACTTTTAATTGATTTAATTAATATTTTTCATTTTTTTCCTTTTGCTTTTTCAATTTTTTTTTTTTGTTTTTTTTTTTTTTACTAAAATTACAAAAACTTAAAAACTACAAAATAAATAAATAAAAATTATAACCATCACCATCACATCAACAATAATAGTAATAATAATAATAATAATAGCAATTCTCTTCTCCAAACCACAGCTTCAAATATGTAATACTCGTACATATGTACAAGTGATGTGATCATTTACTCATACATAGATACATACATACATCTGTATGTGTTCGATCGTCTATGGATTTGGTTTGCTTTGCTTTGCTGTGCTTTGTTATTATGTAATCTGTTCATTTTTAGTGTTTTTTTTGAAAAAGTTTCTTAAATTTCGTCAAGCGCCATAAAAAGACAATAACAAAAACAACACAAATAGTAACAACAACAACAACAACAAATACAACAAATACAATAAGAAATATCATAAAGCTTTGCATAAGTTTCAAAGGTATGACTAGGGGAGAGAATGCAAAATAACTTGTATCTAACGGTTAAATATGCACAAATACATTTGTACGAGGGGGGACCCAAAAAAAAACCGGGAATTACGCTGTGGTGGGGAGGGAGAATGGGGAACCTATTGTTTGGCCACATGTCCGTTAGTGTTACGCCATCTGCGTCAGTGTGCAAAGTTGTGTCGCTGTAAGTGCATCGGTTCGCCTGTGAGATTTTTTTTAGTAAAACAACTTTTTACATTTCGGCGAAAACGTAATGGCAGATTGTCGAGAACAACGCGCGGCTGTGAAATTTTGTTTCCTGTTGTAATGCTTAAGACTGCTTATGGGGATGCTGCCCTAAGTAAAACCAGAGTTTACGATTGGTTTTCACGTTTTAAAAATGGAGAAATGTCTATTGAAGACCAATTTCGTTCAGGACGACAAGAACTGATGAAAACGTCGACAAAATCAATGCCCTCATTCGTGAAGACCGTCGCCGAACCATTGATCAACTCTGTGAGATGTCGGGAATGTCATGGAGTTCAATTCAGAGAATTTTTTCCGAAGATTTGCACATGAGAATGGTTGCAGTGACTGGTTCTTCCATCATGACAACGCGCCGGTCCATACCGCCCTTTGCGTGAAGACATTTTTGACCAAAAACGCCATGACACCGATTGTCCACCCCTCATACTCAACGGATCTAGCCCCCTGTGGCTTCTTTTTGTTCCCCAGACTCAAAAGGAATATGAAAGGAAAGGAAAGCGTATTGCCACTGTGGAGGAGGTGAAACAAAAATCGCTGGAAGGCTTAAAGGACATCCCGATGAGTGAATTTAAAAACTGTTTTGAACAATGGAAGAATCGTTTGGAGAAGTGCGTTGTGGTCAATGGCGAATACTTTGAAGGTGATCAAAATTTGGTGTTAAAATATTAAGAAATAAAGAAGTTATGACGAAATTCCATTCCATACCCACTAAACCCCATCGCCCCCAGCGTCCCAGTTCAGCTGCGAACGATACATATGGTGCTTGCAATTCGTCACAGTCGGCTCTTCACCAAACGCCGCTGAAATCATTGATCTGGCAACCTCAAACCTCGGGCAATGCAGGAAAACGTGTTCAGCATATTCACCTCTACAAGTCGGGCAGTAGGGATCATCATCATATCCCCGCTTATGCAGGTATTCCTTGAAACACCCGTGGCCGCTCAGGAACTACGCAAGGTAATGGTAGACCTCGCCGAACTTTCTACCGACCCACTCATCGACCTTATTAATGAGTCGATAGGTCCACCTGCCTTTGTGAGAACTTTACCATCTCGGCTGCCATTCCACCATACTTATAGATCTTTCTTCTCGCCTGCTCACCTCACCAGTGCTTCTCATAGAGTCGAATAGACGATTTGACTCTGCCACAACCAAGTCAACCGGCATCATACTCGCCATAACCAGGATTGCATCACTGGAAACTGTTCGAAATGCAGCACAGACGCGGGTACATGATCTATAAACTGCATTCATTTACCTCATGTATGAGTTAGTTCACTTATGATACTCAATTTGAATTGAATTGAATTTGAATTAAAGACATTAAACGCATTTGACGAGATGAGATTATAATATAATGAGATAGAAACCATTGCGTGTCTTACTAAGGTAGTCTAACCTTCAAATAAAACTCACTGTTTATCAGACACACTGATTTTTTTGTCTATGCCTATGACATTATCAATACTTTGGTTATGTGGTTAATACAGTTAACTGATTTGATTTTCGATATGATCGTCATATTTCAGCTAATATCCGGAAAACTTTAAACATTTATATACCTATAACCTTCCTGATGAATCACTCTGTCCATTGGTGAAAACCGTATGGAAATCCATTCGATAGTTTTTCAGTTTATCGCGTTCAGACAAACAGATACGGTAAAGGGACTTTGTTTTATAATATCTATAGATTACAAACAAAAAAAAAACACTTTGGATTCAATGAATCTAATAAATTCCAAAGATCAAACTCAATAGGAACACATCTATAATTTTTCAACCACACTTATGTATAAGCTAGAGTCTAATTCTCCGTTGAGGCCTTTGAAATATTAAAAGCAATCAATAAAAATGGGACATCAGTACTGCCCCATCCCACTTCATTACTCACAACCAGAGCCAAAGATTTGAAAAACCAAACCTGGTTACTCGTCACCTTCATACGAACAAGTTGACGGGATGGGGGCAGTTCCTCCACCTGTAAGTACTCTACCATCAATTCATTTTGCGGAAAAATCAGCCAACTCAACCGGTTTTTATTAGTCTGCATATCGGACACACTCAAATCTCGCACCAACACCACCATTCCCTCTTTGCGGGGCCAACCGCACCGCAGATCATGTTCTGGACTCTTGCCAAAATTTGGAGAGCATAAGGGTCTCGTTTTTTTGGTTTCCAAGTCTTATCCCATATTTTAAAAACTCTTTTACTCTTAAACATTTCCAACATACAATATATAATTACTGTAAAAAATCCAACCTTATAATTTAGTCACTGATCATTAATGACTCATTAATAAATTATCATTAAATCGCGAGTCGAAGGCCCCAGAAGCTAGTCACTCCTTAAAAATTAGTATTAAGTATAGTATTATATATTAGACTAGCTTTACCGGCGTGCTTTGCTAAGCCCTCGCTCAAAAATACGTTACATATGTCAACGTGACGCGACACTTCATGTCAATGACTTCAAGTCAATGAATGACGGTAAAAAAATTATTTGCATATTGTTCATAAAAAAATACAAAAATTGCAATTAAAAAATGGGGGGTAGTGGTAGGAGGGTGGACTACTACTGGATACTTTACGACCAATTCTCATATCTACTAAATATACAAAAAAAAATTCATAAAAATCGGTCGAGCCGTTTCGGAGCAGTACGAACACTAACACCGTGACACGAGATTTTTATATATTAGAAAAAATTGATAGATTTAATAATGATAAAATAAATAAAATAAAATATATAAATAAATAAAATCAGCCAAGTGTGAGTCGGTTTCGCACACGGAGGGTTCCGTACCATCGTACAAGATTTTTTGCTTAATATATAAAATTATATTTATATTTAATAGCCTAAAAGTATACTACAATTAACAGCTCAAAGTATACTACAAAAAACAAAAAATTGTTAAACAAAAGGTTAAATTAAAGAACAATGCTTCTAAAAATGTATATTTTTAGTATTTGTCGTTCTACACACAAGTGAATTACACACTTTGTGAAAATTTTAACTCTCTATCTATTACGGTTCATGAGATAGAGCAGGAGATGGACGGATGGACGGACCTTGTAAGCTTAGTAATATCGTCCCGTTAGGTCCTTATGGGTACGGAACCCTAAAAAAAGACTAACTTTGGCTATGCCGAAGTTGTAATACTCTTCACACCTCAGCGAGTGGTCCGAGGGTCTTGAAATTTCTAATGTTGGTGGCTATGGGTCTTATAGTGTACAAATTTTAAGTCGATAGTACAAAAAACAACAAAGTTTTTTTTAAAAGAACTTTCACTTGGATCCCAGCTTGTATGGGGGGTACCGCTCCTAGTAGTCCGAGGGTCTTGAAATTTTCATGGTTTGTGAATATGGGTCAGAGACTTATAGTGTCTAAATTTCAGTTCAATACGTCAAAAAAAAAACTTTTTCTAATAAAAAGTTTAATGTAATTTAAAAGGGGGTTTGTATGGGAGGTACCCCTCCTGGTAACCCTAGGATCATGAAATTTATATGGTTGGTGGATATGGACCAAAAACTTATAGTGTCCAAATTTCAGTTCAATAAGTCAAAAAACAGAACAACTTTTTCTAATAAGAACATTAATTTAAAAGGTGATTTGTATAGGCGGTACCCCCCTTAGTGGTCCGATTCGGCTGATTAACGAACTTAACCGGCGTTTGGTAAACAGAAACCGGTGTACAAAATTTTAGCTCTCTACCTCATAAACTGAAGAACTAGGATTGCGAACAGACGGACAGACGGAACGACGGACAGACGGACATGGCTAAATCAACTCGTCTCATCGAGCTGATCACAAATATATGTATATACATTATGTGGTCTGCGATGTCTCCTTCTGTGTGTTGCAAACTTCGTGACAAACTTATAATACTATTCACTAATGTGAAGAGTATAATAATCTGAGTCTAAGCATAGTTTTCATTATTTTCTTACCACACCTCGTAAATATATAAATATGTACATACGAATACATATGTATATCGATTATGTTTGGGAATGACATGCATCTGTTATAGACTGGCTATAATTTATAGATCCTTTACTTACTACTATCATAATACTTATGAATAACTGAAGACAGTTGCATGCAATTTTTTCATTTCTGTATTTCCTTTCGGTTTCATTTACTCAAATAGTCACTTCACTCATACTATCAGACAATCACTCATTCACCAAGTCATTCAGTTATTTACCAAGTCATTCAGTTATTTACCCACCAAGTCACTTATTCACCAAGTCACTAACTCACTTCATTCATTCATTCATTCATTTACTCACTCTCTCACCAAATCACTCACTAATTTGCAAATTTCTGCTGTCTCATTGATATAAGTTGATGTTGTTGTTGTTGTTTGTTGTCTCGTATTTGCATTTCATAATATGAAAATGATGGATTGCGGATTGCGGATTGTGGATGGTGGATGGTGGAGTAGAATGGGGTGGTAGGGATAGGTAGGCTAAGGTACAAACAATATCATATAAATAAACCAACAGATTCAGATTTAGTAAGATAATTAAACATACTTTTCAATGCATCAAAGTCAGTCATTATGTGGTGATGGTGATGGTTAAAAAAGGGAAAATACACTAAAATATTATATACATACATACATACTAAGTAAATACATAGATAAATAGAAAAGCAAAAGAAAGGTCATTTGCTAGCATAAGCAGAGAGAGACAGAGAGAGAGAGATAGGGAAAAAGACTTGCAAAAGACTTTCATAATTTAAATACTCGTACACTTGATATTACAGAGTAAAATGTATTTAAGTATAATCTTTCCTTAAATGATATTTGTAATACTCGTACATACATAGTAGAGTATTAAATGATATGATAATCTGCTCGAATTAAAATGGGAAATCAACTTCATATTTTTCTGTCTAACTATGTATTTGTATGAATGAATGACCCTGCTATAATATAATGAATAATGAATTAATTCTTTAGTTTTTGAAGTAAATATAAAGATGATTTGAATTTTCTCTCCACATTGTGTGGGTGCCAACTGAAACAGAAGACTTAGTAAAACCTTCAATTCAAACATAGAATCGTTTTTTTCCAATAATACATCCATAACCTAGGTCCTAGGACATCCAGACAAAGAATAAATGTTTATGAATTTACATGATTTTAATTTAAAAAAAAAAAACCCATAATATAACTAAATAAATAAACCATAACATGAAGTGTATGTAAAATTTGGTCAGACCCAAAGTTAGCGTTTTTTTTTTTTTCATTCGATTTGCCTTTTACAACTTTGATTTACGTAAGCTAAGCAAAAATAAAAAAAAAAAAAAAAAAAAATTAACTGTAGACTGTGTTTATTTATTTGTTTGTAGTACAAACATGGTTTGGCTTTCTTTTGACCTTCTTGTAATATTTATACATTGGACCTATTAATTATTGTATACCCTACACTCTTAGTGTGTGGGATGCTATTGTATTTGATGGTTAAACAATAGTATCGTATAAAGACATTTGAAATACCTCTTCCACATTCCAATTAAGTTCTTCTAAATTCTATATTCATACATAATTTCCAAATTTTCCTTATTAAAAAATCAGTGCCCTCCTTGTATATAAGAGAATTTCTGTTCAATATCTTTTAATTTCATAAAATGAATATAGGAAATTTTGTGAAATTATACACAACAATCTGTTAATATTGGAGAGAAATCTCATAATTAGATCATAAATGACAAAAATACAGATGTTGAAAGAATTCAAACATGATAATAATATTTATGAAAAATTCTTATAGATCTTTTAAAAAGGAATTTATATCGAAAGATCGGATTTCTTAATCCTTAGTCTTATACTTTGAAGTATTGAAGATATTGAAAAATCTTCAAAAAAAAAAAAAAAAAAAATGAAATGTGTAAACTTTCTTATCATGTACTTCATATATCTATGATATATAGTTTAGTTGGGGAACTTGTTCTTTAGTTTTAGAGATTATAAGATGATATTTTATACATATTCCATTCGATTTTTTATCTGATCCAATTACTAGAAGATCTACCAGTCAAATTGAATGAAGTTCATATTTTGGATACAGTTTTCTTATTATTCACTGGCATCCAATCATATCTTTATACAATAGTTTAATTGGGGGACTTATACTTTAGTTTTTAAGATAATAAGATGATATTTTATACATATTCCATTAGATCTTTTGTATGACTCAATTACTAGAAGTTCTACCAGTCAAAATGAATGAAGTTCATATTTTGGATACAGTTTTTTTATTGTTCACCGGCTATCAATTGTAGAATTTCCGGATCTCAACTTAGACTACTTGGCTTGATCATTCATATGTCTGTGGGTGCAGGTGGCACATTTTCTACATTGTAACGTCTTCTATCTGTGCATGCCAATATCGATCGGATCACATCAATGAAAGATTTTAGATGCCGCTATGGTCTGATAATCAAATATGTACTTATATACATAGGTCAATTACACCAAATTATTATTTATTTCACATTCTTAATCTTTTTTGTTTTTTTTTTTTTTTTTTTTGTTTTTTGTTTAGAATCTTTCTATGATTATACAATAAGAGTTCCCACCCAATTGATTGATTGGATGACTAAGTCTAAGTTTATTGCCTACATAACATAAGTACTTATATTGCTTCGATCAATGGTCAAATCAATATAGTAATGATCCGAAACTTATGACCTACTTACTACACGAGTGAAGTGTATACAAATTTGGTTGAAATCAAAATGTTTTAGTGTTTGTTTTAACTCCTAATTTAGTGAATGTTTTTTGGTTTATTTTTTATTATGTGAATTTTTTGTTGCATGCTTTTGTTGTGTTATGAATGTTTGTTTTTTCATTTCTTTAAAGGTGTTTCTTTTACCAAAAATTTACCAAATATCAAAATTTGTTTTGTTGTTTTGTTAATTTTTTTTGTCTTATTTTTTTTTTTTTTTTCTGTTACGATTTAGGAGTGAAGGCCTTGCATAAGTTTATGTTATATATACATCTACTAAATATATTGTTGCATAGAATCGCCTTAGAAATAAATTGCAAAAATTTTAAAACAAAAACAAAAACAAAATAAGGAAATGAATTTCTAAATAATAACCAAAGTTTTATGGTAATTATTTTTTGTACAATATTGTGGTAAATTAGTAGATTTTTGCGGTTTTTTTTTTTTTTTTTTTTTTTTTGGTATTGGTGGAGCCACTTGCTGATTGCTGTTTGCTCTCTTTCACTGATTTCATTCATACTCGTCGCTTAACGGTTCATTTTTCTTAATAGGGAAACACAAGACAAAAAAAAAATTATCAAGAAAATAAAAAAGTGAAAGTGGCCAAGAAGCTAAATACATAAATACTATGTATGTATATACAATAAGAGAAAAAAGATGAAATAATACTTACATTACTACTTATATTTTCATTATTGCCCTTCAAATTTTACACTGAAAGAAAAAGAGGAACGAACAACCAACACAATTTCTTGTTTTAAATTTTTTTTTTTTTTTTTTAAATTTTTTTTAATATCATTTATTAGGAATATTAAACTGCTCTAAAACTATAAAATATTTTTGTGAGTAGTATGAAAATTTAAAGAGATTGATTTTAAAATTTAGTTTTAAAAAAAGAGGAAGTAAAAATTTTATAAATTACTGAGAGAGGGGCAGCTCAAAAATACATATATCAAAGTGATACGACACTTCATGTCAATGACTTCATGTCAATGTATGATGGTTAAATTATTAGAATATTGCTCATACAAAAATCACGATTACCAAATGGTGGTTGGGGGTACGACCTAATCTCATATCTACTAAATATACAAAAAAAAAAAATTCATAAAAATCGGTCGAGTTGTTTCGGTGGAGTGCGAACACTAACACCGTGACACGAGATTTTCTTATATATTATAAGATTAGAACATAAGATTGGTACATAAATCATTTGGGTACAGATTTCCTAGGTGTCTTTGAATCATACATTCTTGTTTAGTAATTCTACGATCGGATTTGGGTAAGAATGAAGTCGGGTGCCATCCATACACATACTCACACAAATTTCATGTCCGTCTGTTCACTTGATCACATTCCTTTGTAGCAATTGGAATATGGTTGCCCGTTATGGAATTCCTGGTGCCTGGGCCTACAGCAATGACAGTACCTTCGAGTACTTTGCCCACTGCATTTTCTGGCAAGACAATGGTTCCCGTCAAAGCTTTGGCACGTTCAACCAAGATGTGGTCAAGCACGGGAATGATCTTCTTGATTGCTTGAGCTGCCATTTAAAAAAAAGAATAAAAATATAAAAAAAGACTAACTTTGGCTATGCCGAAGTTGTAATACTCTTCACGCACCAGCGAGTGGTCCGAGGGTCTTGAAATTTATAATGTTGGTGGCTATGGGTTAGACACTTGTAGTGTCCAAAATCGATAGTACAAAAAACAAAAAAGTTTTTCCAATAAGAACTTTCATTTGGATCCCGGTTTGTATGGGAGGAACTCCTCCTAGTAGTCCAAGGGTCTTGCAATTTTCATGGTTTGTGGATATGGGTCAGAGACTTATAGTGTCAGTATAATTTCAATTCATTAAGACAAAAAACAATAAAGTTTTTCTAATAAGAACTTTCATTTGGATCCCGGTTTGTATGGGAGGTACCCCTCCTGGTAATCCTACGATTATGAAATTTATATGGTTGGTGGATGTGGACCAGAAACTTATAGTGTCCAAATTTCAGTTCAATAAGTCAAAAAACAAAAAACAAAAAAAAAAAAAACAAAAACTTTTTCTAATAAGAACATTAATTTAAAATGTGGTTTGTATGGGAGGTACCCCCCTAGTGATCCGATTCGTCTGATTCACGAACTTTATCGGCGTTTGGTAAAAAGAAACCTATGTACAAAATCTTAGCTCTCTAGCTCAAACACTAAAGGACTAGGAGTACGAACAGATGGATAGACGGACAGACGGACATGGCTAAATCAACTCGACTCATCGAGCTGATCACAAATATATATATTTTATGAAGTCTGCGATGTATCCTTCTGTATGTTACAAACTTCATGACAAACTTATAATACTATTCACAAACGTGAGTCCCAGAAGCTATGGCTGTCCGCACCCCCCCCCCCCCTCCTGTAGCGCTTAAGTTTATGACTTTAAGCCTAAAGTATATTTTATAAATAAATAATAAATAAATTAAATATCTGATCTAAAATATGATTCTTGTATCTACTCGGAATAGAATTGTATTCTTGATTGCTGTAAATATAAATATATAAAAAATTTCGTAAGAATATATTTATATAATCAATAATTTTTGTTCACTTTATTTAACACGGAATAAAAATGTTTACATTTAAAATTTATTTAATAATTTTTTTTTTTTTTATTGTATGCTTGTTGTTATTGTTGTTATTGTTATTGTTGTTTTTCTGCAATTTTACTTACATTTGACTTTGTAACAATTCTTTATATATTTTGATTTTTTTTTTTATTATTTATATTTATATTTTAATTATAGTAAGTATTATTTACCCTTCACAATTACTACATCAGAGTTATTACTATACATTTGTCCATGAATCATTGAGTATTCATTTTACCCTAATAAGCTTCTTATTGTATTTGTATTTGAATAGCCAATTAAGAGGTTTTTAGGCAGTAATACTATATACCAATTATAGAGAATAAGTCTGAAATATATCTATGATCTTTAACTTTGTAAATGGTAAACTGTTCTCTTTTATTGATTCTGTCAAAATGTTGCCCAGATTTTCATGCTCACTCGTCCAAGACTATTAGACAGAAATAGACTTTTAACAATTATACAATTACAAAACAGTTTAAACAAATTCCCTAGGCTTCCAGAATAAATACAAAAATCTGATCATCCTAAAAAAAAAGAAAAAAAAACCTTTAAAAAGCCCAATGAATGTATGGAAAAGGAACTCTATTTAAAGAGGTATGTACTTAAATTTTCAACATTATCATTACTATGTAGTAATATAATGTGATAGGGCTAAGATTTCAAAACCTCTAGGTTCAAGACAACATATCACAACAACCAATTTATTTGAAACTTCAACTTTAATTTGATAAGAGACAGCAAAGCTAAGAACTACTTAGAAAGAAGCAATAATAGTAGTCGCTTAGATTATCTAATGGGTTTTTTTTTTTTTTTTTTTAATGGTAATCTGCAAAGATCTATAAAGGCACCTAACTTAGTAAAACTATTGAACTTAACTTTGAGTTTGGAATTACTATACTTATAAGACCAGAACAAGGTTACTTACTTCTGACAGAACAATACTAAATACATACTTTGATAAGGATTTATATATCTCAGATACAACCACTTACTACCGACTATTCTTTTGACTTGGTTTCTTCCGATTTATATATTGTAGTATAACATATTTGATTTTATTTATAGGCCGATTGCCATTTATTGTATGTTGCCTTATAATAGTAAGAAATCTTATGCCAAGGAATCTATCTACTCGTATTACTTGATAGCTAGTCGAGGGTCATAATGCTTAGCTATGATCAAAGACTATGAATTTATGTTCTGTAGACTGGACAGTTTGGACCATAGATACCTATCACAAAAACCGGACAGATCGATCCCAAAAAATACAGAAAAAAAGAAAAGAAAACAGGACAACATTTTTACCATATTAATATTAATTTTTAATAATTTTTATTTTATATAGTTAACCTTCTTGCCATTCAGTAAAGGACAGATTTCCGGATAGGGATAGATGTTTATGATATTTTTTTTTTTACGGCTAAGTTAGTTTTGATTAGATATGCGACTTGCAAATACACGCGAGTTCACCCAGAAGCCTTGCGGCCCATTGTGATGCCTGATTATGGAGAGATGAGGAAGAAAGAGAAAGAGAGAGGGGAGTGGTTTTGGTGTGGGATATGAAATTGTGTTAAGCGTCTGACAGTTGGTCCTAGAGATCTCCCTCACCTTCTAAAATCATCCTACAGATTCCACAAACACAGCTAGGTCTCCTCAAGCTAAGTCAGCTAAAATAAAAGAAAAATGAAAGATCTGTTCGGAAAAAGGGTAAAATGGCATCACTTACTCGGACTTCACTCGAACTTCAAAATTGTCTTTGCTATCAAAATTGTTATTTCACTCTTAAAATGGCTATTCCACTCAAATTGTCAAGATTCCACTAAAAATTACAAGATTTCAGAAACAATTTCATGGAATTTTCTTGTTGGAAATCATAAAAATTTTTTCGGAAACTAACTGACTCAAGATTCGAAAGATTCCATAAGAGAAAAAAGAGAATGCGATGTCTCGTGAGAGAACTGTCAAGTCCATATAATTTTATAGTCTTTGGCTAGAGAATGAATACATATAGGAGATAACATTAGCAATAAATTATGCAGAATGTATAGGGGGCCATCCGAATATTACGTCGCAAGTTATGGAGTGGGGGAGATGTGGTCAATGAACTGAAGTCATAAGTTTTGTGAAATTATTACCAAATCTATCTTTAGGCTTTGTGACCTACGTAAGTATATAGGGCCGTAATAGAAACCCTAGAAACGTAACACTATATTATCGTTTTCAACTGCAAAATATGTGACGTCACACCAGGGTGTAGGATGTCTCAGAAATTCACCACCTGCGACATGGGAGAGGGAGTAGGGTTCTGGATGTCTCAGAAATTTGACCATCTGTGACAAGAAGGGATTAAAACTCATGAAATTCGTGTGACGTAATATGTGTATGACCCCCATATTTGATGTGAAGGGTATAGAAATCTTCAGTGAAACCGAAGTTATTTTATTATTATGTAATGTTTTTTTTTTTATAATTTTTTTTTTATTTATTATTAATTTTTTTTTAATAAAATTTTTGTAAATTTCCTTCTCGTTAATATATATATATATATATATATATTTTTATTTTTTTTGTATTTTTTTTTTTGTTAGTTTCTTTTTTATTTGTTTTGTTGTAAATTCTCTTGGTGTTGTAGTCATTTCTGTTGTTGTTGTTGTACTTACTATATATATATATATATAATTGCAATATACTATTTTCTATATTGGAGAATTCGCTTTTCTAACGGTTCCATCATAATTTCCTCTTAACCTTCTTTTTTCTTTGGTTAAATAATTGCCTATGTTTCTTCGCTCGTAACTTTTGTTTTATTTATTTTATTAATATTTTTTTAAATATTTTTTTTTTTAATTAACTTTCTTTTTCTAAAAAAAAAAACCACAATTTCCATTTAATAGTTATAATCGTTATCGTTATCGATTGGTAAATAGATAAATACACACATTCATAGTCATTTATTTATTTAATCAAATAATTTCATAATTAATGTTTTAACGCTTTATTATTGTCATTTCAAGTAGTTAACATTAATAATTTAATATATTTATTTAATTTAATTTTTTTTTTTAATTTTTTTAATTTTTTTAATTTTTTTAAATTTTTTTTAATTTTTTTTAATTTTTTTTTATTTTTTTTTTTTTTTTATTTTTATTTATTATTTTTATCTCCAAATATATAATGACGCATTTATGTATGTATGAATGTAAGTAAACATATTTATATATATATATATATATATATATATTTATGTGTATATATTTAAACAATTTTTTTTTATTTTTTTTTTTTTTTAATATAAATTTATTTATGTAAGTATATATTTGAATGCGCAAAATTTTACTAAAAAATTTGAAAAAACAATCAAACATTTAAAAATAACAATTTTACAATTTTACATTGTTGTTTGTATCTAAGTTTACATAGTATCTATATAAAAGATATTTGAAGAATCCTTGGGGATTTGGGTGGGAAGGAAGATTATTAAGTAAATATTAAAACAAAAAAATAAATAAATATATAAATAACAAAATAGCTTTTAAAAAAAAGCTATGAAAATCCCCAATTGGCCAGGAATTGATTCACTTGATGAAATTTAATGGAATGCTAGTTAGAAAGTTAGCTGGCATGGTATCTAAGAGTTATAATCGTTGTACCACATTGTAGTTAAGAAGTCCTGGAATTTGTCATTTATAAATAAATAGAACAATCTAAGTACTCAATTAGATATGAAAAGTTCTATGCTTATACTACCAAGTTTCATCATATCTTATAACAATATTTCATAAAAGACCCCACACATAATTTATAATGACTACTTCAGTGCAGTACCATAAGTATTTTGGATATATACTTCATTATAATCATCATCATTTATCTATTAAATACTTTTACAAAAGAATCTTAAGACATCATATTTATTTCAGAAGTACATATTTTAATAGAAGTACAATTACTGGTACAATGGAGCACAAGTTCCTTGTAAGTTTCTTGTTTACAATATGTGTAATTGATAATAGAATATAGAAGAACATAGTTCAAGATTTTTTAAATACTTCAGAATTACATATTGTTGTGTTGAGTTTTTTTTAATCAAATTGAACAACTTTTCATATGAAGTACTTAATATGCAAATGTGAACTTAATCAAACAATAGAGTGATCAAGTACTTTCTGAAGTATCTTATGACTAATTTTTTTATGAATTTTTCATTCCTTATAAATTCATTGTTTAAATGGATTATTCCCAGCACTCCTCCCTCTTCATTCCACATAATGAGGATTTCATATTATTGTATATAATAATTTATTATGTATTTATTTGTATAATCGCAAAGGAATTAAATAAAATAAAAGAAAGAAATCATTGAAATTAAGTTTTAAATACTTTTATTTTTAATACAGTAAAATATGAATTAAAATATAAGTTTCTTCTTCTTTAATTAAATAATAATAATCATAATAATATTAATAATAATAAAGTAAAATAAAACATGTTTTTTGTTTTTTTTAAATATTTTTGTTTATGATGTAAAATAATAATAATAATAATAATATTAATAATGGTAATAATAATCACTTAAGAGGAACAGTTGTTGCTACACGCGCTCTTCATTTATCTATTTATTTTTTATATATGTATGTATATTTTTTTTGTTTTGTTTTTTTATTAATTTAATTAATTAATTATTTATTTTTTTATGCCATTTTTAACGCAAATTAAATTTAAATACAAAAAAAAAAAAAAATTCTAAAAACAAAAATTTCTTTCAATTCATTTAATGGAGCAAATAGAAATAGAGAAATTTTTAAAGGTTGAATTTTTTTTTAATGATAATTAAAAAAAAAAAAAATAAAAAAATTGTTGTTGCATTTATAAATAATTGTTTTTTTTTTATTCAATTTTTTTTTTTTTTTTTAAGGAAAAAAGCAAAACAAACAAAAAACATTGAAGACACAGCAAACATTTATAAAACCAAGCACTGTCACTCTCACACACACACACACACACACGCACACACACATCTTTGTATAGATGTATGTATGTGTGTGTATGTATGTGTGTGTGTGTGTGTATGTATGTGTGTGTGCGTGTGTGTGTGTGATTTAAGATTTAACAAATACACAATTACATAGATACATCTCACAGATCAGTTCAGATCAAATACACAAAACATCGAGCATTTTAATTTTGACATTGAAAATATTTTTCAAGAAGAAAAGGAAAAAAAGAAAAAATAAAATGCATGAAATTTTTATTTATCCTTATATCAATAGTTTATAGGTCATTTTATATATTCGATTTTGGATTTTTATATATGCATAAGTGTGTCTATGTGTGTGTGTGTGTGTGAGTGTTTTATGTGAGCTCAACTCAATTGAATGGTAAAAAATATGTATAAATCTTTTACTAGAAAAAGAAAATTGTTTTTGTTTTCCTTTCCTTTCTTTTGGTTAAAAGAATTTAACTTTCAAAAATTTTGACACACACACACACACACAACGCACACCTATACATAGAGATTCTTTGTAATAATAATTTTATTTAATTTACCATAACATAAAAAAAAAAAAAAAAAATAAAAAATATATTCGAGTAATAAGCGGCGAGCAATCGATTTTTTTTTAAGAGTATCCAGGCATCTTTGAATTGAAAAACAAAAAATAATACAATCAAATGTGTTGTTGTGTATTCCTACTATTCTATGCTATCAATCTTCTATATATATGACGGGTGAGTGAGTGATTCATCATCATCATCTACCATATCATATAAGTATATGTAACTAGAGATACTCTTTTCATTCTTTCGTTTCTATTTTGCACATTTATATGTTTTTATTTGTGATTTTTATTTTTGTTTAGTTTTTTTAGTTTTTTTAGTTTTTTTTTTTTTTAAATTTGTTTTTACTAAATTTCGTTTGAATTTTATTCGATTTTCTTTGCTTCTTTGTGTTTTGTTTAAAATATATGTTATTATATTTGTGTGTGTGTGTGTTTGTGTGTGTGTGTGTGTGTGTTTTATATAGTAAAATATCCAACTATGTCCAGCTGCTGTTGCTCCAGGGTGTTTTGGTTATTCTGATCTTATCCACATTTGCTTTGTGTTGTCTGTCTGTGTTACAATATTTTGTGTTGAATTGAGTGTTTTTTTTATTTGTGTATCCTTTTTTTTTTTTTTTTTTTTTTTATCATCATTAATAAACAACAAAATATATATTTTTATAGAAAAGAAAAACGAAATCTGTGTAAATCTGACTTCATCATATTGTTGTTGTTGGTTGTTGTTGTTGGTTATTGTATGTTGTTATTGTTATTGTTGCGACACAGTAGCTTACATCCATCATCTTTATCATCCATCATCTTCTTTATGCATTTTTTCATTTATTTATATATCATATCATATTATATTATATCATCATCATTAACATGGGAACAACATAATAATGATATAATTATTATTATGTACTCCTCTCCTTCTGATCATGATCATCATCATCATCAACATCATCATCATCTCATAATTATGCTGCACTTTAGATAGGCACATAGTTGCCTTTTGGATTATAGAACAATTGACCTCGTATTAAACGACGACGCAACTCAGCAGCCAATAAACGTTTCTCCTTTTGGATCTTCTTGAGGACGCCTTTGTTTTCTTGTGCACGACGCGATAAATATGGCAAGACTTCTTCAACAGGACCATATGGTATATACTTATAGGCAGAGTAACCAGCTTGACCTATGACAAAATACAAAATACAATATGTTAAATCAGTAAATTGTTTTCTTATAAAAAAAAAGAAAAACAGAAAAAAAGGACATTACCCAATGGGAAAGTTATATAATCACACATGCCCAACAATTGACCAAAACATATGACTTTATCCTCCGGTGAGATACCAATTTCCTTCATTTTCTCAATAGCAAAACGTACAGTATCCTCATTGTGCGATGCGACCATTATACCAATTTTCTTAGCATCAGCTCCACTGTCCTTCAAAAGCTACATACATAAAAGGATCAATCATCATCATAATTTCTTATATTCAATCCCAAAAAAAAAAAAAAAAAAAAAAAAAACAACTCTTACCTTAATACGACGCAAGCATTCGGTGAGTGTTTTATGATACATTTCAGTGGTTGCCTCATAGTCTGGATTCACCGGATCGGGATAGCCCAAGGCTTGTGCTCGTGCACGTTCCTGTTCCATGTAAGCGCCACGTACCAATTTAGCACCAAAATAGAAGTTCTGCCGTTTAGCTTGTTCCAAATCAGTGCCAACCTGAATATAATAGAAGTCATTGGTTGATTTATTGACTGATTCATTGATTTCACATTGATTTTGATTCTATTTTTTATAGTATAGTATTTACCTCACGGAACGATTCACGTAAATAACATTGATAGGTATTAAAGACAATAGCCTTCTCCTTGTTATACTTGCGCATCATTTCCAAAGTAATACGGGAAATCGCTGGTTGGAAATATGTTTGCTCAGCATCAATCATAATGCGCACATCCAATTCTGCAGCAGTCTATAATAGAGAATACAGAGAGAGAGAGAGAGAGAGACGGAGAGGAAGGAAAATTAATTACAAATTTTATTAATTATTTTTCATAAACTTATGTAACAAGATTTGAATCAGAGAGTATTCAACATCTCCACTGTAACTGCCCTGTTCTTCTTAGAAGACGTTCCCGTATTCTCGGAAAATCGTTCTTTGAGGAATTGGACAGTTTGGATCTGTTAGCGGTATTTTCAGCTTGGTTTTAGAGGCTGTGGGAGATCTCTAGGAACAATTAGATACTTTCAAACGTTTACTCCAATTTCATATCTAACACCAATACCCTTCTATCTTTCTAATCAGGCATCACAATGAGTCGCAAGGCTTCTGGGTGAACTCGCGAGCGGCTTGTCTAAACTAACCTAACCTAACCTATGGTAAACTGACAGAATGATGATTTCAAAGAATTGACAAAATACATAATATTGACATATGTACATATTACAAGTTATAATTGTAATTATTGAGTGGGTTTTGTTCAAGCTGCTTGATAAAAGTATCAAGAGTTTGTTATCTAAATAAACTAAATTAAAAATATAAAAAAAGACTAACTTTGGCTATGCCAAACTTGTAATACTCTTCACGCCCCAATTAGTGGTCCGAGGGTCTTGAAATTTATAAGGTTGATGGCTATGGGTTAGACACTTATAGTGTTCAATTTTAAGTCGATAGTACAAAAAACAAAAAAGTTTTTTTAATAAGAACATTAATTTGGATCCCGGTTTGTATGGGGGGTACCCCTCCTAGTAGTCCGAGGGTCTTGAAATTTTCATGGTTTGTGGATATGGGTCAGAGACTTATAATGTCCAGATTTCAGTTCAATGAGTCAAAAAAAAAAAACCTTTTCCTAATAAGAACTTTAATTTAAAAGGGGGTTTGTATGGGAGGTACCCCTTTTGGTAATCCAAGGATCGTGAAATTTATATGGTTGGTGGATATGTGGTCCAGAAACTTATAGTGTCCAAATTTGAGTTCGATACGTCGAAAAACAAAAACCTTTTCCTAATAAGAACTTTTATTAAAAGGGGGTTTGTATGGGAGGAACCCCCCTAGTGATCCGATTCGTCTGATTCACGAACTTTATCGGCGTTTGGTAAAAATAAACCTATGTACAAAATGTCAGCTCTCTAGCACAAAAACTGAAGGACTAGGAGTGCGAACAGACGGACCGATGGACAAACGGACATGGCTAAATCAACTCGTCTCATTGAACTGATCACAAATATATACGAGTATACTTTATGTGGTCTGCGATGTCTCCTTCTGTGTGTTACAAACTTCATGACAAACTTATAAAACTATTCACTCCCGTGAAGAGTATAATAATGGCTTCCCTAGAACTGCACTACGTGATTTAATGAGTCTCAAATCAAGACTAACTATTAGTGTCAATTTTTACCACTTACCTATTTAGCTCACGAAATCAAAATCAATCGAACACGTTTGATGTTCGATGAGCGGTCATGAATAACGGCTACTCATTTATTACTAAAAAACGGTAGCCGCTACACCCGTTTACCTATGGGAGGTGTTAATGTCCTACAGCATTTTGGAATGCTATATTAACTTATTATATATAAGATTTTTTTGGTATAACTCCAATTATTCAGGACAAGGGCATTGCTATGTCTGAGGCGGTACATCTCCCATATAATATAATAACGGAATTATCCCAATGCCAGCTCAATGCGAACAGAAACAACAAATAGAGAAAATATGCTGACTTGATCTTGATATTTAGTACACACAGGGACACATCAAGAGCTCGGCCTATCGATCCTTTTGGTTTAAAAAGAGTCTTTTTAACAAGAAATTTCAGAAAATTGAACATAGTTGGTTTGTGGCGGCCAAGCGTTCATACCGGCGCCACTTTTTGATCCTTCACAGTCGGCTCTTCCTCTCATTATTGAAACAAAATTCACCAAGCCTCGAATTGTGCACCCATGCAAGGGGACGTGAGCTGGGTTTAGACCGTTGTGAGACAGGTTAGTTTTACCCTGCTAATGACAAAATTTTATTGCGACAACATTCCTACGTAGTACGAGAGGAACCGCAGGTGGCACAATATTTGTTTGCAATGATAAAAATATGGCAATTTGCATTATACAACTTCAAAATCATTAAAATTTCGAAATTAAAATTTTGAACGACAATGAATCTGATGCCAATGTTATGTGTCGGAAGGGTTACGAATCACTCGGTGCCATGCTAGTGACCTTATAAAAACTTATTTTATACAATGAATTGTAAATGAGGCAAGGTGTCGATTTAATTGAAACTATGCTATGCTTTAAAGTCTCCGCACATTCCACATTATTGGATCTCATTAATGGTCTTACAGCAGAGCATAATCGATGCCACTGTGAGGGTCTAATCTGACCAGACTCCGGCTAACTGGGATTCCAGTACCTGGAACCACAAATCATATTCGAGGATGATTCTGGAATTCTTGATGAATAACAGAATATTTCGGTGAAACTGTGCTTATGAAGGTTGTCACAATAGGTCCATTGGTGGTCGCAGTGGCGAGGTGTACTTAATTCCCGCCCTTTTGCTTTATCTCATCTAATCTATATTCTAAGAATATATGATATTTTGATCATAATCAAAGTTCCAATATTTACCTTAACAATAGTATTTAGACGTCGTATCATGTTTCTAAACATTTCTTCCTCCTTGGGCGGTATTTGTGAGATCAGTCGACGCATTTGTCCAGTTTGTGGATCGGGCACTCTGAATGTATCACTCAATTGGGAGTTCTCATCGACAATACCCGACCATGGAAACAGATGTAAAATACTATGGGTAAAGAAATTAGATAAATACAATTTCTGAATTTACTATATAGATAATTATAAGTATTTACTTACCCTTCCTTGTCCGATGTAACATTCTTAAGAAACTCTTGTACATCCTTATTATCGCCAACGCTAGCATAGTATTTCTCAAGATCTTTAATAGTCTTATGGTGTGTTAACACATTGCCCTGACCACCAACGAGATCTTCCATATATTTACGTGTGCGCATAATAACCTCGGATAATTGGAGCTACAAATATACAATATGTTCTAATGAGAAATAAGCTTGCGATGTGGGAGAGTGTGGATACAACATACCAATAACTGTGGACGGCCCAATGCAGTTAGTTTTATAGCTGTTATACCAGTTCCAAAGGTAGCACCTAATCAGGATACATAGATCAATAAAATTTCTTAATTGTATATATTAATTTAAAATAAACTATCTCAAATGTCATGATTAACACATATGATGATGATTGATCGAGTAAACGAACGAAAGATCAAATAAGATTAGATTAGATTAGATTAGATGAGATCAATTCATTTATCTATTGATTAAAAATAGGGAGGTTTATAAAGTATGTATATATAAAAACTACTTATAAGGACACAACAAGAATCAAGTCTACACACTACCAAAAATATTATAAAACATAAACTTAAAAATAAAAATAAAATATATAATAAAAATAAAAAAAAAAAAATAAAAAAAAAATAAAAAAATTAAATAAATATAAAAATATTTTAAAAAATTAAAAACAAATAATAATAAAAATAAAAAAATATAAAGGAAAATAATAATAATAATAATATTTATAATAATAAAAATCTAAAATAATTGAAAAAATGTACAGATGAGATTTCTTACCCTCCGCAACGGCTCTGGGTATTGACTTAGCATCGTCAACTTTGGTTAGTATAGTATTATGTTAATGGTATTAATATTTTTTGGTATTTGTTAGGTGATTGATTGGTTGGTTGTTGGATTGATTTCAAGGTTTTTTTTTTTTATATATATATATTGTTGTTATTATTATTAATATTATTATAATTAATAGACCGAACATATTCAGTTTATTGATTGATTGATTTATTGATTATATATAAGTAGTATATAGTTCGGTTTGGATCGGATTGAATCGGTTCGTTTTGATTTGATTTGTTTGATTGTTGCGAGTGGCGTAGAAAACCGGAATTTGCACAAAATCAAACAATGAAAAAGAAATTATAATTAATCAAAATGCAATGTAATGAAATTTAAAATAAAATAAATACAACAAAAAAAAAAAAAAACAAAAATAAATCGAAAAAAAAAAATACAATAAAAGGTTTTAAAATTTTTCAAATTTATAAAATATAGGAATACATAAATAATAAAAATAATTAATTATGTACTTATAATGAAAAATATTATATGATTTAATCGAAGATTCTATAATAAATCTCCTCTTCAAACTTCTCTATAAAATTAAAATTAAATTGAATAAATTTAAATATTAATAATAATAATAAATCCTAAAATCGATTTCGAATGATGTCTCTTCAAAGTATATTTTGTACTTGAATAGTAGAATCCATCGATGTCAAATATAATATTGACATTGGATATACACAGCCAAATAATTTGATCAAATTTTGTATTGAGTTCTTGCTTATTAAAATGTATTTTTTTTTTTTTAAATTTCCCTACATAAAATGAAATGGAAAATGGATATAAGCAACCATATCAACCCTTGGTTCTTGGTTATTGAAAAATATTTCGTATGGTTGTAATGAATATAGAGTTCCGATCTAGATATATTGTACTATCCCAATTCCCAAAAGTCTTTCATATAATCTGTCAATTGTTTATATGAAAAGAGGACATACGAACTTCCATCATAAACTTCCAAGTCAAGCACCCTATTTCCTTTATTACTGACCATTTTGACTGGTTCTAATGAATATAGAGATCAATCAGTTTGAAAATGTTTTCCTTACATAAACATAATATATTCACAGTTCCTTATATCTCTTATATATTTTATAAAAATTAATGTTTTAAAATGTTTGTATGTTATGCGCTGGCATACCGTTCATCTGAATGCATTGAAATTTTATGAATGTTTATGGTTGGTTCCCGGTCTGAACATAGGATATTTCTGGTCCCAATATGTGTGCCTGTTCCCGAGATATGGGATATTCAAACAACTCCAAACCCTTAAACTAAAATAACACTTTGATTTTCTACTGTGTTTTTTGTTGATACCCCAAAGTGTAACAATTCTCTTTGTGATGCTAAGAAAGGAAACGACTCGTGCGAAGCAGGGTCAGGTACCCTAATAGATTATATGAATACAATGTGACAATATTTCATCAATTATAAACATCCATGTCAGTCCAAGGTTCTTAATTGAAGAATATTTTAACTCTGTATTGAATACCATGCCAGAAGAAAAAACGCGAATCCTTGAAAAGTAACTTGGAAAGTATTTGCGAAAATTTTACCTACAATAATATCCGAAAATTCTACAACCAAATTAAGTCGGAAAAACGTGGTTTCCAACCTCGCACAAACAGCTGTAAATCTAAAAATGGTTAAATAATTACCGACCAACAAAAGATTGTAGAGCGATGGGCTGAGCATTTTAATGAACTACTAAATGTCGAGAACCTAGAAAAGAGCGTTGAAAAACGCAACCAAATTAAAGAACAAAACATCAATAAAGGTTCACAATATATGCAGCAGCCAACGCTAGACGAAGTTCAAGACGCAATAAATCAAATGAAAAACCACAAGTCGCCATGAGAGGATAATATAACCACCGAATTATTAAAAAATGTCAGTGGAAAATATATAGAAAGAATACAACACCCAATAACGCTGATCTGTGAGCAGGAAATCTTGCCTAACGACTGGAATACGGCGCTCATAATACCGATTCATAAAAAATGTGATAAAGCAATCTGCAAAAACTACCGCGGCATCTCACTCCTTAACACGACGTATAAGATTCTTGCACGAGTACTAAACAACAAACTTATAGAATACGCGGAAAAAGTACTACCCGAATATCAATGCGGTTTTCGACCAGGTAGATCAACGTCTGATCAGATCTTCGCTATTAAACAATCAATGAAGAAATGCTACGAATACAACGAGAATGGACGACTCAAGGGCTCAAAAAAAAGTATTAGATGCGAGGTCATACACAAACAGAGCGAGAGGAAGACCAAGATCAAGATGGATAGATGAGTGAAACGAAGACCTAACGAAACTAAGGCTGGAGGACTGGAAAAAGACTGTGAAAGACCGAGTAACATGGAGGCGTTACGTACAGCAGAAGCAGCAGTTTATAGAGTTGTCTCTAGTCTTTTTTTTTTTTTTTTTATATAAGAGAAGAATTTATCACATCTCTTGAGAGTTTTCCATACATAGGCGATGAATCCGGTGAGGACTATGGTCAAGGATTGATGGTGTTAAACACATTCATCTCAAAGCGGGAATGTGAATGTCTCAAAATATGATGAGCAGCTCATATTGTCCATTACTTTTAATCAACTTGTTAAGATTCACTCATTGAATTTCAAGGCACCCAAAAAACTGGGTCCAAAGGATATAAAGCTTTTCATCAATCAACCGCAAACAATCGACTTTGATATGGCTGAATTTATGAATAGTGTGCAGGATTTGTGTCTTGCCGAGAAGGATTTGCAGAACGGGCAACACGTGAAATTCCAGAATGTTCAGAACATTCAAATCTTCGTGAAAAATAATCAATGTTGGTGGTGATGTGACGCAAATAGACTATATTGGTTTTATTGGTTCTCTCAATCATGACAACAAAGATGACCGAATTTAAGCGCGTTGACGGTAAGAAAGGCGAAAGGCACTAATAGTGTATTTACACCAAGCATGAATCGATTCTTTGTTGAATCGACTATTGAATCGGACAACAACCACATGGAAAAATGTCAGTTTTTGTTGTAAAATGAGAATCGATTCTGCTAGATTCAACAATGGAATTGGCTTTGAATCGTAATAGGGCTGGCAAATATCTGCTAGTATTGGTAAAGTTTCGGTAATTTCCAACCGGAACTGTCATTTTCGACAGACTTCCGCTCCTTTTTCTTTCAAACCAAAACAAAAAACAGCTGATCATACATAGAACAAACAATTTGAAGAAAATTACAAATTGTAATTTTTTTTCTCAAATATTAATAAAATAAGTAAGAGGAATGAAAAAGGAAGCTGCAAGAATTATTTGCAGTGTATGCAAATTATTCTTAATCATGTATTTTTCACACAATTTCCATTTTAATTTCTCACAATTAGCCACAACGTTCTATTTGTATGTATAACCAAAACAAAAAACAGCTGTTCAAGAATCAGAATCGCCGGTGTAAACGCAGCATCGATTCTCAATGAATCACTTTGGTGTAAATTCACTATAAGAATCTTTATTTTAGAGAAGCAAAAGCGGCAGCTTAAAAAATTTATATAAATAAACTTTATAAAACATTTTTATTTTTCTCCTTGTAAAAAGATATAAAAGTTTATAATCAATAACAAAATAAACCGCCCCTAACTGATAGCCTTCGGTTCTTCATGAGAAAGGGGTATTTGTTGGGAAATATTTTGACTACATCTAATAAATATATACTTAGTACAGTCTCACTCCTCTATATCATAGTCATTTGGGACTAATGAATCACTTCACTAAAGAATTCGGGATCATTTATAATGAAGATTAATGTATAACTTCGATATAGAAAAGTATTCGATATGTGGGGGGAGTATAGAAACTTATTCAATGCCCCAAATTCTAACAGTAGATCGAAAAACTATTTATGCGTGCTTACAATAGTAAGAATTTGTAAAAAGTGTGTAGAATTGAGTGGAGAGTCGATACCTCAGATTATGGACTTCTTTTTCCTTTCCTTAAATGCATTACAAATTTACTTAATCGATGCAATATCAGTGTAATACTCTTGATCCAATAGTATAGTATAGTACAAAGGGTTAAAAGTAAAAATAAATGAATTGAAATGAATTTCCTGAAAGTCATTGAAGATTAAAAAAGCTACCAGAAAAAAAAAAAAAAAAAAAACAAATAAAGTGATTTCAATTGCACGAGAGAATCATCACACCTGATGACAATCGAGTTATTTATACTTATATCGTTGTTGATATTATAAGGAGGACACAGGTAGGCAAGAGGAAGGGAGGGGCCTCATGAATTTTTTTTTATAACAGGATTACAATTACAAACAAAGAAAATTTAAATAAAAAGAAAAGTGAAATGAATTTAAAAGTGATAAAGACAACAGATAAACAGACAGGCAGACAGAGAGACAAAGGGACTGACGACGAACTGAGAATAGAGTAGAGTTGAGAGTTGAGGGTAGGGCAGGGTAGGGTAGGGTAGGCGAGGCATGGTACAAATGTCAAGCGATTTTGAGAGCATTACGAAACTAATTGATTTATTTTTAAATCAAAGCGAAACAAGTTTAAATGAACGACAAACACGTGTAAATGAAACAAACAATAAAATAAATTTAACAAACGATAAAACCAAGCGACAAATGCATGTGAGACGACGCCGTCAATTAAATCGGCAACACAAACCACAAAACAAAATAAATGATAAATAAATAAAAAACACAAAAGTTAAAACACAAAAAGAAAAGCATAAAAGAAATTTAATTAAATGAGGAAACAGATGCACACAGCAACAAAATCAACAAAATGCTTTTGTACTTAGTGTGGTCAAGGGATTATAGATCAAATCAGATCAGATCATTCATTAGAATCAAATCAGTTGCATATTCATGTGCATCTGCATCTGCATCTGGCTGAGAGAACGAAAATACGATTTGTTCTATAGATTATTATTATTATTTTTGGCAAAAAAAAAAAACCCTAGACAAATTTCTCTTCGTTTTAAGATGACAGAATAGACTCAGACCCTCCCTATTACATTAATCATGAACAAAATGCCATCAAAATTCTTAGGATCAACATCAATAATAGAAACAAAACAATAGAATAGAATAGAATAGAATAGAATAAAATAATAGATTTGAATAGAACTTAACTAAAAAAACTGAAATTATACAATGTTATACATAACACAATATATCCAATTATAAGAATCTGTTAAATATATTTGATATATTTGATAAATACTAAATTACTAAATTACTATTGTATTGTACACTCCTCTTAAAAAAAAAACCCCTTAAACCTTTAGACTTAGAAAGAAAAAAGAAAAAACCACCAAAACTAATAAATAGAATAGTATAAAGTATGTATGAGTAGAATGAATAAAATTATATATTTACCGGACACAGCTTCGAGACATTTAATGAAAGTTTCCATATTTCGTTCGCATGTTGCTTCATTTAAATAGAAATAGGTACGAGCACTGCTCACTTTATAACGACGATCGGCAAAAGTTTTATTCACATGATATTGGGGCATAGCACCCTCTTCCTTGATATCGCCAGCACTTGAAACGGAAGCTCTGGAAAAGGAATTAATGGATCAATAATTGTAGTGAAATGATTACAAACACACATTATGGGTTACTACTACTTACTCAACTTCACGTTTCTCAGCTTCCTCTTGGGAAATATCCTCTTCCACGGAATAATCAAGTATGGGCTTTACACCAAATGAACGCAATCTATTGTATATAGTAATAAGAGATTTCCAAGAAATGAGAAAAATTATATAGATAAATTATTATTGATATTAATAATTTAGAGAAAAAATTAAAAAAAAACAAACAAACATATAGAAATTTCCATAGGAGTCAATATCATCATCATCATCAGCATCATGCAAATATAAATACAAAGCAGCAAAATGCAATGAATTTCATTCAAAATGAAGCTCTATTTTTGTAGAAAATCAAAATCACTAAATCAATAGGATCAAGGAAATGGTAGAAGGTTGAGTGGATCACAGACAGATTAATGGGCATCTCAAACATAACAGAAATTTTTGATTCAAAATTAATACTATCCTATACTTATTATATTTTATTTATAAAAAAAAAAAAAATTAAAAAAAAAAAAGATGAACTTAGGCTATGCCGAAGTTTTAATACTCTTCACGCACCTGTTATATCTTCTAATTATTGTTCTAAGTTCATTTTTTGTATGGGGGGTACCCCACTTATTGGTTCGAGGGTCTTGAAATTTCCATGGTTGGTGGATATGGGTCAGATACTGATAGTGTCCAGTGTTCAGTTCAATAAAACAAAAAACAAAAAAGTTTTTCTAATAAGAACTTTAATTTAAAGGGGAGTTTGTATGGGAGGTACCCCTCCTGGTAACCTTAGGATCATGAAATTTATATGGTTATATGGATATGGACCAGGAACTTATAGTGTCCAAATTTCAGTTCGATACGTCAAAAAACAAAAAACTTTTTCTAATAAGAAACATTAATTTAAAATGGGGTTTGTATGGGAGGTACCCCACCTAGTGGTTCGAGGGTTTTGAAATTTACATACTTTGTAGATATGGGTCATATACTTACAGTGTCTAAAATTCAGTTCCATAGTAAAAAAAAAAAAAAAAAAGTTTTCTAATAACAACATGAATTTGAATCTGGCTTTGTATGGAAGGTAGTAACCCCTCCTAGTCGTCCGATTCGGCTGATTCCGACAAATGTATTGCATATGGTGAAAAGAAAGCTTCGTGCAAAATTCAAATCTCCAGTTCAAAAACTGAGTGACTAGTTTATATACAAACAGACGGACATAACTAAATCAATTCGTCTCATTGCACTGATCAATAATACTATATACTTTATGGGGTTTCCGATGTCTACTTCTGTGTGTTACAAACTTCATGATTATGTTTTCGAGTTTCATTGCAGTTTCATTGAATTTTATAAAAACTACACAATATTTGTAGAACAAAACAGATGCACGCTATCACATCACAATGAACTGCAATGACTGAAACAACAGTGACAACTGAGAACTATACTTAGGTGGTCTGTGACATACAAATCACGACAAGACAAAGTGATATTTAGATATTCAAATACAGTTGTAAACACTTTTAATCTTGGATATGATGATATGATATCCAATATACTAACTAACATAATCATAATAAGTATAAACTCATATCAATTGAAATTTAATATCAACTGAGATAGACATCTTATTAAATTATTTATCATATTTATAATAATAATAAGTAATAATACTATAATAAGTAATAATACTAATAAGGGTAAGTAGTTTGATGTAGATGGGCTGACTTACACATAATTGAATAATAGTATGTAGTTAGTAAACAAAACAAAACAAAACAAAACAAACAACAAACAATAGAATAGAATACAATAGAATAGAATAGGAATAGATATATTAGTACGAATGAGTACAAAGGAATAATGGATGATTAGTAATAGGTAATTGGATGGATGGATGAACGAACGAACGAACGAACAAACGACGAATGAATGACTTTAATAGACTTTTAAGTGTGCAAAATTGTTGATAATTTCAATTGGAAAAATCCACAAATTTATCAATTTACGAATCAAATATTATACGCTGGTGCTATGCAATGCGGTGCTTCGAAGTTATGGTATTCTGAAATCTCTTTCTGAATGTTTTTAAAAAAAATTACTATAATAAAGAGACATTCATGATGACAATACATAATGTGATTGGGTAGTGGGTGGATAATGGACAGAAGGAATTGGATATTGCATGCCACAGACACGACATATGTACATATAGTATTTCAATATTAGATATAATGACAAATGACAAAGAAGAGATATTGTATTGTTAGAAAAAATATTTGAGGAGGTACAACCTCTCGAGTTTTGGTACAATTGTATAACGATCTTCGCCGGCAACAAAGTGTCCATAGAATGTTGATTTCATCAAGAGCTCAAATAGTTTACCACCCAAAATTGCACGAGCTATTTTCATGAGCTTTTTATTTTTCAAATGACCGTTTAAATTTCAATAGTTGCACATCACAAACAGTAGTATTTTTGTTTTTAAGTTGTTGATGATGATGATGATGATGAAGAGTCATATTACAGACAAATATATATATATATATATATATATAGTATATATATATAGTGTCATATATATGACAGTTTGATAGTGTGTATGATTTAGTAGTTGTTGTTGTTGTTTCACCGGGTCATTTGATTTGATTTGGTTGCCATCGTTGCCATTTTATTGTTGATATACCCGTGTACGTATGTACATATGTAGATACATAGTTCAGTTCAGTTTAGATACATTGACATTGTACATATGTGTACCAAGAAGAGTATGTTTCAGTGTGTGTATGTGTGTGTGTAGTTGTTGTTGTCGTTGACGTACGTTTAAATATATTTATTGTACCGAGAATATTACGAGTATATAATATTTTGTATAAGCGTATGTTCAGTGGGCATAATTTTAGATTATAGCGCAGTAGTTGAGGGTAAAATCGGTACAGCAACAAAAAAACAAAAACATTACGTAAAAAGAACAAATTGGAGAAAAGAACAAAAGAAAAAAAAAAAAAAAGAAAGAAAGAAAGAAAGAAAAAAAAACATATGATTAGTTTATCTCGAAATATTTAGTTTTTACCTTTCAAGCGTCGGTATGATTTTAACTTGATCCTCCCCAGCAACAAAATGTCCATAAAATGTGGCCTTCATCAATGATGTAAACAAGCTTTGACCCAGTATTTGCTTAGCCAATTTCATAAGCTGTGAGAAATTTTTTTTATTATTAAGAGATATATTATCAGATTATAGATATATGTTTTTTTTTTTTTTTTTTTTATGTATACAAAGTAAAATAAGTTCAAATTTATAGAAATCAATCTCAATCAGATCAATGTAAGAAGGGAATGAAATCAATATATTATTATTGAAATAATAATAAGCAAATGATTCAGTTGCAGATTCTCTAGTTCAATTGTAATTTATATGATCAAAGCAGAAGAAATTTGGGAAACGCTTTCAATGTTATTCCATACTAGTAGATACCCGGGCTGACCTCTACTTCACAAAAAATTAATAGAAAGTAATTGATTTATTTATTTTAAAATATCCTCTAAACCTTCCTCATGAATCACTCAGTCCATTAGTGAAAACCGTATGAAAATCTATTTGTTAATTTTTTCAGTTTATCGCGTTCAGACAGACATATAGACAGACGCGGCAGGGGACTTTGTTTTATAATATGTATATATAGATACTAATTTTTACTAAATTTATATTATATCCATTTATCGAGAAACTCACAAAAGATTGAAACTCATTTAGAATTGAAAGTCCATTTCTTCGATCCATTGTGACTTTAGTGTATCTAAACTTTAATTACTTACGAGTGGTTTGTTTTTTTCACTACTACCCAGAAATATCTGATAATGACGGTCGAGTAAGGACCATTTATTTCAGTTGCAAAAATATCGATTTATTTAAATTACACCTAGGCTTCATTTAACACGGCCTCATTCAACATGACCTCGGTCTAACAAGGTGACAAATTTGATAGCATTTTTTGTTTAAGACGTTTAAATATTCGTTCTAATAACACAGTTCTAAATTATACTTATGTAAAAATAAAATTTCTTCCACCTAATAATGTACAGCGTCGGATCAGGATTGTTGAACCAGTGGCCCAAGTCAAGTATGAAACACTGGTAAAAAATTATTTTTTCAACACTGGGAAAACACCCAAGATTTTTTTTTTTTTTTCTTTGTAAATGCTGCCCAAATAACTATATTTTCTTCCAATGCAGCCTAGGGACCCAAAACGGTTGTACACTTTTAAGAATTACTATATCGGACATTCTTTACTATGAATTTTGAACATAATAATAATGAGTGGCTGGAAGAAATATTCCATAAAACACTGCCTTCAGTAAATAAAATCTTAAAAACGAGGTTTAGAAGTCAACATTGATTGGAAGGATGTTGGAATAAAGTTTGGCCGGCAAGTTTTGAATGTCACGTGCTTCAATTGCCACAAAGTGGACTAGAAGAAATAGTATATATTGTACGTAAAGACAGGGATATAGAGAATAAGAATTGTTTTCAGACAAAGACCTAGCCTCAGATAACCCTGTTAATCTCATTTAGATACCTGGGCATAGCGGTTACCCTGGGAACGAAGAGGCAGATGAACTCGCCAGAAAAGGGTCTGAGAACGTACTCATTGGACCTGAACCATTCTGCGGATTGCATTGGAGCTCGACTAGGTCTAATATCGAGAAATGGCTGTCCATAAAATCACATCAATATTGGGTCAACACTGACAATAATCAGAGTAGCAAAAACATTTATGCCAACCACCTCTAGCAAAAGAACACGAGAAATATTCGGACTAACATGGAGAGGCATACGGTTAGTTTTGGGATTCTTAACAGGTCATTGCAAGGTGCTGAAGCACCTACGCAATACGCGTATTACAAACAATGATAACTGTAGCCTATGCAATGAAGAGGTGGAAACAGCAGAGCACGTGCTATGCCACTGTGAGGGTCTGGCATGGACAAGACTCCGATACTTGGGATTCCAATATCTGAAACCAATCGATATCGCAGGTCTATCTCCGAGAAAGATTCTAGAGTTCTTGATAAATAATAGAATATCGAAGGAACTGTGATCAAGAGGATTGTCACAATAGGTCCATCAGTGGCCGCGGTGACGAGGTGTATTCTGATTCCCGACCTTTCCTCAATCTAATCTAATCTAAGACCATGTTGATAAAATTTGCTTTGAATGGGAATGGGAATGGGAAGAATTCAAAATCAGATTCGATGAAGATATTTAGGCTATAGAAAACAACTTAACTAACAAAGCTTATTTAGGGTTTAGCATAGCATACAGGATCCATCCATTGAAAGACGTTTGAAATTCAAAAGAGAGTTTGGAAAAAAAAAGTTGATAATGGGGAACTCCAAAAGAACGCTGACGATGACACTTAATTATTTTTTTATTTAACATGTATTTTATATATAAAAATTAGTGTTGTAAATTATTTGTATGTTATGGGCTGCCATTGCCATTCATCTGAATGCATTGAAATTTTGTGAATATGTATTGTTGATTCCCGGCTTGAACATTGGATAGTTTTGGTCCCGATATGTGACAACATCTAAAACTAAAATAACAATTTAGTTTTCTGATACTCAAACTTTGTTGTTTGTTGAAACTCAAACTGCATTCTTTGTTGATACTCAAAGTGTAACAGATAGAATATAGTGATGCTAAGAAAGGAAACAACCCGCAGGGAAGCAGGTTCGGTTACGCTACGGGTAACCTGAAAATTGTTATGATCTCTGTTAAAATTATTTGTTATTTTTTTTTTTGTTCGAATATTTAATTTTGTATAGAGATTCACACTTAACCCCTTCTTGAATGGCTTCTTGAATCGCTTAACACGATTTCGCTGAAAATATTGTTTTCCAGGAACGGGGATGACCCGTGTCAAACGAGGGAGGCCTAAGTGTGCATACATTTAGATTCACCACTTTAACATTTAGAAATTTAAGTCAAGTCATTAATTCTCAACATTTTCGATTTACTTTAAACTAAAAAATCGATTGCATTTTTTTTTTTTTTTTTAATCTTATTTTAGACGGGAGTGTAGCGATTTCTTAGATTATTCAATTAAATGTAATGACATCATTCACCACATGATAATCGTCTCACAATTAAAATGTTATAAAATATTCATGCATATATGACGAGTATAGGAATGATTGTTGTTTTTTTTTACTTGCAACTAACTCTTTATAATGACAAATGAAAATGACATTTTGTGCAATTATAGTAAATACATATTGTATAACAACTGAATGAAAAGTATCAGGAGGTGTAAACAAAGTATATATAAATATATGTATCACACCCAAACAACAAAAAGAGTCATAACTTAAATGTGATAAATACTATATGGAAGTAGTACATAACTTTTTGATTAACAAGATTGAAAGAGAAAGTTATAAATTTGGTATGTTCAACTAAGTTTTTCAAATATTTCAATTTGAAAAAAAAAAACCATGAAGTCTATAACCCTCAAAACACATACCAGGAGCACATAGAACTTGTTCTGTTCTGACTGAAAGTCTGAAAGTCCCTTTATTAGAGGGAGTATATTGCTGGTTGTTCGACAATGAGTTGATCTATAGAATCGGTTGATGTGATTCAAAAAGAAAGAAGACAAGGAGGTTCCGATTTGGGTTGCAACAGAGGTTGTTAATGGAATTTCCGAATCTGCCTCTGCATGTTTTTATTATACTCTTCACATTAGTTTTTGAGCAAATTTGGTACATAGGTTTTTATTTGCCAAACGCCGATCAAATTCGGGAATCAACCGAATCGGATCACTAGGAGGGGTTCCTCCCATACAAACCCCCTTTTAAATTAATGTTCTTATTAGAAAACGTTTTTTTATTTTTGACTTACTGAACTGAAATTTGGACACTATAAGTTTCTGGTTCATATCCACCAACCATATAAATGTCATGATCCTAGGGTTACCACAAGGGGTACCTCCTATACAAACCCCCTTTTAAAATAATGTTCTTATTAGAAAACGTTTTTTTGTTTTTGACATATTGAACTGAAATTTGGACACTATAAGTTTCTGGTTCATATCCACCAACCATATAAATGTCATGATCCTAAGGTTACCAGGAGGGGTACCTCCCTATACAAACCCCCTTTTAAATTAATGTTCTTATTAGAAAAAGTGTTTTGTTTTTTGACGTATTGAACTGAAATTTGGACACTATAAGTCTCTGACCCATATCCACAAACCATGAAAATTTCAATACCCTCGGTTTACTAGGAGGGGTACCTCCAATACAAACCGGGATCCAAATGAAAGTTCTTATTAGAAAAACTTTTTTGTTTTTTGAACTTATTTGGACACTATAAGTGTCTAAACCATAGCCACCAACCTTATAAATTTCAAGATCCTCGGACCACTAGCTGAGACGTGAAGAGTATTACAACTTCGGCATAGCCAAAGTTAGTGTTTTTTTATATTTTTTTAATGATGTTTTAACAGAGGAGTATTTAAAATTCGTAAAAGAATCTAATTGGAAGTAGGCCAGCAAACACAATATTTGTACAAATTTCTTCAGAAGTATGGTATTTGTTGTGTTGTAATAAAATAGTGGCGGTCACAAACACCTGACTCCTTTTGAAGAAATGACAAGGAATCTAAGCGATACAAATATTTACATATCATCAGTGATTTTGCTGATACATCTACTAATGAAGCGTAGTATGTTGGTGATAAAAAAAAAGATAAATCTGACATTAAATGTATTAAAATAAATTTAATAATTTTGATGTCTTCAATCAATTCGAATTACGGTGATTTTTAAGTAGCATACGTAACTGAACCAAGTACATACATA